>CM062290.1:417040072-417382870 GCA_031216915.1 Pictodentalium vernedei
GCTAACCGGATAACCGGTTTGAAACCGGTTACCTACCTAACCGATTAAAAAACGTCAACCGGTTATCCGAAATATGGATAGTGATCGTCATTCCACGGTTAGAACGTAGTAAATCTGCGGCTTCCCCTTCGGGATAGATTACACCTCAAAGCAGCGCTGTATATATTGAGAAATAATCGACTTTGGCGTTCAAGACTTCGTTGATGATCGGCGATTTCCGTGAGTTCTGAGTAACCGAAGGAACTTTTCCATAGCATGTATACAAACGAACATTGTCGAGTACTCGACAACGTTCGTTTGTATACACACTACGGAATAGTTTTCTGAGGATACTGCTTTCCAATTCCTATAGTTTTGATCCCAGATTCGGTGAAATAATGGCTACGGTTAACCGGATATTATCCGGTTATTGCTCTCAGTTGGTCGGTTGTGAAAATTAGCCAACCGTTTCAGTCCCTACTTATCTTTATACTAAAATCTTGTCTGAAGCTCTGTGGATCGTGAAACACAGACAGAATATCTTGTGTAATAAAGTTCTAAAACAGATAAACTAATTAGGGCTGTCGCGATTGTTCGATTAGTCGACTAACCGTCGACTATTGAAGTAGTCGACGTTTTTTATTTTTAGTCGATCGTCGTTCATTTTCAAGGTGGTACACGTCTACTACACGTCGGGGCTAAATTGCATTGTTTTGTGAGGTGAATGATCAATGAAGGTGAATAACTTTAAATATCTAACCATAGTTAACATTCATATCCGGAAGACTGTACGACTGTCACTGACTGTGTAAGGAAGAACACTCACAGTTACTCGAGAAGAATAGATTCTTCTGAATTTCTCCAATCTTGTACACACGAATGCACCCATTGGAAAACCCAAAGCGCGGAAGTGACAAAATTATGACAAAAGTCAGAACGTCAGATCACTTCTCAAAGTTCGGAACTTCAGACTAAGATCCAATTTTAACAACTGACGAGGGAATGCATAGATCTCAATGTTCAAAATTTCGAGAAACTTATTGCAGAAAGGAAACATATGCAGGAACGTTCTTTGGTAAATTCATTTTAATTCATCGGCTTCAATCTAGTTCAAACTTGGACCCGCAGTCAGTAATATTATTTTTGGGGTTGGTACGTCCTACAGGACGTACCAACCCCAAAAATTATATCACGGACTGTGGTTTCAAGACTGGACTACATGTAGCTTCCGTCGGGACCGATTTGTTGTTCCCACAACCCCACTTCGTCTGAACACACTGGTGCCATTGTCATTTTCAGAGTTTTACGAACAGAAGAATGATTTGCTAAAAAATCATGGGAAGCGACTATTAATCGACTAACCGTCGATTACTGGTCACGATTAGTCGATTACAAAAAAATGATAGTCGCGACAGCCCTAAAACTAATTTGAATATTAATATTTGTGTAGACTATTTGGCTTACCTGTATGATTATAGTTTTCCTCGTGGGCGTGTCTGTTTGGAAGATCTCTTGAGCAAGTTGTTCCTTCCGAATGAGTGAGGGGTTGGTTCGTGGGTTCATTAGATCTGCCGTTCCCTTCGTCACGACTCGGTTCATCCCAGTGACTTGCTGTACCACTAGTGCCTTCTGCATCCTGGTATGATGGCTGATTTGGGCGAAACCATCCTTCGTTGGCCTCATCCTGTTCCGCCCACTCACGTGAAGCGGCACTACTGAGGAATTGCGAATTTCTTATATTGTTCTGCTCAGTTGGTCCATTCGTTGGTGGATCACTGCAAGGGAAATCTAGCAAACATACTGTTCCTTCTGCTTCGTCATTTGGAGGAATAGAGTCGGGATACTGGAAATCTGTTGTATCTTCCTCCCATATTACACTGCAGGATCCTGCTTCACTCCAAAACGTGACATCATTTCTGGGAGAGGCGCACGCCATCTCCTTTCAGATACCTCTCGTGGGAGTCGTCTTCTGAGGTTGAGATATGTCCTGGATTAATATGGATAAATTACACTCTAAAATCAGTTGGGTAAACAATATACCCAAATCAACTGGGTTGTGTGAATATGAACAGAGAAATCATCCAAAATGTTATTTGTACATTCAAATAACAGTTGGTTCAAAAATCAACTGGGTTGAGTGAATATGAACCTAATTGGGTTCATATTCACTCAACCCAGTTGATGTTTAATCCAACTGATTTTTGAATGTACAAATAAAACCTTGGATGATTTCTCATATGAAATTTTGGTGAGTATGGCAGTGAAACATTAGATATCTATGCTTGACATACAGTGTACTGTCCATAGAGTATGATAGAGTATGATACTCAATTAATATTGTATGATACCCAAATAATATAGTATTATACTGAATTAATTCAGTATCATACTCAAATAATTGAGTATCATACTTAATTATTTATACAGCATTTATGAAATCATACCAAATAATATAGCATCATACCAAATTATTAGAGTATCATACTAAAAAAACAATTATGACCCTCCCGTACGTGAACCTGATTTCAGTATCATGCTATTTTATTTATGCTGCATTCATGAAATCGTGCACAATAATATAGTATGATTCTAAATTAATTGAGTATCATACTAAAATAATTAGTATCATACACAAATAATATAGTATGATTCTAAATTGAGTATCATACTAAAATAATTAAGTATCATACACAAATAATATAGTATGATTCTAAATTAATTGAGTATCATACTAAAATAATTAAGTATCATACACAAATAATATAGTATGATGCTAAATTAATTGAGTATCATACTGAATTAATTCAGTATCATACACAAATAATATAGTATGATGCTAAATTAATTGAGTATCATACAGAATTAATTCAGTATTATACACAAATAATATAGTATGATGCTTAATGAATTGAGTATTATACTGAAAACCTGTCAATCAACACATTCTAACCAATCAGTGGCGCCGATACATACACGCTAGATTTTCTGGCGCCACATTTAAATAACACGATAAGCAAATGGAAGACCGATATAAAAATGAATCTGGAAGGTTTTCTTGAAGGCGCTCGCGGTATCGTGTTACGGTAACCCGTACTTTACAGTCCTCGATCAACGAAGAATCTTTTTTCAACAGCAAGTATGAGACTGGAAGCTTTAGAAAGAAATGCGAACAGAATGGTTGCGAGGTTCCCGGAATGTTCAGCACTGTTACCAGTATTAAGAGAGGCTGTGCAGATTGTTGAAGAAATGAAAAGCTAAGAATAAATCTTCGAAAACACCACGTTTTGGAAAATTGCAACGATCTCGTCGATCAAAATAAGGCAAGACGCGACACCTTGAAGGGGTGGTGGTGGGAGAGTGGGTGGGTGGTTGGTTGTGGTGTAATATGTACATTGTTTGAAACAAGGCAATGGGCAAGAACATGGATGTTACGACGGGGGGGGGGGGGGGGGGTCTCACGCCCCGCCACACAAAATCCGGACACAGGTTTTGAAACGGTTAGAAGTTCCCGCGGGACATGCCAAATAGCTGAAACTTCACCCTGCAAATAAGTAGCTGTCATAGTAATTAGTGTCAAACACTCGTTTAAATTTTCCTTCTTTCAGTAAAAATTTAGCCTGAAAAAGTTTCCTGAAAATTTCGTGCGGTTGAAATTTTGCAACACTCAGAACACTTGAAACATCAGTCGAAACATTATATCCCAAAGATTGGGGGTGGGTGCGCTTAACGCAAATTCATCTCCAATCGGTTGGAAATTTTGTCTGGCCCGGGTTGGGGGGGGGGGGGGTGCTGTTTAATAGTTTGAAGATGACAATATTCTCCACCGAAGACCCACTAAACACCCTGTAGCCACACCCAGACGAAGATTCAACGATGTTTATTTATTTATTTATTTATTTATTTATTTATTTATCTATTTATTGGTGTTTAAGGTAAAATATTTCAGCACAATGGCTAATCGTGACCATGACAGTTTTACAGCTGGAAGAGATTGACGGAGAGAACCACCGATCAACGACAAGTAACTGTCAGTTCTCAAGCAATCAAGTTCCACACAAGCAGGATTGGCACTGGTTGAAGACAGATGCACCATCGACGTGCAGTACGCCTTAGTACACAACGCCACCGTGCTCCCATGTGGACAGTGGGGGTGAAATGTTTTGCCCAAGGACACAACGCGGCTGCGGCAGGGCGCAGGTGGGATTCGAATCAAGGATCCCTCGTCTCGCAGACTTACCCCCTCTACCTACTGAGCCACCGCGTCCCCTGATACACTTGTTAAATTAACAATGCATTTGCTGAAAAACAAAACACCGAGGTTTGCAAACAATTCAACTCAGGAATTTACGGCAGCGTTCTGACGCCAGTTGATGTATTTTTTTTACCTGTGCTAAGTTGTTATAACAAGTTAACTAACTTGTTATAACAACTTAGTAACTTGTTATAACAACTTAGCTAACTTGTTATAACAACATAGCTTAACTTGTTATAACAACTTAGCTTAACTTGTTATAACAACTTAGCTAACTTGTTATAACAACTTAGCTATCTTGTTATAACAACTTAGTAACTTGTTATAACAACTTAGCTAACTTGTTATAACAACTTAGCTAAGTTGTTAAAACAACATAGCTAACTTGTTATAACAACTTAGCTTAACTTGTTATAACAACTTAGCTAACTTGTTATAACAACTTAGCTAACTTGTTATAACAACTTAGTAACTTGTTATAACAACTTAGCTAACTTGTTATAACAACTTAGCTATCTTGTTATAACAACTTAGCTATCTTTTTAATCATTGCCCCCAGATCAGTTTGTCCCTTCCTTGGGGCTGAGAGTAATTGGTCAAAATGCGTTTAAACCTTTACCTAAAATAACGGCCAAAAACGGCCAGCACCGTACACAAAAAATCGCTATTCCGTATTTTTTATATTTACATTTTATGCTTCCAAAACATAGGTTATGACCCCCTCATTCGAACGAGCGCGTTGCGCTCATTTCAATGAGGGGTAACACCCTGTGTTTTGGATGCAAAAAATGAAAATTTTTAGTTACACGAGAATTTTTTTGACGAGTATCGTCTGCTACTAGCGTTAGATAATGGGTTAATGGGGGTGGGGGGGGGGGGGGCTCAGTTGGTAGAGGTGCAGGCTGCAAGCCGAGAGGTCCTCGGTTCGAATCCCACCTGTGGCAAGCGCGTTGTGTCCTTGGGCAAGACACTTCACCCCCATTGCTCGCGTGGGGGCACGGTGGCGTGTACTAAGGCGTAGTGCACGTCGATGGTGCACCTGTCTTCAGCCAATGCTAACCCTGCTTGTGTGGAGTTGGTATGTTGGGGAGTTGACAGTTGCTCGCCGTTGCTCGGTGGTTCTCTCCGAATACTCTGGCTTCCTCCACCCTTAAAACTGTCACGGTCATGGTTAGCCATTGTGAAGAAATATGTGACCTTAAGCACCAATAAATAAATTACCGGATATTTTGGTGTTGATGGGTGGCCTCAACCGCCCCAATCGGACCACATTTAGGGGCCCTACTAAGGCCCCAAAAAGGGCAAGTTACAAAATATCACTAAAGCAGGTTAAAATCGCGGGATGTTTTGGTGTGTTGATGGGTGGACCCCGAGGAATAAAGAAGATTGACACCTCAACCGCCCCAATCGGACCACATTTAGGGCCCTAGTAAGGCCCCAAGAAGGGCCAGTTACAAAATATCACCAAAGCAGGTTAAAATCACGGGATATTTTGGTGTTGCTCGGTGGCCCCTGAAGAATAAAGAAGATTGACACCTCAACCGCCCCAATCGGACCACATTTAGGGGCCCTACTAAGGCCCCAAAAAGGGCCAGTTACAAAATATCACCAAAGCAGGTTAAAATCACGGGATATTTTGGTGTTGCTGGGTGGCCCCCGAGGAATAAAGAAGATTGACAGCTCAAACGCCCCAATCGGACCACATTTAGGGGCCCTACTAAGGTCCCAAAAGGGCCAGTTACAAAATATCACCAAAGCAGGTTAAAATTACGGGATATTTTAATGTTGATGGGTGGCCCCCGAGGAATAAAGAAGATTGACACATCAACCGCCCCAAACGGACCACATTTAGGGGCCCTACTAAGGCCCCAAAAAGGGCCAGTTACAAAATATCACCAAAGCAAGTTAAAATAACGGGATATTTTGGTGTTGATGGGTGGCCCCGAGCAATAAAGAAGATTGACACCTCAACCTCCCCAATCGGACCATAATTAGGGGACCTACTAAGGCCTCAAAAGGGCCAGTTACAAAATATCATCAAAGCAGGTTACAATCATGTGATATTTTGGTGTTGATGGGTGACCCCCGAGGAATAAAGAAGATTGACACCTCAACCACCCCAATCGGTCAAAATTTAGGGGCTCTACTAAGGCCCCAAAAAGGGTCAGTTACAAAATATCACCAAAGCAGGTTAAAATCACGGGATATTTTGGTGTTGATGGGTGGCCCCCGAGGAATAAAGAAGATTGACACCTCAGCCGCCCCAATCGGACCACATTTAGGGGCCCTACTAAGGCCCCCAAAAGGGCCAGTTACAAAAAATCACCAAAGCAAGTAAAAATCACGGGATATTTTGGTGTTGGTGGGTGGCCGCCGAGGAATAAAGAAGATTGACACCTCAACCACCCCAATCGAACTACATTTAGGGGCCTTACTAAGGCCCCAAAAAGGGCCAGTTACAAAATATCTCCAAAGCAGGTTAAAATCACAGGATATTTTGGTGTTGATGGGTGGCCCCGAGGAATAAAGAAGATTGACACCTCAACCGTCCCAATCGGACCACATTTAGGGCCCTCCTTAGGCTCCCAAAAGGGCCAGTTACAAAATATTACCTAAGGTGACAAACATCGCCAGATATTTTGATGTTGGTGTGCGACACGAGAAGAATAAAGAAGATTCCATGGAACGTCATCCCTAAATATGAGAATATGAGGAATGACGAATTGTGGCTCACTAAGAATTTTCTCGTGGTCCTTATGACCCAGAGGATATGTAGAATGGCAAGTTGTCCCTCATTGCAGTCGGCTTTTCATATCATGAAAAGGGCATCCTGAAGGCCAGTCAAGTAACAGAAAGAGATTCCACAAGTGTATCTCTATGTAACATGGCCGTAAATATCCCAAACCGGGGTCCAACTTCCACTTCACAATTTACTCACCTTATCCTTACTTCCTTTCCTTCCTATCTCTAAGTCTTGGCATGCCCAAGGCCCTGTCTGATGTTTGCTGCCTTCTCCAAGCATAGCAATACCATCCATTTCCCTCCCACTTTCCTATTCTTTCTAAAATCTGACATACCAACGGGCCTATTGGTATCTGCTTGCTACGTCTTGCATGCCAGCACTACCCATCCCCCCCCCCAACTTCCCTATTCTTCCTAAGCCCTGACATGCCCGAGGGCCTACCTGATGTCTGATTGCTACGCCATTCGTGCTAACACTACCCATTCCCTCCCACTTCCCCTTTCTGTTGTCTACTTACTATGCACTGTACCACCACCCATTCCCTTCTACTTGCTTATTCTTCATGTAGCCATAACTTGCCTAAGGACCTGACTGATGCACGTCTGCTATGCCATGCGTACTAACTCCTGCATTTGAATACCTGGGTCAGAGAGTAGTCAGAACACGCCACAAAATTTAATTATAGTAACAAAACACCGATCTTACTCCAAGTATGGGGCTCTTTTGTTCTACCGGAGTACATACCTCATCAATCGAAAATACCCCTTATGGGTCATATAACACTTCGCGCGACTCTGTTTCGGTAACATGAAGTCGATGTCGGTGATTTGGGGTAACTGTCGAGCTTATTTTGGTAATTCGCAAGACTCCCGTTGAATCGAACACACCCTTAGAACAGGCCCCGTCTGTTTAGAGGCCATTGGGTCAAATGGCAACAACAGGCTAACATAGAAACCAAGATGGTAGTCTCCAATGTGCATGCTCACTAAAACCACGTATCACTATCGGGATGAGGTCACAACATGCCCGCTCTCCTCCGCTTCTATGACAACCCACGTGACACCCACAATACCCTGCGGTATGCTGTCACTTCTGCGGTATGCTACCCCCCCCCCCCTCCCCCGAAGTCCCCCAGATGGGGCTCATTTGGCACATTTCATACTACTTAGAATAAATATAACGTGCGGCGAAATGATAATACGCGCACACGAAATAATAATCCGTGCACACGAAATGATAATCCTTGTGCCCGGATTATTATTTTGTATGCACCGATTATCAATTCGCCTCCGCGGATTATTAACTCGTGTGCTCTGATTATTATTTTGTGCGCACGGATTAAAACATAAGGTAGCAGGACCCCCACCCCCGCTGTCCCAAAAGACGGACCTGCTATATATACTTACATGCATGGGAATCCTGTTCAGTGGAGGAACAAGAATCCTTTATAGGGGAGAATTCCAATGGAGGGGGAGCGATATGACGCGTGTATATTTCAAAGACCGCAGACAGGAAGGGAAGGGTGTAGTCAGGTGAATCACCCTCTCCCATTTGTGTGACCTGGCGGTGGTATTTGCGGGAGGGGGGGGGTGGAGACTGCAAGTAGTGGACATGTTCCGTATGGAGGGGTATCCTGAGTGGAGAAGCCGACATGCCGTCCCCGGGAGTGGAGGGCGGGGAGTCGCCCACCAGACAAAACAAAATCACTGTGCATTTGAATCAAGTTTTCTGGTGGCTTTTAGGGTAGATCGCCACATTTTTGGATGACCCAAATTTTAGAGACAAGGTTTATAAACGTACATGGCTCATAAGTAACTGCATCCGAACTTGCAAAATTCCAGTGGATTTATGTTTATCAGCTGAGTTTGTATGTAAATAAAGAAAAGAGAGTCACTGTGTGCGTAAGAGAGGGTGGCTGGATGTGACAGTTTTGGAGAGGGGCAAATGAGAGAGAGAGAGAGAGGGGGGGAGGGGGTGGCTGCAAAGACTGTGGTCGGGGGCAAATGCCCCTTCATGACCTCCTGCAGCACCGCCACCGGATTCGGGACCTCTCCCCGAATTATAATTTTTTTGGAGCTCTATAAGCGACTCTGAAGCCTCCTTAGAGGAGGTAAGGCCATTGGTGGGGGCCGGTTATCCTTCCTCGGTAAATTTTTCAGTTTTAACTGTGAAGCTTTGAGAGCGATTCTGGAGCCTAATGGAGGATGGCGAGATCATCGGTAACTTGACGGTAAGGGCCTGAGACTCTCTGAAATAGTCTCAAATTTCGAAGCTATATCAACAGTTTTGAAGTCTCCAAATGGAAAGTGTGGGGGGGGGGGGGGGGGTCGAAATCATATGTGGCAGTTTGTATTTATTATGAAGGGGGGGGGGGATGCAATGTAACTCTATTTGGGGGCGAGCTATGTGCATTTTCGCATGCCCCCGCCACTGATCCCAACCTTCCCATGGCCTGCCAAAAATATATATAATATCGCCAAGATTAGACATGTAGCGGACAAGCATAGGCATATGTTGCCATCCCAGTCAACCTTAGGTGAAGTCCCATCCCAAATTCCCCCGGCATTGCGAAGTACTTTTCGATGGCTGCTTTATAGGCCCTTTTAGACATCTGAATTTTATATCTTTGCTGACATATTTTTGCGCCCCCACGTCTCAACAAGAGATCCCCCCCCCCCTCTCCCACCACGCATGCATACACCTACTTAACTGCCACAGGCCCAGAGTGCAGCGATGTGAGGTCTTACGCAGACTTCACTTCGTCCTAACTCGCCTATCGCACGTTAAAAAAGGGGAAGCATGCCTAACAAGGACGGACCTCGGGTCATTAGGTTACCCCTCCTGACCTTCCTTTCTTGAAGATATGAGGAGGCGGTAGCGACCGAGGGCCGAAGGGTCCTAGATAACTTAGGTTCAAACAAGAACAAGTAGACCTAAGAATTGCTATTTCAGCGTTAAGATGGTGGGATGCCAGTATACCAAGGTCACAGGATGGATGCCATTTTGACTTAATAACCTATACCATAGTTTTTATATCTTTCATTTCATGCGCACGGATTATTGTTCATGTGCATGGATCAAAGGAGTGGTGCTCGTTTCTTTCGAGCAAGATCTGGTGAACTCCGCGGTGGACCCCGGAAATGACGTCATAGTCACGTGACTGGGTGCCGCCATTTTGTGTTGTCATGGTAACGCGCTTGGTCGGCCATATTGTGATGTCATCCTCATGGTGAAACGTTGTATCACTGCGCATGCGCAGTCCGTGTTGTTATGGTAATACGCGTTTCCGTCATCCATTTTGTATACAGGACGCCGCCATCTTGGTTTGTATAGTAGCACGCGGCTGCTAGGTAACCCAAAGGCATCTAATAAGACGGGAGTATGTTTGGAGGGTATGTTCGATGCGATGGAAGTACAACGAGTTACCCAGATGATCCCGTGAACGACTTATTTTCACCGGAAATCACCAAAATGGGCCAGAATTATTTTAGAATATTGACCCTAATAGCACCATGTAGTGTTATAAGATCCATAAAAGGTGTGTTCCTTATCTAGCTCGAATTCCATAAGAATCCTCGTTCAGTAGTACATATTTTATACCTTATCTGTTCTACCTGACTTCTATCTACTCTAGTATACTGATTATCCTGACTGTCCCTGTCGATTCTTATGCTTGTTCTACCCATGATATGATGGCATTGTCCATGTATTCCTGGCTCTCTCTTACCTTAGTAGATTATTTGGCTTGTTCTACCCGTGATATGACTATTATCTACACTATTTGTTGGGCTTACCAGTAGACCCAGACATAGCTACAGGTGACACTTACCCGACGGGCCATCGGTGCCCCGTTTTCATCGTATGAGGACATGGGGGCTATGAGGGCCATAAGGAAATGTCATTACTCTCATCCTCATCTCGGTATTTTGTCACCACGGTCCACAGAATCCCAATTTTGGAATCCCTTTCTAGTATCTGGATGGCCTTCAGAATCCCCTTTTCACCGTATGAGGACTATGAGGGCCATAAGGAAATGCCATTACTCTCATCCTCATCTCCACATTTGTCCCCACAGTCCACAGAATCCCAATTTTGGAATCCCTTTCTAGTATCTGGATGGCCTTCAAAATCCCCTTTTCACCGAATGAGGCCATAAGGGCTATGAGTGCCACAAGGAAATGCCATTGCTCTCATCCTCGTCTCGCTATTTGGTTGGAACGGTCCACAGAATTCCAACTTTGGAATCCCTTTCTTGCATTTGGGTGGCTTTCAGAATCAGAATCCCCTTTCATCGTATGAGGCCATGAGGGTTATGAGTGCAATAAGGAAATGCCATTACTCTCATCCTCATCGCGGTATCTGGGTACCCTTTTTCATCGTAGGAGGTCATGAGGGCTATGAAGACGTCATAGCCATCATGGCCCTATGGCCTCATCTCGGTATTTGGGGACCCCCACCCCATGGGCAATCCATTACTGGTACCCCATTATGGAATAGGACTAGCCTTTGGCGTCCTCATAGCCCTCATGGCCTTACACGAAGAAAACGGGGCGCAGATGGCCCGTCGGGAAAGTATCAATTGCAGCTATGTCTAGGTCTACTGGTAAGCCAGATAATGGTAGACTAGTGCAGATAATAGTCATAGCACGGGTAGAACAAGCCAAATAATCTACTAAGGTAAGGGAGAGCCAGGAATGCACGGACAATGCCATATCATATCATGGGTAGAAAAGGCATAAGAATCTACAAGGGCAATCAGGGATAATTAGTATACTAGAGTAGATAGACGTCAAGTAGAACAGATATGTTATAAAATATGTAGTTGTAAACGAGGATTCTGATGGAATTCGAGCTAGATAAGGAGCATATCTCTTATAGATCTTATACCACTACGTGGTACTATTAGGGTCAATATTCTAAGAGAATTCGGGTCCGTTTCGGTTATTTCGGGTGAACAGCAGTCGGTCTCGGGTTCATTTGAGTAATTCGTTGTACTCCCATTGAATCGAACGTACCCTCCAAACATACCCTCATCTTATTAGATGCCTTTGGGACACCTAGCGACCACGTGCTACCATAGAAACAAGATGGCGGTTCCCTATATACAAAATGGACGACGGAAACGCGTATTACCATAACAACACGCGCTGCACATGTGCAGTGACACCACGCGTCACCATGAGAATGAAATCACAACATAGCCGCTCACGCGGGTAACCAAAACGTCACTTCCGGGGTACACCGCGCGGTCCACCAGATCTTGCTCGAAAGGTACGTGACATACTACTGACCAATAATCCATTTGCACAGCTTATTAATTTGTGTGCACGGAATATTATTTCGTGTGCACAGATTACAATTCACGTGAATGATTTTATTAATTCGTTCGCTTTGATTATTATTTTGTTGGCATGGATTATCATTTCGTGTGCGTGGATTATTAATTTACGCACACGGATTATTAATTCAAACGCACGGATTATTAATTCGTTTGCCTTGATTATTACTTCATGCACGGATTATTAAACTGCGCGCATGAATTATTAGTTTGCGTGCTTGGATTATTCATTTGTTCTCTCTGATTAATATTTCGTGTGCACAGATTATTAATTCGTGCGCATGGATTTTAAAAAAACATATGTCACCTCACCGGCTCCGTACATATGCTCTCCGGACCATTGTCAATTATTTTTATTTTTAATTTTATCGATTAATTATACTCGAGATTTCTTGGGTAAGACAATTAATTCCAAATGCCCATGTACAGGCATGGTGGTTTTGTGTGCTAAAGTGTACTACAGGTCTGTTTTTGCACCTGCATTCAACCGTAGCTAACCCTGTTTCTGTCGCGTTAGTAGGCTGGAGTGTTTGGTATTGGTTCGCCGCTGCTCGGTGGTTCTCTCCAGCTTCCGTGGCGCATAATCCACCGTAATACTACCCGATATGACATGGCTTGGTCCATTAAAGTGTCATAAAAGCCCAGTAAAACATGAAAACAATGAATGATAAACTAACAATCAAAAAGTTTGCATATTTAGTTTATAAGCACATAAACAAAGAACAAATATTGGATAAATGAGTACTGTAAAAATTATGTGCAAATGGAAGCAGAGAATCCAAAGTAAAACAATTTGAAGCAGAAGAATACATTAAAATACAGTGCATGTATGATCAATTATCTAAGAGCAATTACAGCTCTTGGATAACCGTGTGTATTTGTGCTTCCAAAGCTGAATGGAATAGTTCAAAATATTAGGCATAGCGACCAGTGTTCATGCAATATTCACGTGTAAATGCCATTGCCCCTGTATCGATGTGCAACCCATCATCTAATTCTCTAAAGTGGCCGAAACAAATAGCCGCGACCGGGTAATTCAGTAAAAACATGCAGGTAATAAGAGCACACGCTTTTGTTTTCAGTTTGGCGTATGAATCACATCCAGGTGCAACTGAAGAATAAATTTTATCCCAACTCGGATATATTTTTTGCCGGTAAAAAGTCCGGTATCCGGTAATGTTTCCGGTGAGTGCATAAAACTGCGTTTTAAAGTACTAAAAGTAGCCCCGAACGTGTGAAAAGTGGCAATTTAATAAAACTTACGCACTGAAATGTGTATAAATGAAGGTGAAGCAATGTTTATTTTATTGAAGGCTATCTTCAAGCGAAATTTACGGCAGCGTAGAGCCGTCACACCGTAGTATATTTCCATGGATTCCTAATCTGTTTTTAAAGATTACTAATCTGTTTAAATAAATTACTAATCTGTTTTTACAGATTACTAATCTGTTTAAACAGACTACTAATCCATTTTTACAGATTAACTAATCTGTTTTTACAGATTACTAATCTGTTTAAACATATTATTAATCTTTTTTTACAGATTAACTAATCTGTATTTACAGATTAGTAATCTGTTTAAACAGATTAACTAATCTGTATTTACAGAATACTAATCTGTTTTTACAGATTAACTAGTCTGTAAAAACAGATTACTAATCTGTTTAAACAGATTACCAATCTGTTTTACAGATTAACTAAGTAATCTGTAAATACAGATTAGTTAATCTGTTTAAACAGATTAGTTAATCTGTTTAAACAGATTACTAATCTGTAAACACAGATTAATTAATCTGTTTAAACATATTACTAATCTGTAAATACAGATTAGTTCATCTGTTTTTACAGATTAGTAATCTGTTTAAACAAATTAGTAATCTGTAAATACAGATTATTATTCTGTTTAAATAGATTAGTAATCTGTAAATACAGATTATTTAATCTGTTTAAACAGATTATTCAATCTGTTTAAAGAGATTACTAATCTATAAATACAGATTAGTTAATCTGTAAAAACAGATTAGTAATCTGTAAAAACAGATTAGGGATTCCTGGAAACATACTACGGTGTGGCAATCAACACACTATTTATGTCACAAAAACGATTTAGCCGAGGTGCACGGCGGGTGAATTTTGCCATACTTGTCAAATGGAGGTGTAGCTAATTCGTGTGCGTGAAATATGGATCTGTTTGTTAACAATGAAGGGATTTAGCAGAACGTTTTGAGGAAAGAAAACATTTATAATTTGAAGAAATAAAAATAAAGTTGTGTAAAAGCCCTTTTTAAAAAAGGGGGTTCATAATTTATTTTCAGTTACCGTTTCGTCAAACACATGCCGAGGTGATAATAAATATTAAAACCAACATTCGATTTATTAATCATTATATAGTATTAAGGTGCGAGAATGGGAAAATCATCGGCAATATTATTGGAAAAGAGTACCATTTATATTAGTGGATACCAGTACTAGTACCAGATTTCTGCATGCCCTACCCCTTGATACCCACCCAAAGCCTCGGAACAATTAAGACTGGGGCCCCGGGCGCCCACTTCATCAATCTCTATGTGTGGGCTCCCTGTGGTGGACCGGGCCTGCCCCCCCACCCCCCCCCCCCAAAAAAATCCAAACTGTTATTTAGAGTGTTTAACCCTTATCTTCGCTCCGGATGCACCAAAATGGATCCCAGAGCTTTTGAATTTAAAACAAAAAATCCAGGAAAGGGTCTCCTGACTCACAGCCGTGGGAAGAAAGCTCTACTAGTTGTTAATTCCAGTCGCCCACTTAACATATTGTATATGACACACAATAATGTGTATAATGGACGATTGGAATGAATAACTAATGAATTGTTTAGGATTTAAAACTTCGACCCCTCCCCCTTCCCCTCAAAGAGGTGCCATCCAGGTACTCCTCAAATTTTGGTTTCTCTTTATCCTGTATGCCACACAAAAACCAGAATCATTTACCACAGTTTCGGTTACAATCAGGCTTGTCAAAGTTCCGCCGGTACTTGGTTTATCGGAACCCAGACGGTACTGGGCCGTACCGCGGTACCGTTACCGGTGTCGGTACCTTTAACAACACATAAAAAGGCCATTAAATGACAATGAAACAATGTATGCTATGGAATATATTCCTAACAAATAAATCGGTTATGTGAACCGAGTTCTTAAGATTCGAATATTCGTGGGAAATCGCGTCACTTCGAGTATAAACATATGGGAGGACGGAACTTCGAACTTTAAACCTGCTCTCTGCGTCGACTCGGCACCTTCAGTGACGATCTTAGGTAGATGCCTTCGACGTTCTAAATATCAGATTTTATAATTAGACACACGCGCATTGGAAACTTGAAAAAGACAGCTATCCAGTACGTAGAGAACACTGAACATGGTCTCTCGATGTGCTACAAAACATGGGGTCCAGGAGGGACCATGTTTGAGTGTTGCTCTGAAATTTTATATACAGTCCGAGGTGTGACTGACTCGAGTACCGAGTATCGCCGGTATTTGGCTTCAGAACCGATACCGCAAAAACGGTCCCGTTTCTGTGGTACCGGTGTCGTTACTTGTATCGGTTGACAAGCCTGGTTACAATTATTGTGATGTTTTTACGCTCTCTTTTCCCGGAATTGATAACCCCGGCCCGTCCTGGCGCGCGATGTCTTTTAAATATTTTTTCGTAACACCCGCACTTGCCCACTGAACCCTTCCATTGAACGGCTCGCTATTAAGTCCCTCACCTGCCTACTCAATCCTGTTGGGTTATTGGAATTCCAAATAGTGAATGTCCTGTTCAGAAATGGTCCACCTCTATTTATCAGTTCAGAGATAGCTCATTTCGGAGTCCCTGAAATTATGTGCGTGTTAGATAATAGAAAAGAAATAAAATAAGTCGGATTGCTATTGAGCAAAACAAACGCAACCGTCACTTTTTATTATTTGGATGTATTTCGGCATGCGTTTGAAGAAAGGACAAAACTCTTTTCTCGATAATATTTCCGGTAATTTCCCCATTCTGAGGTCTAGATATATAATCCATTTTCCTATTTTCGAAATTGGGGATGTGGAAGAGGGCACGATCGATATGCCGCTGACAGATTTCGAACATGGGATTGGCATCTTCGGTCCTACTGTTCTTAGTCTAGAGACCCTTCCACGGATATTTTTTTTTAAATTCTGAAGCTCCTCGGGTATCGATTCATGTGCCTGAGGGAAGATGAGGGTTAAAATAAAAGCAATAAGTGACAGTTTGGATTTTTGATTTAGGGGCCGTTAGCTCCCCCCCCCCCCCCCCCAAGCCTTCACTGGGAGCTCATAAATAGGGATTGATGGCGTGAGCTCACAAGGTCCCATTCTTAATGGCTCCTACAGCTTTGGGTGAGAATCATGGCGTAGAGCATACATGAATCTAGAACTGGTACTAGTATCCAATGGCATGGATAGAACTCTTTTCCGGAAATAATGTGGGTAATTTGATAATTTTTTAACGTCTAGCTACTATATTTCAACATTACTTTGAGTGTTGCTTTCAATATTTATAATCACCTCGGCGTGTGTATGGCGAAACGCTAACTGAAAATAAATTTAAAAAATAGCTTTACACAGCTTTACTCCTTTAAATTACAAATGGTTTCTTTCCAAACAAATTCTGTTAAATCCCTTCATAGTGAACAAACATATCCATATGTTACATACACTGATTAGTCACATCTCTGTTTAGCAAGTATGATAAAATTCACCTCATCACACCAAAATATCCCGTGATTTTAACCTGCTTTGGTGATATTTTGTAACTGGCCCTTTTGGGGCCTTAATAGGCCCCTAAATGTGGTCCGATTGGGGCGGTTGAGGTGTCAATCTTCTTTATTTCTCGGGGCCACCCAGCAACACCAAAATATCCCGTGATTTTAACCTGCTTTGGTGATATTTTGTAACTGGCCCTTTTGGGGCCTTAGTAGGGCCCCTAAATGTGGTCCGATTGGGGCGGTTGAGGTGTCAGTCTTCTTTATTCCTCGGGGGCCACCCATCAACACCAAAATATCCCGTGATTTTAACTTGCTTTGGTGATATTTTGTAACTAGTCTTTTTTGGGGCCTTAGTAGGGCCCCTAAATTTTGTCCGATTGGGGCGTTTGAGGTGTCAATCTTCTTTATTCCTCGGGGACCACCCATCAACACCAAAATATCCCGTGATTTTAACTTGGGTTGGTAATATTTTGTAACTGGCCCTTTTTGGGGCCTTAGTAGGGCCCCTAAATGTGGTTCCATTGGGGCGGTTGAAGTGTCAATCTTCTTTATTCCCCGGGGGGCACGCATTAACACCAAAATATCCCGTGATTTTAACCTGCTTTGGTGATATTTTGTAACTGGCCCTTTTTGGGGCCTTAGTAGGGCCCCTAAATGTGGTCCGATTGGGGCGGTTGAGGTGTCAATCTTCTTTATTCCTCGGGGGCCACCCACCAACACCAAAATATCCCGTGATTTTAACCTGCTGTGGTGACATTTTGTAACTGGCCCTTTTTGGGGCCTTAGTAGGGCCCCTAAATGTGGTCCGATTGGGGCGGTTCAGGTGTCAATCTTCTTTATTTCTCAGGGGCCACCCAGCAACACCAAAATATCCCATGATTTTAACCTGCTTTGGTTATATTTTGTAACATGTCCTTTCAGGGGCCCTATTAGGCCCCTAAATGTGGTCCGATTGGGGCGGTTGAGGTGTCAATCTTCTTTATTCCTCGGGGGGTCACCCATCAACACCAGAATATCCCGTGATTTTAACCTGCTTTGGTGATATTTTGTAACTGGCCTTTTTTGAGGCCTCAGTAGGGCCCCTAAATGTGGTCGGATTGGGGTGGTTGAGGTGTCAGTCTTCTTTATTCCTTGGGGGCCACCCACCAACACCAATATATCCCGTGATTTTAACTTGCTTTGGTGATATTTTGTAACTGGCCCGTTTTGGGGCCTTAGTAGGGCCCCTAAATGTGGTCCGATTGGGGCGGTTGAGGTGTCAATCTTCTTTATTCCTCGGGGGGCCACCCACCAACACCAAAATATCCCGTGATTTTAACCTGCTTTGGTGATATTTTGTAACTGGCCCTTTTTGAGGCCTTAGTAGGCTCCTAAATGTGGTCCGATTAGGGCGGTTCAGGTGTCAATCTTCTTTATTTCTCGGGGGCCACCCAGAAACACCAAAATATCCCGTGATTTTAACCTGCTTTGGTGATATTTTGTAACTGGCCCTTTTGAGGCCTTAGTAGGGCCCCTAAATGTTGTCCGATTGGGGCGGTTGAGGTGTCAATATTCTTTATTCCTTGGAGGCCACCCATCAACACCAAAATATCCCGTGATTTTAACCTGCTTTGGTGATATTTTGTAACTGGCCTTTTTGAGGCCTTAGTAGGGCCCCAAAATGTGGTCCGATTGGGGTGGTTGAGGTGTCAGTCTTGTTTATTCCTCGGGGGCCACCCATCAACACCAAAATATCCCGTGATTTTAACTTGCTTTGGTGATATTTTGTAACTGGCCCATTTTGGGGCCTTAGTAGGGCCCCTAAATATGGTCCGATTGGTGCGGATGAGGTGTCAATCTTCTTTATTCCTCGGGGCCACCCATCAACACCAAAATATCCCGTGATTTTAACCTGCTTTGGTGATATTTTGTAACTGGCCCTTTTTGGGGCCTTTGTAGGGCCCCTAAATGTGGTCCGATTGGGGCGGTTGAGGTGTCAATCTTCTTTATTCCTCTGGGGCCACCCATCAGCATCAAAATATCCCGTGATTTTAACCTGCTTTGGTGATATTTTGTAACTGGCACTTTTTGGGACCTTAGTAGGGCCCCTAAATGTGGTCCGATTGGGGCGGTTGAGGTGTCAATCTTCTTTGTTCCTCGGGGACCACCCAGCAACACCAAAATATCCCGTGATTTTAACCTGCTTTGGTGATATTTTTAAACTGGCCCTTTTTAGGGCCTTAGTAGGGCCCCTAAATGTTGTGCGATTGGGGCGGTTGAGGTGTCAATCTTCTTTATTCCTCGGGCGCCACCCATCAACACCACAATATCCCGTGATTTTAACCTGCTTTGGTGATATTTTGTACTGGTCTTTTTGAGGCCTTAGTAGGGCCCCCAAAATGTGGTCCGATTGGGGTGGTTGAGGTGTCAGTCTTCTTTATTCCTCGGGGGCCACCCATCAACCCCAAAATATCCCGTGATTTTAACTTGCTTTGGTGATATTTTGTAACTGGCCCTTTTTGGGGCCTTAGTAGGGCCCCTAAATGTGGTCCGATTGGGGCAGTTGAGGTGTCAATCTTCTTTATTCCTCGGGGCCACCCATCAACACCAAAATATCCCGTGATTTTAACCTGCTTTGGTGATATTTTGTAACTGGCCCTTTTTGGGGCCTTAGTAGGGCCCGTAAATGTGGTCCGATTGGGGCGGTTGAGGCCACCCATCAACACCAAAATATCCGGTAATTTATTTATTGGTGTTTAAGGTCACATATTTCTGCACAATGGCTAACCATGACCGTGACAGTTTTACGGGTGGAGGAAGCCGGAGTATTCGGAGAGAACCACCAAGCAACGGCGAGCAACTGTCAACTCCCCAACATACCAACTCCACACAAGCAGGGTTAGCATTGGTTGAAGACAGGTGCACCATCGACGTGCACTCCGCCTTAGTACACGTCACCGTGCCCCCACGCGAGCAATGGGGGTGAAGTGTCCTGCCCAAGGACACAACGCGGTTGCCACAGTTGGGATTCGAACCGAGGACCTCTCGGCTTGCAGCCTACACCTCTACCAACTGAGCCCCCCCCCCCCCCCTCCCACCCCCATTAACCCATTATCTAACGCTAGTAGCAGACGATACTCGTCAAAAAATTCTCGTGTAACTAAAAATTTTCATTTTTTGCGTCCAAAACACAGAGTGTAACCCCTCATTGGAATGAGCGCAACGCGATCGTTCGAATGAGGGGGTCATAACCTATGTTTTGGAAGCATAAAATGTAAATATAAAAAAGACGGAATAGCGATTTTTATGTACAGTGCTGGCCGTTTTTGGCCGTTACTTTATGTAAAGGGTTAAACGCATTTTGACCAATTACTCTCAGCCCCAAGGAAGGGACAAACTGACCTAGGGGTCAATGATTAAAAAGATAGCTAAGTTGTTATAACAAGATAGCTAAGTTGTTATAACAAGTTAGCTAAGTTGTTATAACAAGTTACTAAGTTGTTATAACAAGTTAGCTAAGTTGTTATAACAAGTTAGCTAAGTTGTTATAACAAGTTAAGCTAAGTTGTTATAACAAGTTAGCTATGTTGTTATAACAACTTAGCTAAGTTGTTATAACAAGTTAGCTAAGTTGTTATAACAAGTTACTAAGTTGTTATAACAAGATAGCTAAGTTGTTATAACAAGTTAGCTAAGTTGTTATAACAAGTTAAGCTAAGTTGTTATAACAAGTTAAGCTATGTTGTTATAACAAGTTAGCTAAGTTGTTATAACAAGTTACTAAGTTGTTATAACAAGTTAGTTAACTTGTTATAACAACTTAGCACAGGTAAAAAAAATACATCAACTGGCGTCAGAACGCTGCCGTAGGAATTCTTTTCGAAATCAAAATGAGTAATTTTGAGTGGATTAGTGGTACGCATAGAGGTGGAAGCCTGACTCTCGTGCCATCGCAACTACACGCATAACTGCACACACATGCATATACTTCACTATCTTTGACGTACCCATTAACTTACAGATATCTCCTTACACATACATACACATGCACCCCCTATGCACACACGTGTTCACCCCCCCCCCCCCCCACCCACACATACACCCCATCCTCCGCCACACATGCACACTTACATTCTAACGTAGATTTTCTTAGTTTACAATGCGAAACTGCATCGAACCGATGTGGTATGGTAATAGTAATTCGGAGGTTACGAGTGACGCTTGGTGACGAAAATTTATTCATTGCAGAGATTGGACTGTTTTATATTTTATGAGTTGTGTATTAAGTAATAATTGTGTCTTGTGTTCGAAGAGTCGATGCAGCTCTGGTGGTAAATTTTTATACAAAACATGTGTGCAAACTTGAAATTTATTTATTTATTGGGATAACGTCACCTATTGTCGGACGGTTTTACGGGTGTAGGAAGCCGGAGTTCCTGGAGAGAACCACCGAACAACGGCGAGCAACTGTCGAACTCCCGTTAGTGCTAAGTCCGTACAGGCAGGGTTAGCAATGGTTGAAGATAAATGCACCATCGACGTGCAGTGGGCCTTATCACACAGCGCCGCCGATTCCTCACGGGATTAACTGCCGTGCCCAAGGACACAACGCTGTTACCTCTGGCGGGATCGAATCGTGAACCTGTCGGTTTGAAGTTCATTACGGTCACCACTGAACCACTGCGCTCCCGTCCAAACTTTAATGGTGCTGAAATGTCCACTCCATCCAATGTAATATGAATGTATACAGTAAGATTTCATGATATAGTATACTGTTATATGATTTTGAACCGAAAAATTAGGCTGTACAAAGATGGTAACGGTAATGGTGATAGCTCCCCTTGCGAAACCCGGTAAGCGAAGTAGTGCTTGGTATCTGTGGTTAATCAACAAATGGGGTTTAAGTCGACATAAATAGGTGACGGGAGTAGTATGTAATGTGGTTTTGGGGCCTAGTTGGCAGGACCCCGTTGGCGTCATGTTCTGTATAATTAAGTACAGGTTATGGGAAATCAAGCAATCGGATTGGTTATAAATGTTCTAGATAAATGAAACAACAAGAGTACTTAGAATAGGGTCGGAACTAACAAAAATAGACTAGAAATAGCAAAATATAGTAACAATAAGCAAAGCTGTTCCAACAGATAAGCTCTTCTACGCTACTGGAGTATACTCTAGAATAAAGGAACATGGCCAGATACACGATAACTATTGCATATATAGACAGAAGCAGAGAATTCTGGAAGAATTCGAAACAGTAAAACTTGTCAGGTTGTTTGTGGTAATTATCCAGGGAAGTCGTTCCAGAAAATACTGCGATTCAATCGAACATACCCTCCGAACATACCCCGTCCTATTGCAGAAAAATTTTGTAACATAGCAACCACGTGCCACCATAGAAACCAAGATGGCGGCCTCCAGTATACAAAATGGACGACGGAAATACGTATCACCCTAACAACACGCGCTGCGCATGCGCACTAACAACACGTATCACTATGGGGATGACGTCACAACATGGCCACCCACGCGGGTTACCATGACAACAGAACATGACGCCAACGGGGTCCTGCCAACTAGGCCCCAAAACCACATTACATACTACTCTCGTCACCTATTTATGTCGACTTAAACCCCATTTGTTGATTAACCACAGATACCAAGCACTACTTCGCTTACCGGGTTTCGCAAGGGGAGCTATCACCATTACCGTTACCATCTTTGTACAGCCTAATTTTTCGGTTCAAAATCATATAACAGTATACTATATCATGAAATCTTACTGTATACATTCATATTACATTGGATGGAGTGGACATTTCAGCACCATTAAAGTTTGGACGGGAGCGCAGTGGTTCAGTGGTGACCGTAATGAACTTCAAACCGACAGGTTCACGATTCGATTCCGCCAGAGGTAACAGCGTTGTGTCCTTGGGCATGGCAGTTAATCCCGTGAGGAATCGGCGGCGCTGTGTGCTAAGGCCCACTGCACGTCGATGGTGCATTTGTCTTCAACCAGTGCTAACCTTGCCTGTACGGACTTAGCATCAACGGGAGTTCGACAGTTGCTCGCCGTTGTTCGGTGGTTCTCTCCAGGAACTCCGGCTTCCTACACCCATAAAACTGTCCGACAATAGGTGACGTTATCCCAATAAATAAATAAATTTCAAGTTTGCACACGTTTTGTATAAAAATTTACCACCAGAGCTGCATCGACCCTTCGAACACAAGACACAATTATTACGTAATACACAACTCACAAAATATAAAACAGTCCAATCTCCGCAATGAATAAATTTTCGTCACCAAGCGTCACTCGTAACCTCCGAATTACTATTACCATACCACATCGGTTCGATGCAGTTTCGCATTGTAAACTAAGAAAATCTACGTTAGAATGTAAGTGTGCATGTGTGGCGGAGGATGGGGTGTGTGTGTGTGTGTGGGGGGGGGGGGGGGGTTGAACACGTGTGTGGACAGGGGGTGTATGTGTATGTATGTGTAAGGAGATATCTGTAAGTTAATGGGTACGTCAAAGATAGTGAAGTATATGCATGTGTGTGCAATTATGCGTGTAGTTGCGATGGTACGAGAGTCAGGCTTCCACCTCTACGAGTACCACCAATCCACTCAAAATTACTAATTTTGATTTCGAAAAGAATTCCTGAGTTGAATTGTTTGCACACCTCGGTGTTTGTTTTTCAGCAAATGCATTGTTAATTTAACAAGTGTATCAGGGGACGCGGTGGCCCAGTAGGTAGAGGGGGAAGTCTGCGAGACGATGGATCCTTGATTCGAATCCCACCTGCGCCCAGCCGCAGCCGCGTTGTGCCCTTGGGCAAAACATTTCACCCCCACTATCCACATGGGATCACGGTGGCGTTGTGTACTAAGGCGTACTGCACGTCGATGGTGCATCTGTCTTCAACCAATGCCAATCCTGCTTGTGTGGAGTTTGATTGCTTGAGAGCTGATAGTTACTTGTCGTTGATCGGTGGTTCTCTCCGTCAATCTCTTCCAGCCGTAAAACTGTCATGGTAACGATCAGCCATTGTGCAGAGATATTTTACCTTAAACACCAAAAAATAAATAAATAAATAAATAAATAAATAAATAAATAAATAAATAAATAAATAAACCATCGTTGAATCTTCGTCTGGGTGTTGCTACAGGGTGTTTAGTGGGTCTTCGGTGGAGAATATTGTCATCTTCAAACTTTTAAACAGCACCCCCCCCCCCCCCCCCCCAACCTGGGCCAGACAAAATTTCCAACCGATTGGAGATGAATTTGCGTTAAACGCACCCACCCCCAATCTTTGGGATACAATGTTTCGACTGATATTTCAAGTGTTCTAAGTGTTGCAAAATTTCAACCGCACGAAATTTTCAGGAAACTTTTTCAGGCTAAATTTTTACTGAAAGAAGGAAAATTTAAACGAGTGTTTGACACTAATTACTATGACAGCTACTTACTTTGCAGGGTGAAGTTTCAGCAATTTGGCATGTCCCGCGGGAACTTCTAACCGTTCAAAACCTGTGTCCGGATTTTGTGTGGCGGGGCGTGACCCCCCCTCCCCCCCCCTTCCCCGTCGTAACATTGATGTTCTTGCCAATAATTGCCTTGTTTCAAACAGTGTACGTATTACACCACCACCAACCACCCACTCCCCCACCACCACCCCCTTCAAGGTGTCGCGTCTTGCCTTATTTTGATCGACGAGATCGTTGCAATTTTCCAAAACGTGGTGTTTTCGAAGATTTATTCTTAGCTTTTCATTTCTTCAACAATCTGCACAGCCTCTCTTAATACTGGTAACAGGGCTGAACATTCCGGTATCCTCGCAACCATTCTGTTCACATTTCTTTCTAAAGCTTTCAGTCTCATACTTGCTGTTGAAACAGATGCTTCGTTGATCGAGGACTGTAAAGTACGGGTTACCGTAGACACGATACCGCGAGCGCCTTCAAGAAAACCTTCCAGATTCATTTTTATATCGGTCTTCCATTTGCTTATCGCGTTATTTAAATGTGGCGCCAGAAAATCTAGTGTGTATGTATCGGCGCCACTGATTGGTTAGAATGTGTTTATTGACAGGTTTTCAGTATGATACTCAATAAATTTATCATCATACTATATTATTTGTGTATGATACTGAATTAATTCTGTATGATATTCATTAATTTAGCATCATACTATATTATTTGTGTATGATACTGAATTAATTCAGTCGCCCCCCCCCCCCCCCTTTAGCTCGTGTTTGTCTCGTATGTAGGGCGTAGCCAGGATTTTCATTTGGAGACAATACATGAATTGAAGTAAAAACATACAACGACATTTATTTCCTCCATCACCATTCGCTATGGAAAACAAATATACCGTTGAAATTATGCAAAATATATCAACTGGTCGCCTCCATTTATAGCGTCACCGACGCAGCATGATTTTGTGGTGTTACATGCCCCTAGCCTCAGGTACCCCATGGCTATGTCAGTTATGGGTCAGGATCTTAATTGGCATAGTCATGGCGTACCTAAGCCTAGAGGGCTGACTGCTGAAAACTTTCAAACGCTGGCAGATCGCAATGTTCTCCTGAGGTTAAGTCGGTTATGACTGTAAACAGTGTGTCCAAAATACAGTATTATGGTAAACGGATCTGAAGAGCATATTTCAAATTTTCTAATTCTGTCTTGAACGTATGACAGAATTTGAAATTCTGAAACATGCTGTTTAAAAAGTGTTAATTAGCCGTTCAAAAATTCAAGAGGATTTCCACCCCAGAAACCACCAGAATGCCCCATTTGGTCGCTCATTTCCAAAAAAAAAAATTTCTGGGGGGGAGAACCCCCCCCCCCCCCCCCCCATACAAAAGCTCGTGCCCTCGGCACTCGCGGCAGATGCCTTCGGCATCTGCACGATCCGCCTCCCTTTGAGAATTCCTGTATCCGCCACTGTTATATGTGTATGATACTTAATTATTTTAGTATGATACTCAATTAATTTAGAATCAATTTTTGACATGATGTGACAAAATATACGCAGTTCGCGTTTGATAAGATTATGCCCCCCCCCCCCCCCCCCCACACACACACAGGCGACTTATGTGAGGGGCATAATCTTATCAAACGCGACTGGCGTCTTTTACTTAATAACCCGCACATTCATTCAAGGGACGAACAAAGAATGACTAATGATGTGTAGTAACAACACTGATAATCAGATATTTTGACGAGAAACCAAGAAAGTCCTGACATTTCTCGAAACCGGATACAAGAATGTCGTCGAAACATATTTAGGCTTGGTCGTTTATCAGACAGAGCAGCCCCATCCAATGAAAAAGATATGGTTGGGGGCTAAAGCCCCCCTAGCTCCCCCCCCCCCCCCCGGCTCTAGCGTCCCAGTATTAACACTCAGTATACAAACCACGAATACTCCCCCTCCCCCCACCCCCCCCCCCCCCAATCCGAAAATCGCTCCGGCTTCGCTCCGGCGTCCCTGATATGGTCTTCGGAATAACATTGGTGAAGTATAAAAGATGTTCAGAATTTTCACAAAATGACAAAACAAAAGAAGAAAGCCAACAAATACTGTCCAAATGGCGTTTTGAAAGAGAAAAGGGAATAACTGATAACTCCATGTTAAAATAGATTAAACAAAAACTCAAAATTGAAAGTATTATTTTGTTCATTTTTTTTTAATGAACAGCACTGTTAATTGTGATGCATATGCCATTGTCATAAACTATTTTTAAAAAACTTGAAAAAAAAATCACATTGCCTGCATATTCGTGTTTTTACACCGAGCTGAACCAATGTATAAATATTTCAAGTGGGTATTGGTATTATTTAAATCTTACCTGTCAGCCAATCAAATCGCTTACAGTCTGTCAGGAAATAAAATATTTTACCTGACGGCATTGTACAGGTGTATTTAAAGTGTTTTCTAGTCGCGTAATAAACAAATCTAAGGCCGAATAAAACTAGAGGCTCTACAGAGCCTGTAATCGATCACGTGGAACTACACATAAAAATGTGATTTCCCATAGGCTTTCCATGGTAATTATGAGCTGCAATTGTGGCCATGTTTGCAACATTATATCAAAATTACATGAGGATCATTGGTAGAAGGTGTCCCAGTCTTCAATGACGTGAAGTTGCAAAACATTTGAATGCATCAAACAGAATCAAAGAATGTCTCTGGTGACCACATTTTCCAGCCAACGGGAACAAAAAGAGGATCGTTTGTAGATGGCCTCCTACAGACCATTCTTGCCAAGTTTTGGTTCACGTCAGCTCAATAGTTGCAGAGAGAAGATGAAAATGTGATTTCTCATAGGGGTTTTCTGTAGTAACTATAAATCGTAATTGTGGCCATGTTTTGGATGATTACATCAACATTACATGAGGATCATTGGTAGGTGGCCCAGTCTTCAATCACGTGAAGTTTAAAAACATTTCACTACATCAAACAGAATCATAGAATGTCTCTGGTGACCACATTTTCCAGCCAACGGGGACAAAAAGAGGATCGTTTGTAGAGGGCCTCCAAAAGACCATTTTTGCCAAGCTTTGGTTCACGTCAGCTCAATAGTTCCAGAGAGAAGATGAAAATGAGAAAAGTTTACGGACGCCGGACGACGACGGACGCCAAGTGATGAGAAAAGATCACATGGCCTTTTAGGCCAGGTGAGCTAAAAATACATTCGGTTTTCGGGCAATCAATGTTTCAAATCAATGAGGGTGGGGGCGCTTTTGGGGGCTCGTTGAGTGCTTGGAAGCCTATAATCAAACACCACTGTTATTGTCGATACAGATTTTATTTTATTTGTGTTTAAGGCCACATACTTATGCAGAATGGGTAATCGTGACCATGACAGTTTTACGGGTGGAGGAAGCCGAAGTACCTGGAGAGAACCACCGAGCATCGACGAGCAACTGTCAGCTCCTCAACATTCTAACTCTGTTCAAGCTACGCTCAAGCAGGGTTACAGCAGTTGAAGATTTGTGCAGCATCGACGTGCAGTACGTCTTAGTACACGGCTTCATCGTGCCCCCAAGTAGGCAACAGGGATAAAGTGCCTTGCCCAAGGACACAACGCGGGTCGTCCCGGACGGGGATCGAACTCGGGACCTCTAGCATAGAAGTCCAACAGTCTACCACGGAGTCACCGGGCCCCCTGTCAATACAGATAGCGTGACTTCAAGGTTTCATATTCCGTGGATGTGCGTCACTTTATCTTTCAAATAAACTATTTCATTTCTATGTATTTGCTTTGGTACAATTTACGAGAGAGTGACTATATATTATATGGACCGTGTTCTGAAAAAAGGGATCTTAGAGAATATCCGGGGGGAGGGGGGCACGATGACGCCGTGTACTAAGGCGCACTGCACGTCGATGGTGCGCATGTCTTCAATAGAGCTGTAGGTTTTTAAATTTCTTGTTCGGTTTCGGTTTTGGTTTTTCAGGTGGAGAAAAACCTCGGTTCGGTTCGGTTTTCGGTTTGTTCATGAGGCCAAGTAAAATTCAATAAAACTCATTCTTATGTCCGGAGTCATAACTGAATGGTAGTGAAATTGAGAGAAACTCAATGAATGCCCGAAATAAGCCATAATACATGAAGAATCAGGAAGGCCAATATAATAATTACCTAAATGTACAGAACTTTTATTGTGCTTGGCCATTTTTCGAGGTCTGACACCTACACACAAATTGAGGAAAGCTGCAAACACAACTCAACTGAAATGTCGGAAATTCACAGAATGTAGCCTTCCCAGAGTAGTGAGAGTACCCAGAGTACTCTCACAACTCTGGGATGGCTACATTCTGGTGAATTTCTGCAGCAAGAGAGTATTTAAGAAAACCGAAACACCTTAGCTTACGGGATGTGGACGGTTTCGGTTTCGGTTTTTTAAAGAAACTAAAAACCTCGGTTCGGTTTCGGTTAACCTACAGCTCTAGTCTTCAACCAATCTCACCCTGTCTGTGCTGCAGTGCGGAGTTACGATGTTGGGGAGCTGGCAGCTGCTCGTCGTTGCTCGGTGGTTCTCTCCGAGTACTCCGGATTCCTCCACCCGTCAAACTGTCACGGTCACGATTTGACATTGTGCATAAGTATGTGACCTTAAACACCAATAAATAAATAAATTGAGGATATCCAATGAAATCAAAGAAAAACGTCAAAATAGAACGACGTGAAACTCATGGGCGTGATCAAATAAATTCTAGATTACAATACAAGCACTCGCGTTTTTTTTTTTTTTTTTCGTTTTATTTTCACTTCACGTTAGAAAGTCCTCAATTACATTAATCTGAATAAATTATCGCTTATCACTATTACGAACTTGAAATTTTACGTGAAAGAAAGGACCACAGTCTCAAAAACCAAACATTCTCATGAAATGGCAATTGTTTGGAAGAGAAATCGTTGAAGCGGGCGATCACACATCACACATTAAGTAACTGCTGTTTATCTTAGTATCAAACAATCAACATGTATTTTGTCTGTATTTACTCCGCATCTGTCGTGTATCCGACCCCCTGATACAGACGTTTTTTTAGGTGTCGGATACAAGCACATTCCATTTCCCGTGAGTTCTAATTTTTTTTCTTTTTGTTCATCCGCACGAATAAATAGTTCGTTATATATTCGTCTACATTCTTGACTTATCCTCAATTTTGTAAGATAAAATGATATTACCATTACGAATTTATGTGGATGTACAAAATATGGATCCGAGTCTCGCTCCGGGTTCTAAGGGCAGATCACGACTCGTCGTGATCTGCCCTCAGAACCCGGAGCTCGACTCGGATACATATTTTCTACATCCACATAATGGTAATAATCTCCAGTTACCGAAGATATCGGATGTTCTACCCGATATCTATGTTGTTTACTGTGTTGCAAACATCTCTAGGCTTTTCAATTTTTTTTGTTCTTTGCTTTGGGCTTTATCTGCCCCCTCATTAAACTGTGAAATTAAAGCCACAAACTGCGTTGTGCGTAACATTTTGGGATCAAATGAACATACTCTAAAAATATACTGACGTGAACAGCGTGCTTTTATGGCTTCGAAGCTCTGCCAATAGACGAGAAACGAATGTTTTTGTTTTTTTTCGCGCTGCTGCCTTGCCCTTGTTTATGACGTTTCACATTCTGAATTGTGTACGTGAACGCATATTTGTAAGACGTTGCGTGGCATCGAAATGAAAGTTGCAGTGAACATATGTTTCGAAAACCGGGTTGTTTCATTTTCATTTGCGTTGGGCTGTGAATTCAATAAATTATTTAAGGCTTTTCGAGAACCAGGAATGAATATTGGGTGATTTTGTATATCCGTTAACGTCAAGTGAGACGATCGTTAGGCTAACGTTTTTTCAATATATTGATAAAATTACGATCTCCAATGACTGGTTAAGATCTACAGTGCACTGGCCTACGTATCGACAGTATCGAATTCGGTATCTGTCAAGTTGCAATGAATATTCATTATCTGCCAAGTTGCAATGAATTGTCTGATACCAACGATATTCATAATTTGCTACTCAGGGAGGTGTGGGGGGAAGTCTCACACCGCCGCCCCCCCCCCCCCCCCCCCCCCAGCTAGGAGTATTTTTTTTCAATAGTTGGAAATTCCGAGGTCAAAAATCAAATAGTTGGAAATTCAATAAATTAACATTGTCCATGAAAAATGTTAAAATTCCAACTAATGATGAGAAATTTTGATCTTTTATTTCCAACTGGAAACTTGAGTTTCAAATTTCCTACTCTAAAACTGACATGGCCTCAAAATTTCGACTCTGACATCAATCCGGTAAATTTTCTGACCCAGACACATTATAAATGATGCTTTTTCCATTTCAGGACTAGTGAAAATTTTCAGAAGGGTTCATAACCCTTTACCCAACGCAGACGATTTCAAAATTCATTATTTTAAATATCATTTTTTTAAAATTTTTTAAAAACAATTTCAACAAAACCATATCATGTGACCCATCTTTGGAACGAGCTCGTTCAAAAGAGGGGTCACATGATATGGTTTTGTTGAAATATTTCGAAAAATATTTTTTCAGCAGCTTTATTTGCATATTATGTGGCGGATGCGGGCGAGTCGTTGGGTAAAGGATTAAAAGATATCACCCAGCGCTGCTGTGCAACCACCTATCAAAACCACTCACAGTTGGAATTTACACCGGTGGCACCCCCCCCCCCTCCCAGCTGAAACTCTCTAGCCATATCCCTGTATGAAATGGCAGTATTAATTAAGCTAAATGTTGTTGTCTGTGCAAAATAAGCAGGTATCCCCCCTCCCTCCCCCCCCCCCCCCCCCCATGGCAAAACTTGAAACGGAGCATATTTTCAATCTGAAAAACATTCAGTCAAGTTTATTATTGATTTCCACTTGCTAACTAATCCTCATCCCCAAATATAGTTAGAGAAGTATCATTTCCTCTTATTCCAGAATTTAACCCCCCTCTGTCTATATATACTTGCTGAAAGTATGATTTGTTACATTTTGCAGTGTGAGAAACAGTCATTGAACAGGGAATTTTCTTTATTTTGGCAGGTGTGATGGTCAAATTAATGAGAAATATCCTGTTTCAGCCTGTGATTTGATTCAAATGTTGTTTTGATGAGATGCATGCGAGGTTTTTTCTCCATGAGAGCAATTTGGGTGTGGCACTTCTTTATTTTTCTATGTTGAAATAACTATTTTCACTTATTTTTTAACAGAACTGTAGCTGCATTATTACCCTTGATTCCTGGATACCCTGGACAACTTTCTAATCTTATTTTGGAGAAAAGCTCTGCTTTCCTTTTTGGCAATTTCTAGATGCACAAAATCACTACACTGTATGCAACTGCTCCTCTCATATTGACAGCATTCACTAGGCTTATCATTTCTATTTTCACAATAAAACTTGCAGCCCGAATGGGTTAATCTGTAATAGGTTGGTCCATTATGTGAGCTTTGTTATTCACAAAGTGAGGCCTTCACAGGAATGTGGATATATGTCTTATAAATGGCATTTTGTGTGCTTCCTCTGTCCTTGGTGTTTCATTTGTCATTTTTCTTACCAAGTACTATTAGAACCAAACCAGAAAAAAACAGACTGTCATCTGCAAAATGAGCTCCCCAGGGGGTGCATTTAGTGATGCTAACCTGCACAGCAGGGTAGCATCACTAAATTTACCCTCTGTGAACCTCATTCTGAGTCAGGGTATCAAAACTAAACAGAAAGTGGTACCCAGAGGATAAATTGGCCCACTGTATGGAATAGCATCATCAAATTTGCCCTCTGGGGACCTCATTTTGCAAATGTCAGTCTGCTTATTTTCTGGCCTGATTAGAACCACTTTAAAAACGTGCATCCTTTTCATGTAGAAGGTGATATGCCATCCTTTGTTATAGACAAATAAAGAGAGATACCTACTAGTTTAACAGACTGTTGCATTAGGGAGATTTCAGTTAAAAGGACTTGTTGGACCTGGCTGGAATGAGCTACTATGCTGATCCCATCCAGGTTCAGCAACTTATTTTTTTTTTCATAATGTCAAACAAGTGGAGATAGAGTGGATTTGGCATGTGGCTAAATGTACTATGCTGGCTTGATACTTGAGAATGTAGGTCAAATGAAGAAAAGTTGTGATATTGTACAGAATTGAGAGTCCAAACTGAATTGTGGTTTTATTTGATAAAATTCTCTTTTTACTCCCCCCCCCCCCCCCCTAAGTTTAATCTATCTTGGTCAATTTAGTTTGGAAATATGGCTCCCATGAGTACCACTGGATGCCTCATATGGTTAGTTCTTACACATTTTTTATAACATTGAAACATTCAGGCTCAGCCCAAGTGAAGAGAGCACACAAATTTTTGATCTGGTCTCAGTACAAAACCAGGGGAAATTTCCACTTTCATCTCATTTTGGCAGTGTCTGTATCACCCAAATGTAGGATTTATTAATTTTCCAAGTATCTTGTTAACTCTGTGCACTGTATACGTGGGAAACAGTTGGGGATTCTGACACTAGAATTGAAGTGCAGGGCTTATATTTAGTCTAAATTTGTGAGAATTCATTTGGATTCTCGTGAAAATGGTTGCGAGAATCCATACCTACTATGAGTGTCCCAGGATCCCATGTTGTATACTGATAACACATGTTAACCTTTTACCCAACACACCTTTGTAATTTTTAAAACTAAATTTGATAATTTTTAAACAATAAATAATAAATAAATGATAAAATAATTAAATGAGCCGGTTCCAATGACCGCCATATTTGTAAGATTTTATTGACAAAGTGTCAGGATATTTCAGGTCATGTTAGCCTTCTATTGGTTAATTTGTTGTCGCTGTGTTAGTTAACCCTTTACCCAACGCAGAGAATATAAAAAATTATTATTTTAATAATTACTATTTTTTAAATTTGTCAAACAAATTCAACAAAACCATATCATGTGACCCCTCATTGGAACGAGCTCGTTCCAATGAATGGTCACATGATATGGTTTTGTTGAAATATTTTGAAAAATGTATTTTTTTTTTCAACGGCTCAATTTGCAAATTACACGGGCGGATGCGGGCGATTCGTTAGGTAAAGGGTTAAAGGGTGAAATTGGCTAAATTTTTTTCACGCGAATCCTAGCAGAGGTACAGCAAGAATGTACATGGATTATCGCCGGTTTTACTGCACGAATCTCTGTGCGAATCAATTCTTGGATTCTCGTCAAAATATAAGCCCTGAGGTGTGTGGACTCAAAAGGGTTGAATGTAGGCTTTTCTGTTAAACTGGTTGCAGTGGTAGGGGTCATATGGCCAGCACTGTTCATTTGTTTCTTTCTTCATTCATGTCATATGATTATCTCATGTTAGAGTGTGCTTCTGTCAAATGGTGAACTTCTACTGTAAAGTAGAAACAAAAGAACATTTTTTTTTTCATTTTTATTTTGAGAATAATGAAAGGGTTAATGTTTTTTGGTTTTCATTACTCTGAGAATAACTTTTTGACTTTGATAGTTTATACAGCTACTCTGTTGGTATACTAATGCAAAATGATGACAGTTTGAGGACAACAAATTCATTAAGCTTGTTGTTTGGAATCAGTTTATAAGGAAATTATTTATTTATTTATTTATTTATTTACTGGTGTTTAAGGTCACATACTTATGCACAATGGCTAATCATGACCAGGGATGTGGCTAGAGGGTTTCAGTGTGGGGGGGGGGGGGGGGAGGGGGGCCCGGTATAAATTCCAACTGTGAGTAGTTTCGATAGGTGGTTGCACTGCAGCGCTGGGTGATATCTTTTAATCCTTCAACCAACGAATCGCCCGCACCTGGCCACGTGATATGCAAATACAGCTGCTGAAAAAATATTATTTTTCGAATACTTTCAACAAAACCATATCATGTGTGGGGGTCACATGATATGGTTGTGTTGAAATTTTATTTTAAAATTTAAAAGATGATATTTAAAATAATGAATTTTTAAATCGTCTGCGTTGGGTAAAGGGTTAAAGTGATTATATATTATATATATATACACATGCTTATTATGGAACCCTTCTGAAAATTTTCACTAGTCTTGAAACGGAAAAAGCATCATTTATAATGTGTCTGGGTCGGAAAATTTACCGGATTGATGTCAGAGTCGAAATTTTGAGGTCAATGTCAATTTTAGAGTAGGAAATTTGAAACTCAAGTTTCCAGTTGGAAATAAAAGATCAAAATTTCTCATCATTTAGCTGGAATTTTAATATTTTCCATGCACAATGTTAATTTATTCAATTTCCAACTATTTGATTTTTGACCTCGGAATTTCCAACTATTGAAAAAAATACTCCTAGCACCCCACTGTCACCACATCCCTGATCATGACCGTGACAGTTTTACAGGTGGAGGGAGCCGGAGAGAACCACCGAGCAACGACGAGCCACAGGTACTCGGCACAAGTTGGGAATCGAAAGAAAAATATTTGATACCATTTAAGAATCGATGCTGACGTGCCCCTTTTATGGTGTATAAATATTAACGTATTTATATACCATTATATTGGGGCACGTCAGCATCGATTCAAAAATGGTATCAAATATCATTTTTCTTTCGATTTCCCAGCTTGTGCGAAGTACCTGTGCGACGAGCAGCTGCCAGCTCCCCAACATCGTAACTCCGCACTGCAGTACAGGCAGGGTTAGATTGGTTGAAGACATGAGCACCATCGACGTGCAGTACGCCTTACTAATCCGATTCCGCATCGATGAAAAGGTTTATTCGTTTCAGCGCCGTTACCGGATTATTGTTTTTACTGCTTTATATTTAGACATGGACGATATCGAAACATTCGTTATTGAATTGAAATTGAAATATCGATAGTTAAAGAATAAAACATAGTTTGCATCAATAAACTCTGCCCCAAAATGTAAAGAAATACGTGTACTATCGAATGCAGTCGATATTAAGGGCGAAAGCTTTATATATATTCCTATTTTTGAGTTTTGAGTTCCCATAAAAACTTGATGGGGAATTTTTTTACCACAGATTTGAATGGGAAGAATCTGAACGAAGTGGGGTAGCCACGACCGCGTTCAGATCGCTAACTAATGGCGACCTATATTTTGTTCAGTATAGTTTTCATGACATGATAAACTAAATGGATAGATGGTTGTTTTTGCCCAAATCAGCTTGATGAGATGGGGAGAGGAGGAAAGATTAGTACTGTCGTCAATGAAAACACTGCATTGTAAGTTATGTAACCCTGAACTGCGTGAATCTGAAACTACAGTATAGAAAGCGGATGTTTCGTCACGCGTGGCGACAATTATTCTAAGAACTGAATGTTGCCTGCTGGTTTGATAATCACTGACGATTTGAACTTACTTAAACAATTCACTTACCTCGTTTCTCCTCGATTTATTTTTTATGATTATAAAATGAATGTACACAGCCACGATTTAGGATTGCACAATCGAATAAGTCATATTTACCTTCATGTGTCCATCAACGGCGGTCGTGTCTTTCGGCGATCGAAACAGATCAGACCCCGTCTTTCTCTCGGGAAATCCGGGGAAATCCCCAGATTTCACGCCTCTCGTTCAATTTGTGAAATCCACATTTTTTTCTCGAATGACCTCCCTTGATGTGTTCTCATTTTCAGCCACAAATTTATTCCAATCTTCTTTCTCGAGCAACACTCTTTTTCGATTGTTTCTCCAAAAAGATACAAGTCTACGTGCCATCCACAAAGCTGATGAAAATGAACGAACATCTGCGTAACTATTCTGTTCAGAAGCGCAGGAATTAAAATAGGCGGTATCGCATAGCATTTCACTATGCAAAATGCAGGAAAAGCTTTACATTTATTAAATATGCATAGCAAAATGCGATGCACATTCTCAAGTTCATGGTGGACAATGGTCCTTATTCCTAACCGGTAACTTCTGGTAAAAAAGAGGATGGCTCAATGGCAAATCAGCTATTCAGGGACCACCAGGTAGAATACTTGGTGGTCCATGAACTGCCGATTTGCCTCCAAGTCCTCAAGTGTCCACTCAAGAAAAAAAAGGTAACTGGGGATAGATGCCTACTCACATGCTGGCAGAATACCAAATCAGTATGTCTGTGCCGTTTGTTTTTTTCTATTTATTTATTTATTTATTGGTGTTTAAGGTCACATATTTATGGCTAATGACCGCGACAGTGTTACGGGTGGAGGAAGCCGGAGTATCCGGACAGAACCTTCGAGCAACGGCGAGCAACTGTCAGCTCCCCAACATATGAACTCCACACAAGCAGGGTTAGCATTGGTTGAAGACAAGTGCACCATCGACGTGCAGTACGCCTTAGTACACAACGCCACCGCGCCCCCTCGGGGGCAGTGGAGATGAAGTGTCTTGCCCAAGGACACAACGCGGTTGCCGCAGGTGGGATTCGAACCGAGGACCTCTCTACTTGCAGCCTGCACCTCTACCTACTGAGCCTCCGCACTCCCATGTTTTTTTCTTCAAGTAGGCCTACTACTAATATACATGTAATTAAGTGTCAATTTCAAATGCTTTCTAGGGAACAAAAGCACTCATTGTTTATTGAATTTGAAATTTACATAAAATTCACATAAAAATGCTATACAATTTTCAAAAGATGATATACATTTTTTGAAAATGTATAACATTTCGCTATGCGAATAAAAAAAGTATTTTGATCCCTGCAGAAGCGTGGTAATAGTGGCTGGTTCGGGTTTGACTCGCTCTAGTGTTCAACCGATGATCGGAACCGCCCACCACAATCGGCCGATTATGGGCAATCGGATGACAACGGTAACGGCTCCTGGAACATTGGTTCAACCGATTGTTGCCAAGCAATTTGTGATTTTTCTGAATCGCATTTTATTATCTTCTGCAGTTGTTCAATTGTTAATGTAAAATGATGTCGATGATACCATTCAATAAAGTTGAGAAACAACCACAATGTGTATTCTTAATCTCTCTAGACGCCCTTTACGGGATATACGTGTTAAACGACATGTAAAGCTTACAACTGAGCACACTTGCAGCAATCGCCAGTTCATACCGGAAAGGTGAAGGATGCACTCCATTGGCTCAGGTCCCAGTAAAATTACCAGTCGCGCGCACTTGGGCGGTAAACGTGGCTCTGAAAGCCACGTTTACCGCCCAAGTGCGCGCGACTGGTAATTTTACTGGGACCCCAGTCAACGAAGTTTAACACTTTGAAAAATGTTCAGTTTAATGTAGTTCTTTCGAGCCTCGACTTGTCTTGTAGTGCACGGTATTACAATCGGCATCAGAATCGGCCGATTGTGGGCTCAAATAACCGGTAATCGGTCAGCGACCATTTTTGGTAATCGGTTGGACACTAACTCGCTCCCGCCTTTTTCTGAAAAGTATTAGTCCTCTGTATTTTCATACCAGTGATCACTAAAATGGGTTCGTGTGGTCTCTCTCGATATTATTGAGTCATTTTTCTATAGTTATTAGTTATGACTTCATTTCTCGGTACTTAAGTATTTAATCTTTATACGGCGAAAACCGACCAGCGCTATTCACAGAAATCTCCATTTAATTTTCATTATTATTTTTTTTCATTTTTTGTCTCAAAAACATAGCTTATAAGCCCTCGGTGGAACGAGCTCGTTCCAATGAGGGGCCATAAGCTATGTTTTGGACGCCAAAAAAATTGCTTATTCACGAATTTTATTTGCAAGCGTCGTCTGCTTTTCGTTTTAGGTCAAGGGTTACAAAATGACTCACGGTGCTCCAATTGACCCTAAAAGCTATTTTATTTTTTTTACAGGGAAGACCCTGAACCTTCATCTACTAGGATCAGCCCTGGGGCCCTCTGCCCCTCTTCTAAGATTTTCGCCCCCCAAATTCCAATTAGCCCAAATACAACTTTCACATAACGTGTAGAATCCAGAAAAGGGTTTCCAGTATAGGGCAACACACGCTATAAATGCCTCAGGTTCGCTTTTACGGCAGGTTCGCTTTTAGAGCACTAAATGTTGCAAAATGTTCTTGGGATGGGAGGCCTAGTAGTAACTAGGACCCTTGAGATCCTCCCACGTCCCCAAAGGGAAGTGGAAAGCAACCCTCCCATCAAAAGCTTTCCAAATAACAGCTTTGCCCCCCCCCCCCCCTCCCCTCCCCAACTGCTAGGGCACTCTCCATTACAAAAATATACAAAATAAAATCACGGCTACGCGCCTGGTGAGAATACAGTATTTTAACACGTGACGAAGCGAAATGAAGTGTGTGTGTGGGGGGGGGGGGGGCAGCGGTGTTAGATATTTTACTGCCAATGGAAGGAAAATACCCCCCTTTCTCCTCAATTAACTGTTAGCTTGGTTATGCCCCTGATTCATTTTCGGATACCCAAACATTCACATATACACTCTATTACCTGCCTCATCAGTATGTAATACGTTTTCATGTGGGAGAAGCTTCTGCAGTTCGGGGTTTATTTTGATCGGACAGACCTTTCATTTATTTTCAACCTCTGTAGCAAAGGCGAAGGGGTAGGATGCACGCATAAGCAGGCCAGGAAATAAATCGCGATTGAACGGCAGGTTTACGACAAAGTAATACAACATCAGTTTATATTTAGTACCATCTTAACCCTTTACCTAACGTGAAAAGCAGACGACACTTGCAAAAAAAATTCTTGAATAACTAATTTTTTTCATTTTTTGTCTCAAAAACATAGGTTATGACCCCTCGTTGGAACGAGCTCGACGAGCTCGTTCCAACGAGGGGTCATAACCTATGTTTTTGAGACAAAAAATGAAAAAAATAGTGAAAATTAAATGGCGATTTTTGAGAATAGCGCTGGCCGGTTTTGGCCGTTACGTTGGGTAAAGGGTTAACCCTTTACCCAACGTAACGGCCAAAACCGGCCAGCGCTATTCTCAAAAATCGTCAGTTAATTTTCAGTCTACACTCAACTGCATAATAAATACAAACACTATTTAGCGAACTAGCCGGTCGTGTCCATAGAATAGCCGTTTTATTTATTTGTACAATTTTGCATGATTCAGTGTGTATAAGTATTTACAACATTTTCAATTGTATACGATCATTAAAATATCATGAAACAATTGCTGAATCTGTGATTTGTCTTCTGTCGGATAAACAATACACCTACATTCCCGCACCAAAAACCAGAGATATAACATTACCCATTAGAGTTTAAAAAACTCGGGAAAGCGTAAAATGCCACGTGTATATATTCAAGAGTATGTTTATCCCCGTACACCGATTTCCCGTATTATGCATTTAAAAAATATTACAATATTTTTTTGAAAATTTCTGAGATGATGACTGTTCTGAACGAGAGTTGAGGCTAGAATGACAATTCGGACTACCACGTGATCACGGATCACTGCATGAGCAACACCTCTGTGTCAATTGGTCGTCCTGACAAATGCTCCACCTTCTATTCTGCTATGTACCGTTAAGATAATTTTTCCCGCTAATTCTCCGAAAACGCGGGAAAAATATCATTATTTTTTTCATTTTTTGTCTCAAAAACATAGGTTATGATCCCTCATTGGAACGAGCTCATCGCGCTCGTTCCAATGAGGGGTCATAACCTATGTTTTTGAGACAAAAAATGAAAAAAAAATAGTTGTTCAAGAATTTTTTTTTTTTTGCAAGTGTCGTCTGCTTTTCATGTTAGGTAAAGGGTTAAAAAAATTTCTGCCAAAATAAATAGCAACACTTAATGTGCAATCTCGCTTCGGCGAGATCGCACGTTTGTTGTTGATATTTATACAGGCGGGAATCCCATTAAGACATTAAAATCCAACGACTGGCATTGTAAAAATAGAGAAGGCGGAGAGACACTACAACATCCTTGTTACAGGTAACAACTGTATGTAGGGAGTTCGGTATTAATCGTAATAACACAAAGACAAGCACTACTTCAGGTTGTGGTTGTCCATGTTTCATTGCAGATGATGGGAGCGCGGCGGCTCAGTAGGTAGAGATGCAGGCTGCAAGCCAAGAGGTCCTCGGTTTGAATTCCACCTGCGGCAACAGCGCTGTGTCCTAGGGTAAGAACTTAATCACAATTGCCTACGTGGGGGCACGGTGGCGTTGTGTGCAAAGGCGTACTCCACGTCGATGTGCAATTGTCTTCAACCAAGGCTAACACTGCTTTTGTGGCGTTAGTACGTTGGGGAGTCCGACAGTTGCTCGCCGTTGCTCGGTGGTTCTCTCTGGGTACTCCGGCTTTCTCCACCCGTACAACTGCCCGACACGATGTGATCCTGGCTGTCGAAAGTGCCGTTAAACCCCAATAAATAAATTGCAGATGATACCGTGCCCCGTGGTCTCGGTGCTTGTAAAACCGAATAACGAATGAAAGAGGTGGACTGCGCAAAGTGCCCATTGACACGTTGTCCCCTGAGTTCCAATGTGTTCTATGTGCCAGAAGGCACATAGAACGTATTGGTACTCAGGGGATGAGGTATTCGGGCATTTAATTATGGATAATTATAATCTGGGGCACTGCAAACAGGGATGTGGCGACAGGCGGGTGTGTGTGTGGGGGGGGGGGGGGGGGGTCTCACCCCCCAGCTAGGAGTATTTTTTTTCAATAGTTGGAAATTCCGAGGTCAAAAATCAAATAGTTGGAAATTCAGTAAATTAACATTGTTCATGAAAAATATTAAAATTCCAACTAATGATGAGAAATTTTGATCTTTTGTTTCCAACTGGAAACTTGAGTTTCAAATTTCCTGCTCTAAAATTGACATGGCCTCAAAATTTCGACTCTGACATCAATCCGGTGAATTTTCTGACCCAGACACATTATAAATGATGTTTTTTTCCGTTTCAGGACTAGTGAACATTTTCAGAAGGGTTCATAACCCTTTACCCAACGCAGACGATTTCAAAATTCATTATTTTAAATACCATTTTTTAAATTAACAACCATATCATGTGACCCCTCTTTGGAACGAACTCGACGAGCTCGTCCCAAAGAGGGGTCACATGATATGGTTTTCTTGAAGAAATTTTTCGAGAAGTAATATTTTTTCAGCAGCTGTATTTGCATATTACGCGGGCGGATGCGGGCGATTCGTAAGGTAAAGGGTTAGATGATATCACCCAGCGCTGCAGTGCAACCACCTATCGAAACCACTCACAGTTGGAACTTACACCGGTGCCCCCTCCCCCCCCCCCCCCCCCCCCCAGCTGAAACCCTCTAGCCACATCCCTGACTGCAAACATACACCACAATATAAGAACATCGACATTCAGACTTTTTATCTTTTTTTCTTTCAAAACTATAACTTATGAACCCTCAGTGGAATAAGATGATCGGGCACCATCTAATGAGTGGCCATGGGCTATTGTCTGGAAGAAAAATGAAACGTTACGGCTGTTCAAAGAGGATGCTGCTACTCCGTCCGTATGTCCGTCCATCCGCCTATCCGTTAATGCTTGCTTATCCGGGCAATAACTTGAATGTGAAGTGCACCATGGATCCTGTTTCTGTTTGGTGGATTATTGGTGACTAGAGGAAGGTTCTTTTCAATAATTATTTTTCTGCCAGGTCCAATATGGCCGCCGTGGCAGAATCTTGGATTTTTTGTAAATTTTGCTTGTGCGCACATTAACTTGAAAATGAAATGCACTATGGATCATATTTTTAGTGGTGAATTAGTGATAACTAGAGGAAAGTTCCTTTCGATAAACACTTTTCTGCCATATCCAATATGGCCGTCATGGCAGCCATCTTGGATTTTTTTGTATTATTTGCTTGACCGTGCAAAACCCTAACAATGAAATGCTCTATATATCCATTTTGCGGTGGATTAGTGCTGACTAGAGGAAGGTTACTTTCGATAATCAGTTTTCTTCAGAACCCAATATGGTCACCATGCTTGCCATTTTGGATTTGCTGTGATTGTTTGCTTTTCCGTGCAATAACTTTAGTTGATTCCATTTTCTTCGGTGTCATTACTCGTGATTGTAAGTAAGTATGTTCCTTCCAGCTAGGGCTGACACGGTTGGCTCATTTTCGTAACCGATTAACCAAGAGCTATAACCGGATAATAACCGGTTATCTGTTGCCATTATTTCACCAAATATGGGATCAAAACTATAGGGACTGGAAAGCAGTATTCTCTAACTATTCCGTAGTGTGTATGCAAACGAACGTTGTCGAGTACTCGACAACGTTTGTTTGTATACACACTACGGAATAGTTTCTGCGATTACGCATTACTCACGGAAACTGCCGATCATTAATGAAGTATTGAACGCCAAAGTCGATTATTTCTCAATATATACAACGCAGCTTCGATGTTTAATCTTTCACAAAGGAGTAGCGGCAGATTTGCTACGTTTTAAACGTGAAATGACGAGCACAATCGATATTTCGGATAACCCGTTGACGGTTTTCTAATCGGTTAGGTAGCTAACTGGTTTCAAACCGATTATCCGGTTAACCATTTCAGTACTACCTTCAACAACCAGCATTTTGGCAAATCCAATATGGCTGTCATGCCCGAGCAATAACTCCACAAAACAAATGTCCTTTCCACCCCATTTCTCCAGTTCCCGTAGTACATTAACCCTTTACCCAACGTAACGGCCAAAACCGGCCAGCGCTATTCTCAAAAATCTCCGATTAATTTTCATTATTTTTTTCATTTTCTGTCTCAAAAACATAGGTTATGACCCCTCGTTGGAACGAGCTCGTTGAGCTCGTTCCAACGAGTGGTCATAACCTATGTTTTTGAGACAAAAAATGAAAAAAATTAGTTATCAAGAATTTTTTTGGCAAGGGTCGTCTGCTTTTCATGTTAGGTAAAGGGTTAAGATGTATTTGAAAATGCATGAGGTATCTATTGCAATGCAAAAAGACTGAATTTACATTAAGCGGCTGTGTAATGATGCCACCGCCTAATGGTGCTCTTGTTCCATAAGTGGAATATCGAGTTACCTGTCGTATACCATTGGAAAGCTCTGTATTTATTCATTTATTGGTGTTGAAGGTCACATATTTTTGCACAATGGCTAATCATGACCACAACATGAGTATCAACTCAAGACCAGGGGCGAGTGTTAATAAGCCATGTTGCCCATTTTAGAGAGGGTTTTCACCTCCCAAGCATTGGTGACTGGGTCCTATTTTACCAGTAAAACAGAGCCTGATTTCCGCAGTGAACAGGCACTGCTTCACTTCCCGGGGTTCCCGCGGGGAGTGAAAAGCTCTGAATTAAAAAAAAAGTTTCACCTGCGTCTATCTTGCAACACAATTGCCAAATGTCAGTGAATAACGCAAAATATTTCCAAAAAACATGTCGATTTAGTTATAGCTGATAGAAATACAAACACTTGCAGAGTTTGAAGTCAATCGAGCTCGCAGAGTCTGAGGAGATAGGGCACGTCACGCCAAACGGAAACGACAAACAAAATAACTCAAACTATAATGCATAAATACTGCTCTAATATGTGGAAATATTTGAATGAGGGATCCTCAATATTTGTTGATTGAGCACATTATAATTAAATGGTGGTGAATTTTGATTTTTTTAGTACAGAAGATTGCACGTAGCGTTCGGACCACAGGTACTCGGAACAAGCTGGGAAATCGAAAGAATGGATTCAAAAATGGTATCAAATATCATTTTTCTTTTGATTTCCCAGCTTGTTCCGAGTACCTGTGGTTCGGAAAAGTAATTCGATGATTATTTCAAATTTTTAAGGGATCGGTAGATAATAAATTAATAGTATTGAGATTTACATTTACGTGTCTTTTTCATAATGCATAAATTCTACTTTAAAACGTGGAAACATTGCGAATCGCTCAGTTGAATGGCAACTTGTTGCCATTTTACTAAGAGATTCTCATTGTTTGATTGAGTGAGAACACTTGGACTCACTGTGGTGACTTGTGTGCAATTTACGGTTACAAGTAGAACTCCAGTCATGAACTGTGCGCTTTTCTAGGCTTAATTGCGCGTAGGACTTGCGCGCAATTGTCATATCGAATGACATCCAAAGCACGGCGTGTTCTCCTGGTTACCCACAGCAAACACATGCAATGTTTCTGCCAATGGACCTCCGGGTTACCCGGAGGTCCATTGGCTGAAACATTCCTTGTGCACAGGCCATATGTACAGAATTTGATAGCCTTACCATGGCCATAACGTGCAGATTAACGCACAGATCGACGTGCTATTTGTGCGCATGTCATGACAGAACTTCTAGTTTCAACTGTAGCTCTAACGGGGAAGACTTTTGTTCTTGGGCCGAGGTGGGTGCCGTTACACATATTAATACGCCTGTTTTAGGTAACAGAATGTTTGTTGAATTTCGATCTCTTGGGCTCCCCCGTCATCTTTGGCGAAACTCCGTCATTTTAGTTTTTATATGGGGGGTACACTGGAATCACATTGTCCGTCCTTCCGTCCGTCCGTCGATATAATTTTGTCCGGAGATTTTCTCACATTTAAGGACCAATCTACTCGAAACTTGGTATGAATGTTCACCAATATGGGAACCTGTGCACCTGCGATTATAGTTTCGGTCGGATTATTGTTGCCAGAATTATGTCCCTTTTCGGCTTGAGAAAGCAGGCCTAGAATTTTGTCCGGAGATTTTGTTTATGGGTCGATTTCTGTGAAACTTGGTATGGATGTTTACTACCATGGGAACCTGTGCACCTGCCTTTATAGTTTTGATCAGACTGTGTTGCCAGAGTTATGTCCCTTTTCGCCTCAGAATGCCTGAATTGCCCAGACTTTTGTCGGGAGATTTTCTCGGAGATTTATGGGTCAATTCATTTGAATCTTGGTATGTATGTTCACTGCCATGTGAACCTTGTGCCCTTTTTCGTCTTAGAATAGTCATGGCGGCGGGTGTGGCGTTAGGTTGGTCAGGCCATCTGGGACAGTCATACCTCTAGTTAAGTTAGGTCTCTGTGTGTGAAATAGAGTGCGACATATATATATATATAGTGCGACATATATAACTGTTTGCGTTACGCAGCATTTGTCTTCACTGGTTAATACTTGTTTGTGTATAGACCATTTGCACCACGAGTTTTCCAAATTCTCGTGGTATAACCAAGTTTGTCCCATTGACACTGGACGTGATTCGAACTATCTAATTCTTTCCAGCTTTCACGGCAGCCAGTCTCAAAATTTGCAGCATGGACAATCGGGAACCTGTTTTTAAATATCTGTGGTAACAGAGCAAGTCTCGCAAGCTGTAGAGTCTCCGCAGTGCAATTTGCTTGCTGACTCAGATGGAACAATTAATTCCGTCAAAGTTGAACATTTTTCAAGATTCCATTAAGGCAAATCAAAAAAATAATTTTCCGAGTTGCAGCTGGCAAAACTCAAAAGCATTCGGAATTGATGGCCATATTTTTTAGAAAAGAGGCAATGCAGAACAACATAAACACGGAGCCAATAGCTTTGAGAAGTTGCATGAAGCAGAACATCATCTTGCAGATATTGTTGAGCCCCCTGCATGGGTATTAAAGTCTAAAGACAAGATACCAGAGAGTATTAAATTAAGTAAGTAACGTTGAAAGATGATTTTAATAGCAGATTCTTTAGAGCCTGGCCGGAGTCCAGTTGTTGAACACAAAAACAATATCTTATCAGACGACTTGGATGGCGACAGAAAGCTACAAAGAGCAGAAAGCAGAGCGTTAAGGAAGCAGAAGCAGGAACGATCAAAACGACTAGAAAAATATCGAAGATTTCACCCCAAAAAGGGCACCCATTATAACCAGTATATATTCCACAAGAACCTCTGAGGAGAGGAATTTGTTATTCATGTTGTACAGTTGAAACTAGAAGTCCTGGCACTGTATTGCGCAGAATTTTGAATTAATAGCGCACTGAGAAAGTGCATTTCTTGTCTCTATCAAACTCAAACTGCCCCATTAGCGAAATTCACTTCCTGTAATAAAACTGTGTGCTCACCAATTCTATTCTAAGGGATCATTAACAGCATTCCTGAACTCTTCTCTACATGTGTATGTAATAAAGTAACTAGATATTAAAATTCGACTCAGAATACATAATGAAGAAAGTGGATTCCAGCTTAATCGTAGCGCCATATATTCTCCATTCGAAAAGTTGTTTTATACACTCTAAAATCGGTTGGGTTAAAAATCAACCCAAATCGACTGGGTTGAGTGAATATGAACCCAAATTGGGTTCATATTCACTCAACCCAGTCGATTTGGGTTGATTTTTAACCCAACCGATTTAGAGTGTAATTGTTCATAACAGCACGAGAAACACTTGCAACCTTTTATCACATGGACCACCCGGTGGTCCATGTGATGAAAGATTGCAAGTGTTTCTTGTGTCTTGTCCTCAGGAATTGTTACTAATGAACAATCTGCCCTACAACGATTTATAGTAATTCACCTTCCACATACTGTAGTCTCAATATTTTTCTCCCGTTTGATCGGTTCAATTCGAGATTTCACCACCGACCTCGCTAATAGAACATTTTATTATACGTTAAACTTTAGATTATCGAAAAACACAGAAATCGTATCCCCCACTGTGAAGATACAGAAATTTTCACTTTCACGGTACCAATCAAAATGGCGGCTTTCAAAGCATCACTTCATGGTGAATACGAGTCAAATTATAACCGTAAATGATCAATTTGTTCTGAAAACGTACAAAGAAAAGAAAATCTAGTGTTTTGGGGTGGTTACCGATCATTTCCAGCAATAATTCAACACATATTCACCTTGAATTGATGTATGAAACCCGCCGGCTGAATCAGATCGCAAGAAGCTACCATTTCCGAGTATGGATCAAATCACTTCCGCGTTTCAATGCGCGTCAGCTGCTTACTTTCATGCATCAATTCAAGGTTGCTACGAGTGGAATTATCGATATGAATGATCAGATTCTTATAAAAAAGCGTACAATAAAAATAAAATCTAGTGTTTTTGATTGGATACTGAAAATTATCTCACTCGTGACGGAGAGAAATGGCTATTTTCGCTCGCGAAAAATAAACTTTTGTCTCGGTCATCCATGAGATAATTTTTGGTATCCACTAAAAAACACTAGATATCCTCTATATATTTTGCATTGCACAGTGCAAAAGTTCTTGTGCATTTCAGACTACTTCATTCTTCTGCACTATTGAACGCATTACCTCAGGAGCATTTTCTTGTGACAGGACTTCTAGTTTCTACTGTAAAAGAGGCCCCAATGCCCATTATAGCACTCTCAGCACGTGGATTGTCCTATGCAGATACGTATGAGTACCAATCATAATTCATTGCCAGTTACCGGATGATAAATTTCCCACTGTCAATTCACAGGCAATTCACAGAGTTCGCCAAATATATCCCCGTGTAAAGTGGTCGTGTTTTCGGTGGCGTAGATAGCTTTTCGCTGGCGGAGGGGCAAGCCCAAAATTTTCCGACAGACCGAAAATTTTCCGACAGTGTAACAACAACAACAACCCAAACAAACAGAAAGAATCTGTTGTGTACTGCAAATGTACTGAAAAATGGTCTTTTTTACCCAAAATTTACCCAAAATGGCATGTTTTTACCCCCAAAGCCAGCATTTTAATGTTATTAGGCATAAATTCGCCTAAAAATGGTCCCAAAAAATTTCCGACAAAACTTCTGGTGGGGGGGGGGGGGGGGGCGTCCAAGACAGATGTTTTATTAATAGTCAAGAGGGGTTATGTTCTTTCTTTCAAGATTTTGCCAAATAGTATTTTCATACAAAATAACAAATCAGCCAGGGAAAACGGAGAGTTCGTTTTGAAAGAGATTAGACTGTATTTCTACAGTAGAATATGCACCATATGTTGCAAACAAACATGAGAAACATGTACAGTTAAAATTTGAAGTCCCGTCATGAAATGCGCACAACTAGCACGTAGATCTGCGCATTAATCTACGCGTTATGACCACAGTAAGGCTATCAAATTCTGTACATACGGCCTGTGCACAAGCAATGTTTCAGTCAATGGACCTTCGGGTAACCCCGTGGTCCATTGGCAAAAACATTGCCTCTGTTTGATATGAGTCACCAGGAGAACCTGCCGTGTCTGGGATGACATTCGTTAAGACAATTGCGCGCAATTCCTACGCTCAACAAAGCCTAGATAAGCGCACAGTTCGTGACGGGACTTCTAGTTTTAACTGTATGGCTATTTTGCAGAAAAGTCCATTGTTCGGCCTGGTGCTCCACTCAATTAATTATTGCTGAAATTTATTATTAATTATTTTTAATTATTATTATTTTATCATTGCGAAAACATTCGCTAACAACGTTACTAGTGTGTGAATTTTGGTCTTTCTCTTTCTACGTTTCCGCATTGCAGTTTAATATGGGGTTGTTGTAATACACCCGCCGTTATCCATATTATTAGTTACAGTTTGTTGGTGGCCTAATATGTTATAGATGGTGTCAGTTAATTTCATATTGGACGAGAGCGAACACCGTTTGTTGGTGGCCTAATATGTTATATATGGTGTCAGTTAATTTCATATTGGACGAGAGCGAAGCTCGAGTCCAATATGGAATTAACTGACACCATATATACCATATTAGGCCACCAACAAAGTATGTAACGAATATATCTTACCGACTGCTGCATCAATGCCCAGGACTAATAACAACCGCGATCAAAATTAAATGAGAGAATTCTCACAATGTGTTCACGTGTCTTTGCCTTGTTACAATTTATGGGAGAGTGCCTACAGGCATTCTCCCATAAAATGTAACAAGGCAAATTCATACATACCAAACAGTTTCATTTCGAAGGTAACATGACACACATCCACAGAATATGAAGCCTTTTAAGTTGCCTAACCTGCACTTCAGACCAAATATGGGCTTCCAACACTCAATCGTTCAACTTGAAGCGTTTATCGGCTGTCGCCATTTTGAATAATCAATGAACAAAGGGGAGATTACCCATAGCTATCAGCGTTTTTTGATGTTGACAGGCAGTATATGGTTTTATATGCAGTCTGCATGTGACGTCTTCGAACCAATGAAATTCCCAGATATTTGTAGGAGGTAAGATATTTATACATATACTCCCTCCCAACAAGTATTCTTTCAAGATGCTATTATAACCTGACTGCTTCTGAAGAGCTGGTATCCCCCCCCCCCCCCCCCCCACCCTCTTTGCATCGGTAAATATCTTTGTTCAATTATTCACATTTTTTATAAATACGCACATACCCGCCGCCGCAAAAGTGGTTCTATGTTTCAATTCGTTAATTTCAATATAACAACGGGTTACCATCTCCTCCCCAAATTAAATTATACATTTCTCGAATATGTACATACCTGCCAATAATTTCTGTATGCAGTGTTACCTACGAGTTGTGACTTATGTATTTGTATCTCCCAACTGATTTGTATAAACGTTTCTGCTTTTTTAACAATCTCCGATTGATAATTTCCTTGCATGTGGAATAAATACATGTATACGTGTACCTATTTCAAGATTCTCCATCGTCTCCCCAATCTACATTGCAGTATCTGTGTACCCTCTCTGTGATATTTTACAAATCTCCGATTGATAATTTTCTTGTATGTTGAATAACTACACATATACCTATTTCGATATTCTCCCTCCTCTCCCAGATCTAATTTGCGTTGTCTGTGTACCATTTAAAAACACACTTTTACCATCTTTTTGCAACTGGTAATGGTTTCAGCACGCTAGGGGGCTTCACACACCGACATACACACGCTGACTCACTAACTCACTCACACAAGCCCACGCGCTCTTACACACACAGACACACCCTCGACACACCTACACACACACACACAGACACTCAGAGAGAGAGAGAGACACACACACACACACACACACACACACACACTCAAGCGTGTTTTGCATACGTTGTAGAGACTTGTTATTTTTTCTTTTGTTATCAGGGGCAAACAATGACAAACAAGTCCTCACAAGACATGGTTAAATCCACCGATTGCATTGTTTGATTTGTGGGGACATGGCGAGAACAAAGGACAAACATTGTGAGGATCAAACACTATTGTTTAGGTCCTCACAACAAATGCAAGACCAGTCCACTCCTACACACACACACATACACATCATTACACGCACACACGTGTGCTCATGCACACGCAAGCATGACGCCTGAGCCACTATTTTTCTTTCTTTTTTTCCTTACCACCCCTTACCTTTCGAAATTTGTTTCGGATAAGGGAAATTTCTGGAAACGGGTGCCCCACGCACAAGTTAACAAACACAAGTTAACAAACACACACGCACTCAGAGAGATATCTGTTCGTGTGTGTGTGTTTAAACGGGGAGGTGATGATGAATCTCGACAATCAGAGGTCAGTGCTGTGTAGCTCTTGCGGTTGTATTTTCTGGAATTGGATTTTTTTAGGTATGACTTTAGAAAGGTTGAACCCATTGGCATATTCTAGTTGTTACGATTTGCCATTTGACAAATTGCCATATCTTTTGAAATCAAATTAATTTGTTTGAGTCAATTACATTAACAGGTAGAAGATGCAGTTCTTGGGGTGCAGTTGTGGGGGTTTTCGTAGTACTCGCTCCTGGACGTTCACCACTGGCGCTTATAGGGCTGTTTTTGTTTGTTTGTTTTTTGGTGTGTGTGTGTGGGGGGGGGAGGGGGGGGGGAATGTTTTGGGTTTTTTTCTGGTTTTTTTTGTTTTTGTTTTTTTTTTGGTGGGGGGGGGGGGGTTCTTCATACATACCAGCCATCACAATAAACAAAGTACAAAAAGACCACTGTACTGAATACTTTCAACCATGCCATCTGTCATATTTTTGCTATTTTTATTAACATTGTTTCAGGCCAGCAAAAACAGAAGTTAACATACCTGTATCAGTTTTATCTTTGCTATACAGTGTACAGCTAAAACTAGAAGTCCTGTCACGAAATGTGCGCTCATCTAGGCTTAATTGCGCGTAGAAAATGCGCGCAGTAGCCAAATCGAATGGCATCCAAAGCACGGCAGGTTCTCCTGGTTACTCATAGCAAACACAGGCAATGTTTCTGCCAATGGACCTCCGGGTTACCCGGAGGTCCATTGGCTAAAACATTGCTTGTGCACAGGCCGCATGTACACAATTTGATAGCCTTACTACGGTCAGAACGCGTAGATTAACGCGCAGATCAACGTGCTATATGTGCGCATTTCAGGACAGGACTTTTAGTTGTAACTGTAAATCAATTTCCGTGAGTGTGAGATGGAGTAGGATTCTGCCTGAAAATGGTGGGTAGCATAACGTTGGGCGAGATCCAGACAAAAGCAGAATACGATTTCATTAGCCAGTGCATCGGCAGGATACCTGCGTTAGGAGACAAGGACGATACTGCTTTTCAACACCTCAGAGGGGAGTGTGCATATTACTCACCTGATGACCTTCGCTCTCCATATAGTAACTCGAAGAATGCATTCTCCCTCTTTCATATAAATTGTCAAAGCATCAAATCAATGCCCACTGGGACTCACTCAGTGAACTCATGTTCAATATTCAGGAATATGGTAACAACTTGGATGACATTATTGGGTTAACTGAAAATTTCCAAATTCGGCAACCCAATTCATATACCCTAAACGGATATCAACCACTTCTGTACAAATGTCGCCCTCCAGAAGACGACGGACGGGCTGGTTTCGGACATTTCATTAACGATTTCAAAATCCGCGATGACCTGTCAATTTTTATTCCCCACATATTTTAATCCATTTTCATTGAAATAGAAATCAATAAATCAAAAAGGGTTATTGGAATCATCTACAGACCAAATACCCCTTCAAAGGCCGATATGGAAATTTTCCTTCCCAAAATAAACCTTGTAGCAGATATACTGACTGTGGCGGTATGACATGAGATCTTCTTAAACAAACTGTAAATGTTATTGCCCCACCATTGGCACACATAATTAATAATTCATTCAAATACGGCATGTGCCAGATAAAATGAAAATCGCCATGGTAATCCCCATTTTTAAATCTGTTGATGCACATAAATTCACAAATTACAGACCAATTAGTATCCTACCAACATTTTCGAAAATTTTAGAGAATTTTAGAGAAACTCCTGTCGAAGATACTCATTACTTTTCTGGATCGCATTAAAATTTTGTGTGAGCATCAATATGGATTTAGGGAACAACATTCCACAATTCACCCCGTTCTCCAGCTTTTGAAAGATATCGCTGAAGAAAACAATAAAACTACTAAAGACCCCACTTTAGCGGTTTTCCTTGATTTGACAAAAGCATTTGATTTTGTTGCAGAAACTTGAGCACTATGGTGTGAGAGGAATTACCAATGATTGGTTCAAAAACTATTTATCTGACAGAAAGCAATTTGTTCTTTTTGGTGAACATAAATCGGCTTTGGTTCAAACTGTATGCGGCGTACCACAGGGCTCAATCTTAGGGCCTATCTTTTTCTTACTATATAGTAATGATGTTTTTAACTCCACTTCACTGAACTTGTTATCATTCGCGGACGATATCACAGTGTACGCATCAAGTGCCCGCGAGAATAACTTGAAAAGCTATATAAACAATGAATTGCAAAAAAATATCCAAATGATGTTCTGTTAATTGTCTGGTCATAAACGCTAACAAACCTAAATATATATTAATTAACCCAGGCAGAAAAAAACAAAATCTACGCAACAGAGTGTCTATATCGACGACAAAGAAATAATTAGGGTAGGCGTCGAAGAAACCGAAAAGTCCCTCAAATTTCTTGGCATAAACATTGATGACAAGCTATCGTATAAAACCCATATCTCACAGATATGCTCAAAAGTTGCACGTGCTAATTTTGCCCCTAGATACAGTTCAAGCCATTCTTCCACACAATGTCTTCAGAACGTTTTACTTCACACTCGTACACGGTCATTTGCTTTATGCGATTCAAATCTGGGGTACCTCAAGGGTGATCAACAGATTAATGTTAATGCAGAAAAGAACTCTATGGATTATCAATAATAAAAAATTCAATGCCCATACCGATTCGTTGTTCATTGTATCTTAAAGATTAATGACTTACTTTAACTCCATGCTGCTCTGTTCACCAACAACTGGAAAAAGTCTTATCTTCCAGCCTCATTTGGCGATTTTGTCACCTTCAGTTAAAACTAGAAGTCCTGTCATGAAATGCGCATCAATAGCACGTCAATCTGCGCGTTAATCTACGCATTATGGCCATAGTAAGGCTATCAAAATCTGTGCATATGGTCTGTGCACAAGCAACGTTTCTGCCAATGAACCTCCAGGTAACCCGGAGTCCATTGGCAGAAACATTGCCTGAGTTTGCCATGAGTAACCAAGAGAACCTGCCGTGCTTTTGATGTCATTCGATATGGCAATTGCTCGCAATTCCAACGCGCAATTAAGCCTAGATAAGCGCACAGTTCATGACAGGACTTTTAGTTTTAACTGTATGTCAGTACACAGACCCACAGAAACACCGGACAGTCTACGCTTTTGCGTGTAAGTAGAACAACCTACAGTTAAAACTAGAAGTCCTGTAATCTCTGCGTTATGGCCATAGTAAATAGCATGATTTATGCGTTCATCATTCCGAAGAAAGCAATCTTCAAATTATTTGATGGATTAAGAAAGTTTTGGTCATGGATTAGTTTTAATATTTCCATTTTACTTTGAAAAATAGTTATTTTTGACTTTGTGCCATTTCGACAGACTTTTCTCCGCTACTAACTTCCTCCACTCACTTGAAAGCGACGGCATTTCTATGGACTGAAAATAAAGGTTTTTAATTTTGCGCTGCCTCAAAACTAAACACCTCGATTTCAAATTGATTTTAACGTTTTAGAATTAATAATCTTTTGGGAGGTGACGTTTTGAACCATTTGATGGATATGAAGTTGACAGCTAATTGGAAAACCCTTTGGTGTTGGTGTGTGTGTGTTTTTTTTTACAATTTCTCAGTGTCGTGTTCCAATGAGGGCTCAAAAGCTATGTGTTTGATGCAAAAAACGAACATTTTCAGTGTTACGAAGTTTTTTTTAGCTAAGGTTAGTTGAAAAGTTTTAAAAACGGACGATCTAGTCTCCTCGCGGAAAAAAATAATCTTGCGTCTTTGCAACAGTATCCCCATACATGATATAAATTACCATATTTTATTACTTTACAAAGTGTGATTTACTGGGATTTCCGGGTTTGATTATAAACGATAACTTCACAAGTGAACTTTGCAACAATAATTGTGCCATGTATTCGTGCGCGCAAACGAATGGGGAATTCATTGTTTTTTTTTCTTTTTTAACCCTTTACCTAACATGAAAAGCAGACAACACTTACATACAAAAAAAAATGTTGAATAACTATTATTTTCATTTTTTGTCTCAAAAACATTGGTTTTGACCCTTCATTGGAACGAGCTCAACGAGCTCGTTCCAATGAGGGGTCATAACCTATGTTTTAGAGACAAAAAATGAAAAAAAATAATGAAAATTAGTTGGCGAGTTTTGAGAATAGAGCTTGCCGTTTTTGTCCGTTACGTTAGGTGAAGGGTTAAATAATATAATTATCGTTAATGATGAAAAGTAATAGAATAATCGCTTTCTTGGATTGGTTACGTGAAATAATTCATTCAAGGCGAGGGACTATATTTTAAAACACTCGTGCGCATTCGCTCACTCGTGTTTGTACAACGTCCCTCACCTCGCATGAATTATTTCACGTAACCAGTCCAGTCAAGCGATTACTCTCTACTAATGACATAAGACAGTCCCTCCATGCACCCCACCCCACACACACATATACTTTAAGATTTCTATGTTTCTAGGCGGGTGGTTTTTTTTCTAAATATTTACTTAATTGTGATGTATTTCATGTTAAATGGTTTTAATTTAACCAATTAAAATATTTCACACCAATTGTAGCATTTTTTTTTAATTCAGGCGTAACCCCGAACATTAAGTATTCAGAATGCCACTTTTAGGTTACAAGTCGCCAATTGTTTGTTTCCACATATCGTTTTCATATACATTTTTATTTGTATGTTCAGGGCGACTGGAAATTAAGTACTTCTCGCAGTCCCACAGTGAGGTATAAAGCTTTTTAATTAGTCCGACAGAACAAAACAGAATTCGGTTCCAGTAACGTGTGCAGAACCAAGTGAAAAATAGGAGGGACAACTCCAAATTTTTTACTCGAAACAAATAGTTTAGTATGAAAGGCACGACGTTCTGTCCTAAAACATATTGGAGTCCAGGAGAAAACATACATGTTTTCCATATAGGTTAAGCGACATGTCAGAAAGTTGAAAAGGGAGTCGGTAAGTCAATAGGACATATAGGTTAGGAATATTGCAGCCATGAGATGATGTGAACCAAACAGCTGAAGGTCAAGTGGATACCTTAGAATGAGGCCTATTAAAGAGTTTAGGTGGTACGAAATACACATTGGACATAGGCATGAAGTGCTAACAAGAGCCACGAGTGATGAAGAAACTCTACCAAAGAGTTTCGGGACACAAAGTTTCAGTAAACTGTGGGAAATTACCCAAAAATTGCTGCCAAACAGTTTCAGGAACATACATTTTCAGTGTTAAATTTTCAAAAAATTACGCCCAATGGCCTTCTGTGCGTGACAATGGGATTTCAGTGTTAAAATTTTGGAATGTAAATCCGCCCAAGTACCACCCATTAGGCCTAAAAAGTTACAAATGTGTTTGTCGTGCATACCTGCATAGTCCTTTTGGCTCCTGAATGCTTTTTTAATACCCAATGAAAACATTAAAAAAAATAAAATTAAATTGTTTATGTCTGATTTTTTATCCAAGTTAATAGAACTGATAAATTTGTCCCCTGAGTGCAACAAGGCTTCGCAATGCTTTAGCATTGCAAAGCCTTCTTGCACTCCAGGGACGAAATACACCCAACACTTGCTATTCTGTAGATTATGAGGCCTAAAAATTAAATAAAAGCAATAACATAAAATTTTGTTGACAAAGAAATAATTACAAAAATAAAAAAATGAAATGAAACGCCACATTCAACTTTACAAAAAGGCCCGAGACTAGAAATCTCCTTTGTAGGTCCTTACTATTATTTATCAACAAATGCACACATGTACATGGCATCAGTGGACTTGTTCCATTTAATTTTATACTTCGGTTTCTGTTGTTGCGGGACATCGAATTTTTTTTAGATTTGCTTGTAGTGGCAATTCTTTTCAATATACATGCTTTCCAAATAAATTGTCTTTGTGCCCAAGATACATTTCGAAGGTAATGAAATCAGTTTGTTCAAATCTTTGATAAAATGCCTTCCTTCCACCCGACACGAAGAATGACGAGGTAAAGTAGGGAGGTTAAAACTTAACCCATTACCTAACAAGAAAAGCAGACGACACTTACAAAAAAAATTCTTGAATAACTAATTTTTTTCATTTTTTGTCTCAAAAACATAGGTTATGACCCCTCATTGGAACGAGCTCGACGAGCTCGTTCCAAAGAGGGGTCGTAACCTATGTTTTTGAGACAAAAAATGAAAAAAATAATGAAAATTAATTGGCGATTTTTGAGAATAGCGCTGGCCGGTTTTGCGCGTTACGTTAGGTAAAGGGTTAACTCGCTTCTTTTTCTGGGAGACAAGAATGCAGAAAAAAATCATCAAAAGCTGACTCACACATTCGCAGTACAGTGGGGCCCTTGTAAATCTTCTACCTGAACAAGAGCTGGTGCTGAAGACAATTTTTCCCACACTGCAGTGCTGGACCGGTGAGCATAAATGATAAAAAAACAAAGTAAGGACCGAAAAATCATGAAAAAGTGACAAAGTAAGTCCGTAATTCTGGTGTAAAATATGTGGGACTTAATTATTACATGTGGAGGAGCGGCTTGTCATAAAGACCCATCATACCAAATTCCATTGAAACCACCCACTCACTGCTGAGATATCACTGAAGACGGATGGACGCGCCAACGAAAGGACGGCCAGACGCACGCACATAGAGATGCAATGCTTCATGTAATCCAGTATACTCTGGTAGTGCAACTGAATTTTCTCTAATCACTCTACTTTTCTCTTGTTTAGCTATGAAAATAACCAATTATATCTTGTTTGACAGAGCTCTGTCAAACAAGGTGTATTTGGTTAAATATCAAACTGCATTATGGGAAATATTTGCTGCTGAAATCAATTGCCATTTTGACATCAGAGTGCAGAGGGTTAATTGAATAAAAATTATTGCAATCTGTTCAAGAATTACTCCAACACCCACTGAATTCCCATATTTATAGACATTTTGTGCCTGAATACATCCAATATAGGCATTTAATCTTTTATATCTTGTTTGACAGAGGTCAATGAGCTCTGTCAAACAAGATATAATAGAATAAATGCTCAATGTATAACTAAAAGACAGGAAACTGCCAGAATTCCCGTTAATTGTATACTCCTGTTGACTTAATTTTTTTCTCGTGCAAAGTGATTATTCAATTAACAGTGTTCCACTATGCTATATCATTTAACTCCTTGCATGCTGTTGGCAGATATTCCTGCCCAGGACACACAAACTCTCTTGCCATTGAAATAAACATAATTTGAGCACATTTAATCAAATTTCCCACTGAAAATTGAAATGCTCTTTTTGAGTAACGATTTCTGGAGTTAAATTTAAATATTTTTTTCATTAAATCTAGTCATGGCTGCTGTGAAGCAGCCACGACTTAAATTGATGAAAAATATTTTGAACATGCTCCGCGGGTTAGGGGTTAATCTTCACGTAAAATTCTATGCCCCATAAAAAAGTCTTTCTCGGAAATTCGTCCCCAATCTTGAATGTCAGAGTTCAGGTCACAGTACGTGGAGAGTGTATTATCACTAAATCAACCGCAGAGTGGAGATTCCACCCAACCAATAATTGCAAATTTGTTGAAAAGCATAACGAGCACAAGCAAATTTTCAGCCAATGGACCTCCGGGTGAAACCCGGAGGTCCATTGGCTGAAACATTGCTTGTGTTTTTAGTCAATATATACAAAATTTGAAAGTTATAGTTTGGGTGATAACTCCACTCCGCGGGTGATTTAGTTACAATCCACTCTCCGCGTACTGTATATAAAAAAGAGCCATGTGCGCGCTGAATGAATTTCTACAACAGCACCTGGTAATTTGATTGATACGAACACGAACAAAATAGTAAGGTGAACTCAACTAAAGGTGACAATCACAAAAGTCAGACTCAAACAAATTTACTCAGAAAATTTTATTTGTTATCGTTATTTTTCACAAAATTTCAATAAAAAATCAGAGGATATATAGTTGCAAGCTGGGTTAAAATATTTTTCGCTTATTGAAAAACTACTTAATATTCATTAAGTGAATATTAAGTAAAACAATCATTGTCCCGTCCCTTTGTGCTGTTATTTTTTTCTCCTGGAGTTTTTATCAACATAATCAACATTGTGTGCACCAAAGAACCACCCTCTTTCTTCAATATTGGTGTAACAGGTATTTTATTTACAAAAACAAATATTCATGCTTATAACATTGTGCCATTATCATATAATAACTGTTTATAACGTAAGAGGATTTAAAAAAAATAAAATGAAATACATATATCAATATAGATGCTATCTGTATGCCTACATGTAGCCCTAACCAGAATACAACACTGCACACTAGCTCCCTCCCTCCAAGTGAAATAACTTTTATGTTATTTTTCAGATTCAGTACTCTGGGATATATCATTTGGCAGGAAAAGCGAACCGTAGCTTCATTTTTCCGACCAACTGACATATTCCAGACCACTGAATCTAAACACAGGCGTGGCATTATTTAAGGGTTAGACTATTTTAGGGGCCACGAATTTGACTGGCGACTTGACACCTTGATTTCCGTCACGGATGAGCGGCTAACCGAAAGCGAAAGTCGTAACCGGAAAAAGGCGTTTAACCCCATTTGTATAGCTGCTAGTATAACACTGGCTGCTATTGTCATTTGCTTGTTTGTTTATTGTGGTTGAACCACAGTTTCGACAGCCAGGGGACACACAGTTTACAGGGGAGAGTACTCTGAAAGAACCACCGAGCAGCAGTGAGTAACTCAGACTCTCCAACAGTGGCGTAGGAACCGGGGGGGGGGGGGGGAAGTAAGGGGGGTATTTACCCCCCCCCCCCGCAAAAAAATTCCAAAACTTTGTAAATCATATCTAGTATCTACACGAAAATAACCACAAACATCTGCATATTCTACATCATACAGGCGCACATAAAAACTATATGATCTACACTATTTGCAGTGCATAGAAAAGTTGGTAGCCGATGTGACTGACTGAATTGACGCTCCACAGGTTAACATCTTCCTCTCTGACATACATCCTCCTTTAACCCTTTACCCAACGTAACGGCCAGCGCTATTCTCAAAAATCGCCAATTCATGATTTTTCACTTTTTGTCTCCAAAACATAGGTTATGACCCCTCATTGGAACGAGCTCGTCGAGCTCGTTCCAATGAGGGGTCATAACCTATGTTTTGGAGACAAAAAATGAAAAAAGATTAGTATTCAAGATTTTTTTTTTTTTTTTTTTGCAAGTGTCGTCTGCTTTTCATGTTAGGTAAAGGGATAAACACCAAAAATTAACAACAACGATACCTTGATTTTTTGGAAATGACCTCTCAGTAGTTCATATTTCACAAATTGTCCTGGTATCCCCCTCCCGCCGTGCTCTCCCCCGGGTTCGGTTACGCAGAGCGGGCCGCCAAACACGGCCGCGCTGTCCCCTACAAGCTCCCGTTTACAATGCCCCCCAGTATTATAAGCTTCCTACGCCCCTGCTCTCCAACTTACTAACTCAGGGTTGGCAGCGGTTGAAGCCTAGTGTACAATCAACTTGTAGTACGCCTTAGTACATAGCGCCACCGTTCTCCCACGTGAGCAATGGGTATTGGGTGTATTGCCAGCGACATAACGTAATTAGTTGCAGCTGGTCAGGATCGAACCGTCGACTCTTCGGTTTAAAGCCCAATGCTTTAACCAGTCCGCCATTGTGATCCCTGTCGTGGCCTCTTCCCTAAAAGTTATTCAGTACTGTAACCATAAAAGCAGTCTCTTTCTCGTTCGTAACGCTATCTGGTCGCGACAAACACCAGTGGGTAAAAATCTCATTATTAAACTGCTGCGAAATGAAGGAAAATAAACGAAAATAGCACATGAGATTCAATGTTCTATAGCGTTTTGACGAGGAAACTGGACTGATAATTTCGACCGGATCGCGATCCGGTCGAAATTATCAGCCTACTTTTGTGATAAAAGTACTGCACTCACATTTATGTTTTCAGAAACCTAACGCCGCGATGAATTAAAAGTCAAATTCTTGGCTGGTGCCAATACTATGAAACTTTTGCAATTGCATTTTCTAAAATTGTATTTTCCACCCATTAGTGTAAGTGAGTAAAATGAATCAGTAGCCTTTTGAAAGATATGGCAATTTGCCAACTTTTGACAGATCTTTGGAAATGCTAATGATTCATTTCAACCCACTTAAAGTCATAACTAGAAAATACAATTCTGGAAAATACAATTGCAAAAGTTTGATAGTATGGGCCACTGGTCGTCATTAAAAGACACAATATACGCTAATTTGAAAACATACCGACTTTCGATTCTGTTTGTATGTGAAAGAGCGTGTAAAAATCTATTGTGTGCAAAGGTGTTAGGGTCAGAAGAAAACCGAAATTACTTAAATTGTAATCTAAAAGAAAAATAATGGCGACGAATTTTCAGAAGATACGATATTGCAAAGTGAAAAACGATGTCGCTCAAAAGCAATCGTAAGTATAGACAAGATTGTGACAATTTCTAATACAAGTGGACATAGTTTTATACCTTCACTGCTTTCTGGATGATTGATCGCCAGGAACAACTGAGCCTTATTTTAGCAATAATTGGACATTATTATATCATACATTTTGCATTTGCATTATTCTGAGTAAAGGACAGCCAAATATGTTCCCAATGAACCCCACTACATGTGTATTGCTTCCGTCATCTGGAATAGAAAAATTAAAAAAAAGACATAGTCCTTCTAGGAAAGCTAATTTCAACAAAGATGGAGCATAACATTTTACTTTGCGCTTCCTCGGCAATTTCCGTGAGTATTCGGTAACCATGTTACCAGGGCGGGGAGGAGTTGACATTTTCCTTAACGCGTTAACGTGTTAAATAATTCTGCGTTAAAGAGTTAAATGACGTTAAATGTTAAAATGAACACAATTGTGATAACTTCGGCCTTTTTTATTGATTTGAATTTGAATATAATTTAACTTACGTACAGTTCGTCTCTTGAGATCCAATGTGTTCTATGTGCCTACTGGCAGCCTACTGGCACATTAGAGCTGTAGGTTAACCGAAACCGAACCGAGGTTTTTAGTTTCTTTAAAAAGCCGAAACCGAAACCGTCCACATCCCGTAAGCTAAGGTGTTTCGGTTTTTTTAAATACTCTCTTGCTGCAGAAATTCACCAGAATGTAGCCATCCCAGAGTAGTGAGAGTACCCAGACACTGCCAATGGCAGTGTCTGGGTACTCTCACTACTCTGGGAAGGCTACATTCTGTGAATTTCCGACATTTTAGTTGAGTTGTGTTTGCAGCTTTCCTCAAGTTGTGTGTAGGTGTCAGACCTCGAAAAATGGCCAAGCACAATAAAAGTTCTGTACATTTAGGTAATTATTATATTGGCCTTCCTGATTCTTCATGTATTATAGCTTATTTCGGGCATTCATTGAGTTTCTCTCAATTTCAATACCATTCAGTTATGACTCCGGACATAAGAATGAGTTTTATTGAATTTTACTTGGCCTCATGAACAAACCGAAAACCGAACCGAGGTTTTTCTCCACCTGAAAAACCAAAACCGAAACCGAACAAGAAATTTAAAAACCTACAGCTCTATGGCACATAGAACACATTGGAACTCAGGGGACGAGCAGTTAATATAGTTCTCTCAGGTTATTGCAAATTCTAACATTGATCGATGTTTTCATTTAAGAATACAATCTCTGAGGCCGTATTCTTAGAAAGAGATATTCACCTTTGCTCGAATACCAATCCTTACATAGAAAATAGGCATTCGGATGAAGCTGATAGTGGTGTATCGTGAAATATCGGCGGGCCAACTTCACGAACGCTGATAGGAGAGCTACGGACATCTTAAGAATAATTCGTGTTCTTCGATTTCGTCAAATGGCGCAGAATTCGACGTCATCGGCACGCGCGATCCGGCTTGGGTGAACACAAGATAACGACGCAACGTTACATGTATACAATTATAATCTTCAAAGTTAAACGTTATTAACTTGGTTAATTTTTTTTAACGTTGTTAAAATACACACTAAAAACTAAAGTGTTAAAACTGACACTTTCAAGGTGTTAAACCCATTCTAACTCTTAGGGTTTGATTTTAACACTCAAAGTGCAATGCTTTAAGCACTCAGACACTACAATCGTCAGACATCTGAAATTTGAATGGATGGCACTTCCCATGTGTCTAGCATTGGTGGTTCTTCCAGAATCGTCCATAATTTGATTGCGCTTGGTGGGTACATAATTAAAAGGACACAACGCAGATGATGCGGATCAGGCTCGAGAGTTCGAGCCTGATCCGCGTCATCTGCGTTGTTTCCTTTTAAGTGTCACGATATTTCACTTGTCAAGTGGTATTATTGTAACACCTGTCACGTTCTGGGATATCAACACTTGAACAAAGTGCTAGTTCAGCACTTAGTAAGTGTTAAATACAGCACTTCAAGTGTAGTTTTTAACACTTTAGTTTTTAGCGTGTAATTTAACACGTTAACATGTGAAACGTAAACTGCTCCCAGCCCTGCATGTTACTTTTTTATAACGAAAATTAAGGTTCTGTCAATCGCAACTTATTTATTTTTTTCAAATTCGCGGCTCTTTATCCCTTTAATCCAAACTAAAATAAAGCCCCTCAGAATTTAACTGTTTGAATGGTATGTGAGTGGTGAAACTATCTTAAAAATACTTCGATGGTCGAAATAGAAGTAACTTACAAATCTGCGGAGATTTTTGTAATATATTCGAATGTCTCGACTTTTACTCAATAAAACAAATTCAGGCTTTTTCCTATATATTGGCCCATAATACTCCCAAGTGCACTCCCGACTACAGACCCCACAACTGGCACAGTGGAGCCCACCAAAGTGCCGACAAAACCCCCGACGACAGATCCAGTACTGCCCTGTACCTGTTTTGCCATTTGTTTTTTATAATCGTTTTCTGAAATTGTACCCCTAGATACTTTATTTCTAAGATTTATGTACTCGTATGCTGTGAAGCCTAACTCCAATGGGACAGCAATAATTAGACCTGCTTTCGCACTAGACATGACCGCCTTCTCAGTGGTTGACTCAACTACTGTCTTCACTGTTTTCTTGGAAAGAATTTCTGAAGTAGATTTTGTGGCCGTCAGTTTTACAAAAGCGTCTTTTGAACCATTCTCCACCACAAGTTTTGAAACACTTTCAGTGCTTGCCTTTTTAACAACACTTTTTGAAACACACTCCGTGGCTACTTTCACGCTTTTGGTAACACCTTGTGCGGCTGTTGTCTGTACAGCTGTTTTAGTAACACTCTCCTTAGCTACTTTTTGCACGACACTCTCAGTAACCTTTACTGCTTGTTGTATTCCCGAGTTAATACTTCCTGTTGCCACATTCTGTACTCCAGTTTTAATACTTTCTGTTGCGGCTTTCTGTACTCCTGATTTAATACTTTCTGTTGTCACTTTCTGTACTCCGGATTTAATACTTTCTGTTGCGGCTTTCTGTACTCCCGATTTAATACTTTCTGTAGCCACTTTCTGTACTCCTGATTTAATACTCTCTGTAGCCACTTTCTGTACTCCTGATTTAATACTTTCTGTTGCAGCTTTCTGTACTCCGGATTTAATACTTTCTGTAGCCACTTTCTGTACTCCTGATTTAATACTTTCTGTTGCAACTTTCTGTACTCCGGATTTAATACTTTCTGTAGCCACTTTCTGTACTCCTGATTTAATACTTTCTGTTGCCACTTTCTGTACTCCTGATTTAATACTTTCTGTTGCAGCTTTCTGTACTCCGGATTTAATACTTTCTGTAGCCACTTTCTGTACTCCTGATTTAATACATTCTGTAGCCACTTTCTGTACTCCTGATTTAATACTTTCCGTTGCAGCTTTCTGTACTCCTGATTTAATACTTTCTGTAGCCACTTTCTGTACTCCTGATTTAATACTTTCTGTGGCCACTTTCTGTACTCCTGATTTAATACTTTCTGCTGCCACTTTCTGTACACCTGATTTAATACTTTCTGTTGCCACTTTCTGTACTCCTGATTTAATACTTTCTGTTGCAACTTTCTGTACTCCGGATTTAATACTTTCTGTAGCCACCTTCTGTACTCCTGATTTAATACTTTCTGTAGCTACTTTCTGTACTCCTGATTTAATACTTTCTGCTGCCACTTTCTGTACTCCTGATTTAATACTTTCTGTTGCCACTTTCTGTACTCCGGATTTAATACTTTCCGTTGCCACTTTCTGCACTCCTGATTTAATACTTTCGGTTGCCACTTTCTGTACTCCGGATTTAATACTTTCTGTAGCCACTTTCTGTATTCCTGATTTAATACTTTCTGTGGCCACTTTCTGTACTCCTGATTTAATACTTTCTGTTGCAACTTTCTGTACTCCGGATTTAATACTTTCTGTAGCCACTTTCTGTACTCCTGATTTAATACTTTCTGTAGCCACTTTCTGTACTCCTGATTTAATACTTTCTGCTGCCACTTTCTGTGCTCCTGATTTAATACTTTCGGTTGCCACTTTCTGTACTCCGGATTTAATACTTTCGGTTGCTATTTTCTGTACTCCTGATTTAATACTTTCTGCTGCCAATTTCTGTACTCCAGATTTAATACTTTCTGTGGCCACTTTCTGTACTCCTGATTTAATACTTTCTGTTGCAACTTTCTGTACTCCTGATTTAATACTTTCTGTAGCCACTTTCTGTACTCCTGATTTAATACTTTCTGTGGCCACTTTCTGTACTCCTGATTTAATACTTTCTGTTGCAACTTTCTGGACTCCGGATTTAATACTTTCTGTAGCCACTTTCTGTACTCCTGATTTAATACTTTCTGTAGCCACTTTCTGTACTCCTGATTTAATACTTTCTGCTGCCACTTTCTGTACTCCTGTTTTAATACTTTCTGTTGCCACTTTCTGTACTCCTGATTTAATACTTTCGGTCGCCAATTTCTGCACACCTGATTTAATACTTTCTGCTGCCACTTTCTGTACTCCTGATTTAATACTTTCTGCTGCCACTTTCTGTACTCCAGATTTAATACTTTCTGTGGCCACTTTCTGTACTCCTGATTTAATACTTTCTGTTGCAACTTTCTGTACTCCGGATTTAATACTTTCTGTAGCCACTTTCTGTACTCCGAATTTTATACTTTCTGTAGCCACTTTCTGTACTCCTGATTTAATACTTTCTGTTGCCACTTTCTGTACTCCGGATTTAATACTTTCTGTGGCCACTTTCTGTACTCCTGATTTAATACTTTCTGTAGCCACTTTCTGTACTCCTGATTTAATACTTTCTGTAGCCACTTTCTGTACTCCTGATTTAATACTTTCTGCTGCCACCTTCTGTACTCCTGATTTAAAACTTTCTGTTGCCACTTTCTGTACTCCTGATTTAATACTCTCTGTTGCCACTTTCTGTACTCCTGATTTAATACTTTCTGTTGCCACTTTCTGTACTCCCGATTTAATACTTTCTGTTGCTACTCTCTGTGCTGCCACTTTAACACCGCCCCCTGTAGCTATCACTGTAGTTATCACTTCTTTGGAAAGGGAGGTTCTAAAGGTTTCCTGAACCACTTTGGTAAACGTTTCTGTGGTTATTTCTTTTACACCAGATGACACGATTTCAGCTCCAAGTGCCACTGCCGCTCTAACGGGTAGTTCCCCTGTATTTAGTACTGCAAAGGAAATAAAAGCGTTATGTGAAAACTAGTTTCGAATTCTATTGAGGGTGTAGGAGATGTTAGGGAAAAATACATACATAAACAAACAGGCACGACACACACACAGACACACACACACAAACAAACAGGCACGACGCACACATACACATACACACACACAAACAAACAGGCACGACACACACATACACATACACACACACAAACAAACAGGCACAACACACACACACACATACACACACACAAACAAACAGGCACAACACACACACACATACTCACACACACAAACAAACAGGCACGACACACACATACACACACACAAACAAACAGGCACGACACACACACACATACTCACACATAAACAAACAGGCACAACACACACACACATAGACACACATAAACAAACAGGCACAACACACACACACACACACACACACACACACACATAAACAAACTGGCACAGCACACACACACAAACACACACACACACACACACACACACACACACACGCGCGCGCGCGCGCGCATACACACACATAAACAAACAGGCACAACACACACACTCATGAACAGGCACAACACACACACACATATACACACATAAACAAACAGGCACAACACACACACACACATAAACAAACAGGCACAGCACAGCACACACACTCACACGCATACACACACATAAACAAACAGGCACAACACACACACTCACGAACAGGCACAACACACACATACACACACATAAACAAGCAGGCACAACACACACACACACGAGCAAACAGGCACAGCACAGAACACACACACACACGCATACACGCACATAAACAAACAGGCACAACACACACTCATTAACAGGCACAACACACACACATGCACACACATAAACAAACAGGCACAACACGCACACACACACATAAACAAACAGGCACAACACACACACACACACACATGAGCATCATCAACGAAACCATTCGGAAAGTGAAGAACGTTAACGTTATACCAAAAATTGATGACGCGAATTTTGATGTTGCTCAGGATTTAATCCATTGGATCACTAGAACCGCCAATACTATGTACGATCACTGGTTGAACCACCTAAATTTAAACTAAGTAAAGGCAAAGGTAACCACCACCTAATAGATGTGGGATTAGGAACTAATGTGATTAACCTGTCTGGCACCAATGACCTAACAACCCAAGAGAAGTCTCTTTTAGATCGGCGTTTAACTTTTATACCAGCACCTAAGCCTAAAACTGGTAACTAATCAAATTTACCATCATATAACTGTAATTTTCTTAGGCAAATGAAATTAGCAGACCGCTTTAGAAACTCCAGTGGTCGGAAACTTCCTTTTACAGAATCATCTGGTTAGTCACCTCCAGATAGTGAAGTAGATCCCGAAATTATTGAGGCTAGCAAACGAATCATCCAAAAGGTGTTCAGCATGAACATTCTCTCCGATAAAGACAATTTAACAGCTGGTGAACGGAGAGCCCTCACGAAACTTCGAAAAAATAAGAAATTAGTAATTAAACCAGCCGACAAAGGTGGGTCGGTAGTTGTTCTATCTCGGGATAATTATATAAAGGAAGCCATGAGTCAACTCAGCAATACTAAACATTATAAGAAAATCGATTCACTTATTTGGCCTAGTAATATCGAAAAATTCAATAAAATCTTAAAATTTCTCCTCGACGAAGGTCACATTACCAAAAAAACAATTGAAATATTTAACAGCTAAGCTCAGTGCTCAAATAAGACAATTTTATATCCTACCAAAGAGCCACAAGGACCGTTCTTCGTGGATGGATGACTTAACTCCACCCGGGAGGCCAATTGTACCAGATTGTAATTCGGAATCTTATGCGATCTCGGAACTAATTGATTATCATCTGAAACCTATAACAAATAGACATCCGAGCTATCTAAAAAATACACAGGACTTCCTGTCAAAAATTTCGAAATTGAAAATATCGAAAAGTGCAATTCTGGCTACTTTGGATATCGACAGTATGTATACGAACATTGATATTGATAAAGGTGTTAAATCAGTTAAAAATGCATTTGAAAAATATCCGGATGCAAAACGCCCGGATGAACAAATTTTGAATCTTTTAGAGCTGAGCTTAAAAGGTAATGACTTTCAATTCAATGGAGAATATTTTCTACAAATAATGGGTTGTCATATGGGTAAAAGATTCAGTCCTAATTTTGCAAGCATTTATGTAGCGGAATGGGAGGAAAATACCTGATCAGAAAGAGGAATTTTCCTCCGAGCAAACGAAAAATCATTATCAGATCCGTAGCCCCCTCCATTGTGATTCACCAAACATTATTTACCTTATCACATGTAAGCGCTGTCGGAAACAGTATATTGGTCAAAGTCAAAATCCTTTCCGAGAACGTGCTACTTGACACAAACAGGATATAAAACATAATGCTGATGCCCCTGTAGCACAACATTTTAACCTTCCTGGCCATTCTTTGGACGATTTCGAAATCCATCCTATTGAACAACCACCAATTAAAGACACATTAGAAGAAACGGATGAATTTAGAAAAAAAAACGTAAAGCTTTTTGGATCAATACGCTTCAAAACCTCTGGCCATTTGGTATGAACATATCAGAGGGAGAATGCGAAATGAGGTCCATCATTCCTTTCACTTTAACATACAACAGAATGAATATCGAAATAGCAAAAATGTTAAAAGATGAATTCAATTTTACCAATGCTAAATTAAATGAACCTTTGAATCTTCGACCTGTCATGGCCTATAAGAAAAACAAAAGCTTGCGTAACATCCTTGTAAGGACTAAATTAGAGCCCATCAATGAATAACATCAGTTATTGCCAGTCAGTTTAACCAGTTCCTAAGCTCAACACTTAGTTTAAATCAATTTTATGTAATTTTTTGTCATGTTTGAAACCCATCAGGGTTCAGTAAATGAAAACAATTTTTCGGTGGCATATTAAAAGAAAAAAACGTTTCAGTAGGAAATGTCTGTGCTAGTGCGATTTTTTAACCTCAAACACACATAAACAAACAGGCACAACACAAACACACGCATACATCCAAACTCTCTCCAACATCTACCCACTCAAACACACATACATCCAAACTCTCCCTAACATCTTCCCACTCAAACACACATACATCCAAACTCTCCCTAACATGTTCCCCACACAAACACACATACACCCAAACTCTCTGTAACATGAACCCTACACAAACACACATACATCCAAACTCTCTCTAAAATCTACCCACTCAAACACACATACATCCAAACTCTCCCTAACATCTACCCACTCAAACGCACATACATCCAAACTCTCCCTAACATCTACTCACACAAACACACATATATCTAAACTCTCCCTAACATCTACCCACTCAAACACAAATACATCCAAACTCTCCCTTACATCTACCCACTCAAACACACATACATTCGAACTCTCCCTAACATCTACCCACTCAAACGCACATACACCCAAACTCTCCCTAACATCTACCCACTCAAACACACGTGCATCCGAACTCTCCCTAACATCTACCCACACAGACACACATACATCCAAACTCTCCCTAACATGTTCCCCACACATACACCCAAACTCTCTGTAACATTTACCCTACACAAACACACCTACATCCAAACTCTCTCTAAAATCTACCCACTCAAACATACATACATCCAAACTCTCCCTAACATCCACCCACTCAAACGCACATACATCCAAACTCTCCCTAACATCTACTCACACAAACACACATATATCTAAACTCTCCCTAACATCTACCCACTCAAACACAAATACATCCAAACTCTCCCTTACATCTACCCACTCAAACACACATACATTCGAACTCTCCCTAATATCTACCCACTCAATTAGAGCCCATCAATGAATAACATCAATTATTGCCAGCCAGTTTAATCAGTTCCTAAGCTCATCACTTAGTTTAAATCAATTTTGTGTAATTTTTTGTCATGTTTGAAACCCATCAGGGTTCAGTAAATGAAAACAATTTTTCGGCGGCATATTAAAAGAAAAAAACGTTTCAGTATGAAATGTCTGTGCCAGTGCGATTTTTTAACCTCAAACACACACAGGCGAGTGCCAGAGTTCATATATGCCCAAAAACAAAATAGGTTCTAATTTCAATCATGTGTATGTATTTCCTAAATAAAATTATTATTTATTTATTTATATATTTATTTATTGATTATTTTTAATTTTTATTTATTTATTTATTTATTTATTTATTTATTTATTTATTTGGTTGATTCATTTATTTAAATTATTATTTTTATTTTTATTTTTAATTTTTCATACCTTTCACACAATGTAGAGGTTCAGAAGGTAAAACACACAATTTCTACGTGGTGTAAAATATTTTCCGTCATAAACCTCCGTCGGGGGATATTCATTCCAACTGATAACATTCATGAGGCATCATGATCTTTGGCGTTATTTTTTCATTTATTTCTTTAGTCTCAATATATTTTATCAAACCAATTTTTCATATTATTTTCACATACTTCTGAAGCCAGTAAAGCAAACCGCTCCCGATTGGTTTTACTTAAATCAAAGCCAACCAATAGGGCTTCATGGGGTCAGTAAAGCAAACCACTCACTGACTGATTAAAATTCAATGGAAACCAATCAATAGGGCTTTATCTAATTTGTTTGGACGACACAAACTGAGTTGTGAAAAACAAACTTGGGGCATCTCAGATTGAAAAGAATTAATTAGATGAGTGACATTTGTCAGCTTGTTACCGAGTTTAATTATGTACTGAGCTGTGAAAACCCCCCCCCCCCCCCCCCCCCAGCCCACATGGATATATACCATGCATGCCCTCCCAAAGTTGGAATCATTTTCCTCAAAGTCTCTTTGAAAAAGCCAAACCAAGCGAAACGCGTCGAGACAGACGGATTATTTTCTACCTTTGCTGAAGACTGCAACCAATCCAGGTATCTTCTTTAATAGGTAATATCTAATTTTCCAATTTTATTTATTTCATCACTTTTATATTTTATTTATACTTAATTCAACTACTTTCTTTAACAATGGCAAGAAAAGGGCAGAGGCATCAGAAGCAGAGAATTGCCCAGTCCGGAACTGGCCAGGAACAATCGTTCCAGGCTTATTCTAGGCTGGTCAAGGCTTTGTTTCAGGTGCTTCAATGTTTGCACCACATTGGGCTATTAGAGCACCATTTGGCAAATCGGGATTTCCCGAAACAGCTGGAGAAGAAAGTAGATGAGTTAGGTGGCTTTCTAAAGCCAGCTCTTCCCACCCCACACATTTTTTCTGTTTTTCGACAGATTAGTGTGGGATGGGCCAATCAAACGTTAAATGCTTTAGTTGAGCATTATAAGGTAAATTTAAACCAGTTGAAGTCTAAGATAACTTTGGCTATGCGACCACCTCCAGGACTCGAAAAAATAGACTTCAACAGCGCTTCGGCGCGTGCCTTGATCTGGGCTAAAAAGAACTTTAAAAATAAGTTGACAGATTAGACGATTTCGGCCTATGAGTCTTACATTTCGGAACTTCGCCCAGCGTCTGGAGTAAGGAACAATACGGGAGGGAGCAAGCAAACTCCGACCCGTGTTGTCCCTCTACCCCAACGCGAAAAGCAAAATAAGAAAAGATCTAGGCAAAGCACTTCTCCCTCTTCTTTTCCTTCTACTTCTTCTTTCTCTCAGAGTAAGCGCCTCAATTTGCAAACATCTCCGGTCCATATTGTGACTGAAGATGCTCGCAAATTGAGCAACGCTGTCTCGCCTCGTCTTATTCCTCTACCTCCTACTCCTCCTCAGCCTTTCTTCTCTGGTTCTCCTAGTGCTCTCACTAGAACTCCTCCTCCTCCTTCTGTTTCTTCTCCTACTTCTGTTTCCTCTCCTGCTTCTGTTTCTTCTGCCCACTCTCCTGCCTCTAGTGTGGTTCAACCAGGTATATCGTACTCAGAGAAAGTCAAATCACCGAGCCGCAACTCGGGCCGCTCATTTGATTCTAAATTCTCCCAGTTTCGGCATAAAAGCGGAGTTAATTTTGACAAAAGGAATTGGCGCCTCCCCGATGTTTGTAAAAACATCCTCATGATTGGAAGTTCAAATTTAGGACGCATTGATCGAAATCCCCATCCGGACATCCAGGTGGAGTGTTACCCTGGCGCCAAATTCAATCATCTGCGCTCTATGTTTAAAGGGTACAGGGGCCAGTCCAGTCCCCCAAAAATATTATTAAATATTGGCGTGAATTCTCGAAACGATAATTCTGATCTCGTAGTTAAGCAGTTGCGGAATATGCTTAGCGATATCAGGGTCAAGTTTAGATCAGCAAAAATTTATTTCGCTGAACTAAACTTTTCGCAAAAACTCCCTCAGGCTGAGAGGAGAACCCTGAGCATCATCAACGAAACCATTCGGAAAGTGAAGGACGTTAACGTGATACCAAAAATTGATGACGCGAAGTTTGATGTTGCTCAGGATTTAATCCATTGGACCACGAGAACCGCCAATATTATGTACGATCACTGGTTGAACCACCTAAATTTAAACTAAGTAAAGGCAAAGGTAACAGCCGCCTAACAGATGTGGGATTAGGAACTAATGTGGTTAACCTGTCTGGCACCAATGACCTAACAACCCAAGAGGAATCTCTTTTAGATCGCGGTTTAACTTTTGTACTAGCACCAAAGCCTAAAACTGATAACCAAACAAATTTACCATCATACAACTGTAATTTTCTTAGGCAAATGAAATTAGCAGACCGCTTTAGAAACTCCAGCGGTCGGAAACTTCCTTTTACAGAATCATCTGGTTGGTCACCTCCAGATAGTGAAGTGGATCCCGAAATTATTGAGGCTAGCAAACGAATCATCAAAAAGGTGTTCAGCATGAACATACTCTCCGATAAAGACAATTTAACAGCTGGTGAAAGGAGAGCCCTCACGAAACTTCGAAAAAATAAGAAATTAGTAATTAAACCAGCCGACAAAGGTGGGTCGGTAGTTGTTCTATCTCGGGATAATTATATAAAGGAAGCCATGAGACAACTCAGCAATACTAAACATTATAAGAAAATAGATTCACTTATTTGGCCTAGTAATATCGAAAAATTCAATAAGATCTTAAAATTTCTCCTCGACGAAGGTCACATTACCAAAAAACAATTGAAATATTTAACAGCTAAGCTCAGTGCTCAAACAAGACAATTTTATATCCTACCAAAGATCCACAAGGACCGTTCTTCATGGACGGATGACTTAACTCCACCCGGGAGGCCAATTGTATCAGATTGTAATTCGGAATCTTATGCGATCTCGGAATTAATTGATTATCATCTGAAACCTATAGCAAATAGACATCCGAGCTATCTAAAAAATACACAGGATTTCCTGTCAAAAATTTCTAAATTGAAAATATCGAAAAATGCAATTCTGGCTACTTTGGATATCGACAGTATGTATACGAACATTGATATTGATAAAGGTGTTAAATCAGTTAAAATGCATTTGAAAAATATCCGGATGCGAAACGCCCGGATGAACAAATTTTGGATCTTTTAGAGCTGAGCTTAAAAGGTAATGACTTTCAATTCAATGGAGAATATTTTCTACAAATAATGGGTTGTCCTATGGGTAAAAGATTCAGTCCTAATTTTGCAAGCATTTATGTAGCGGAATGGGAGGAAAAGGCCTTAAGCAAATGTGCAAAGCATCCTCTCGTATATCTCAGATATTTAGATGACATTTTTATTATTTGGGAACATTCAAAAGAAGATTTTGATGAATTTTTAGAAATTTTGAACAATCACGATCCAAATATTAAATTGAAAGCTACTATCAGTGACAATTCTGTTGATTTTCTCGATGTGACCGTGTATAAAGGCAAGCAATTTCAGGCATCCGGTCATTTAGATTATAAAGTGTATTTTAAACCAACTGATTCACATCAATTGTTGCACACAAAATCATTTCATCCTCAACATACATTTAAAGGTATCATCAAATCACAACTCATTCGTTTCCACCGCAATTCAAGTGATAAGGTAAATTTCAATGAGGCCTGTTCTACTCTATTTGGCGCCCTCAGATCGAGAGGGTACTCGCTGCGCCTTTTGCGTAGCCTGAAATCCCAAACCCTGAAAAAGCTCGAAAGTCCAGCTGAAACTACCGATTTCGAACCACTGAAGATTGAACACAACAGACCGTTACAGAATGGTAGTGGCGCGGTATTTAATTGTAAAAAGCCTCGTTGTAGACTGCATACTTTTATGCCTGATCAGAAAGAGGAATTTTCCTCCGAACAAACGAAAAATCATTATCAGATCCGTAACCCCCTCCATTGTGATTCACCAAACATTATTTACCTTATCACTTGTAAGCGATGTCGGAAACAGTATGTTGGTCAAAGTCAAAATCCTTTTCGAGAACGTGCTACTAGACACAAACAGGATATAAAACATAATGCTGATGCCCCAGTAGCACAACATTTTAACCTTCCTGGCCATTCTTTGGACGATTTCGAAATCCATCCTATTGAACAACCACCAATTAAAGACACATTAGAAGAAACGGATGAATTTAGAAAAAAACGTGAAGCTTTTTGGATCAAAACGCTTCAAACCCTCTGGCCATTTGGTATGAACATATCAGAGGGCGAATGTGAAAGGAGGTCCATCATTCCTTTCACTTTAACGTACAACAGAATGAATATCGAAATAGCAAAAATGTTAAAAGATGAATTCAATTTTACCAATGCTAAATTAAATGAACCTTTGAATCTTCGACCTGTCATCGCCTATAAGAAAAACAAAAGCTTGCGTAACATCCTTGTAAGGACTAAATTAGAGCCCATCAATGAATAACATCAATTATTGCCAGCCAGTTTAATCAGTTCCTAAGCTCATCACTTAGTTTAAATCAATTTTGTGTAATTTTTTGTCATGTTTGAAACCCATCAGGGTTCAGTAAATGAAAACAATTTTTCGGCGGCATATTAAAAGAAAAAAACGTTTCAGTATGAAATGTCTGTGCCAGTGCGATTTTTTAACCTCAAACACATACATCAAAATTCTCCCTAACATCTACCCACACAAACACACATACATCCAAACTCTCCCTAACATCTACCCACGCAAACACACAAACATCCAAAATCGCCCGAACATCTACCCACATACATCCAAACTCTCCCTAACATCTACCCACCAAACAAACATATTGTTAGAAAATTGTTGTATGGTAGAGCTGTAGGTTAACCGAAACCGAACCGAGGTTTTTAGTTTCTTTAAAAAACCGAAACCGAAACCGTCCACATCCCGTAAGCTAAGGTGTTTCGGTTTTTTTTAAATACTCTCTTGCTGCAGAAATTCACCAGAATGTAGCCATCCCAAAGTAGTGAGAGTACCCAGACACTGCCAATGGCAGTGTCTGGGTACTCTCACTACTCTGGGAAGGCTACATTCTGTGAATTTCCGACATTTCAGTTGAGTTGTGTTTGCAGCTTTCCTCAAGTTGTGCGGAGGTGTCAGACCTCGAAAAATGGCCAAGCACAATAAAAGTTCTGTACATTTAGGTAATTATTATATTGGCCTTCCTGATTCTTCATGTATTATATCTTATTTCGGGCATTCATTGAGTTTCTCTCAATTTCACTACCATTCAGTTATGACTCCGGACATAAGAATGAGTTTTATTGAATTTTACTTGGCCTCATGAACAAACCGAAAACCGAACCGAACCGAGGTTTTTCTCCACCTTAAAAACCAAAACCGAAACCGAACAAGAAATTTAAAAACCTACAGCTCTATTGTATGGATGTCGCGGAGAGCGACGAAAACACAAAGCAGGCATTGAAGAAAGTCACACAAACAAACAGACATCCAAACTCTCCCTAACATCTACCCACGCAAACACACATACATCCAAACTCTCCCTAACATCTACCCACGCAAACACACATACATCCAAACTCTCCCTAGCATCTACCCACGCAAACACACATACATCCAAACTCTCCCTAACATCTACACACGCAAACACACATACATCCAAACTCTCCCTAACATCTACCCACGCAAACACACAAACATCCAAAATCGCCCTAACATCTACCCACACATACACACATATATCCAAACTCCCCCTAACATCTACCAACCAAACAAACATATTTTTAAAAAAATTGTTGTATGGATGTCGCGGAGAGCGACGAAAACACAAAGCGGGCATTGAAGAAAGTCACACAAACAAACAGACATCCAAACTCTCCCTAGCATCTACCTACACAAACACGTATACATCCAAGATCTCCCTAACATCCACCCACACAAACAAACATATTTTTAGAAAGTTGTTTTATGGATGTCGCGGAGAGCGACCGAAACACAAAGCATGAATTGAAGAAAGTTCTGCGATGAAATATCCCACTCCCTTTCCCACTCAGGCCTTTCCCCGTTCAAACAAAAGAAAAAAACCATGTACAGTTCTGAAATCATGAAAGCGAACACAGAACTTTGACCGGATTGCGACCGTGTAGCGATCCGGTCGAAATTCTCTTTCACTTTGCCAGCCACATGTCTTTAGAATCTCACTCGCAAGAGAGAATGTGAGAACACTGACGGAGATATTTTTCGTTTGTTCTCCTTGATTCCGTGCTAATTTTACAGATTATTATTTTTGAAATTACAAATCAATCGAGAAATGGAGATAGGTGGTGTCGGTGAGCATACGTAGGGCGTTTTGTTAGGGTGACACTTACCTCCGACGACTACTTTTTTTACAGGGACCACCTTCGTTGTTCATGGTTCAAATTACGTGGCGCTTTGCAAGGTGCAACCAGTTTGTTTAAATGAAATGTTTACAGCCATTCACCGAATGCAATCAGCAAATAGTCCTTGCCATGCGCAATGGGGCACATTGAAGCCTAGTTTTGTATGGTGGCAATAAGTAAGGGTTCAGTGGATGAGGAGAAGAAAGAAGACAGTTGTACAGACAATTTAGCGTCATACGCGGGCGGATACAGTTGAAACTAGAAGACCTGTCGCATTAGCGCAGAAAATGTTTGTTAGTTAATGGCTCCTTACCGCAGAAGAATTAAGTAGTCTATAACTGAAATACACCAGACAGTTTGCGCGCTATACAATGCAAAATATAATCAGGGTTTTGGCTAGAGGGTTTCAGCTGGGGGGTGCCACCGGTGTAAATTTCAACTGTGAGTGGTTTCGATAGGTGGTTGCACTGAAGCGCTGGGTGATATCTTTAACCCTTTACCCAACGAATCGCCTGCATCCGCCCGCGTAATATGCAAATAGGCTACAGCTGCTTAAAAAGTATTATTTTTCGAAAAATTTCAACAAACCATGTCATGTGACCCCTCCTGTGGAACGAGCTCGTTCCAAAGACGGGTCACATGATATGGTTTTGTTGAACTTTGTTTAAATAAAAAATTTAAAAAAATGATATTTAAAATAATGAATTTTGAAATTGTCTGCGTTGGGTAAAGGGTTATGAACCCTTCTGAAAATTTTCACTAGTTCTAAAACGGAGAAAGCATCATTTATAATGTGTCTGGGTCAGAAAATTTACCGGATTGATGTCAGAGTCGAAATTTTGAGGCCAATGTCAATTTTAGAGCAGGAAATTTGAAACTCAAGTTTCCAGTTGGAAATAAAAGATCCAAAATTTCTCATCATTAGTTGGAATTTTAATATTTTTCATGAACAATGTTAATTTACTGAATTTCCAACCATTTGATTTTTGACCTCGGAATTTCCAACTATTGAAAAAAAATATTCCTAGCTGGAGGGGGGGGGGGGGAGACGCCCCCCCCCCCCCCCCCTGTCGCCACATCCCTGAATATAATGCGATATTAGCGAGGTCAATAGTGAAGTCGCGAACGGAACCGTTCAAACATAAGAAAATATTGACTGTACAGTATTTCGAGAGTGGTTACTACTAAATCGCAGTGTGATAATCTTTTCACATTATTATTAACAATTTCTTGACAAAACACTGAAAGCACTTTCAGCAAACTTTCGTCCACGTGATGAAAGGTTGCAAGTGTTTCTTTTGCTATTATGAAAAAAAAATAATTTTTTTTCGAATGGAGAATATATGGAGCTGCAATTCAGTGGTAATCCACTTTCTTCATTCTGTATATGCAGTTGAATTTTAATATCTATTTACGTCATTACATGCACGTGTATCCCAGTAGAGGTTAGAAATTATGTTAATATTCTCAATTTCCCAGTATAGAATTGAACAGAGTTTGGCACGCTGTTTTCTACAGGAATTGGGTTACGCAGTTTGATGGGCACAAAACTGAACTTACTCAACGCGCTATTTCTTCATCATAGTGCACAATACAGTCAGGGATGTGGCGACAGGGGGGGGGGGGGTGTGGGGGAAGGTGTCTCCCCCTCCCCCCTAGCTAAGAGTATTTTTTTCAATAGTTGGAAATTCCGAGGTCAAAAATCAAATAGTTGGAAATTCAATAAATTAACATTGTTCATGAAAAATGTTAAAATTCCAACTAATGATGAGAAATTTTGATCTTTTATTTCCATCTGGAAACTTGAGTTTCAAATTTCCTACTCTAACATTGACATGGCCTCAAAATTTCGACTCTGACATCAATCCGGTAAATTTTCTGACCCAGACACATTATAAATGATGCTTTTTCCGTTTGAGGACTAGTGAAAATTTTCAGAAAGGTTCATAACCCTTTACCCAACACAGACGATTTCAAAATTCATTATTTTAAATATCATTTTTTTAAATTATTTTTTACAAAATTTCAACAAAACCATATCATGTGACCCCTTTTTTGAACGAGCTCGTTCCAAAGAGGGGTCACATGATATGGTTTTGTTGAAATTTTTAAAAAAAAAAATATTTTTTCAGCAGCAGTATTTGCATATTACGAGGGCGGATACGGGGATTCGTTGGGTAAAGGGTTAAAAGATATCACCCAGCGCTGCAGTGCAACCACCTATCGAAACCACTCACAGTTGGAATTTACACCGGTGGTACCCCCCCCCCCCCCCCCCTCCCCAGCTGAAACCCCCTAGCCACATCACTGAACTTCAGTGGGGAAGCCGAGACGCCCATAAGCTGGTGTATGAGAAGAGGAAATTTTGGACTTTGTGATAAAAACGAGAAACATTGACAATGGAGAAAACTGTAACTGATAAGAGAACGTTTTGTACTTATTTTATTTTGAGTCAATAAATGAAGAGGTTATTACTTGGTTACCTCGGCCTGATGTTTCGTCCGATAGGAAACTAACCAAGTAATAACTTCTAGATCACTAATGTTAATGTGTTTCAAAAAATCATACAGGTTAAGTGACAAAAGGCTACATGTTGTCCATGTCGTTGAGTTTGCTCCATTGAGTGGTGACATGATATGGTTTTGTTGAATTTTTTAGAAAATATTTCTTACGAAAAGTAATTACAATACTAAATTGTGATATCGTCTTTATTGTGTAAAGGGCTGAGTAGCATTTATTTTAACTCCAGATTTTATTTTCAATTTACAAAAATGATTATCGTTTCGGTTGAAACTGTATGCGTCTGCCTTGAACTTTTGCGATCCTCAGGTAAACGTATGGAGCGTGCACAATACGGTTAAAATTAGAAGTCCTACCATGAAATGCGCGCAAATAGAGAGTCGATCTGCGCATTAATCTCCGCGTTATAACCATAGCAAGGCTATCATATGGCCCGAGCACAGGCATTTTTTCAGCCAATGGACCTCCGGGTAACCCATTAGCAGAAAAATTGCTTGTGCTTGCTATGCGTTACCAATCGATATGCCAACTGTTCATTTCTCCTTTGTTTTAAAATGTTTGGCGACTGCGTTGAATAAGCTCCAAGTTCACTGCCGAATCTACTTCAGTTCATGTAATATTCTGTTAAAATTGAATGCTAATCTTGGTAAATTTATTTTATTTGAAATAAATACTGTTTAAACAGAACTGGTTCCATCTCAGGGACAAGATTAGAACCAGTTTTGGTTCTAAAGAGAACCTATATTTTTTTGCAGTGTAGTGATACTTTGATAGGTAGACATACCCCAGCAGAAGCTTGGTGGTATACGTTAGACGAGCCCAGAACTGTTGGAGTCGTGGTGAAAACTGTGTGAAAATGTTGAAACTACAAAGTAATCTGTTGCTTTTGATTGTTCCGACAGAAATAGCAATTACGTGAACGTTATTTTCTAACGTGAAATGGGTGTGTATTTCGAATGTATTAACCTCCTTTCTTCTTCTGGCAGAATATTCCTGCCCAGGACACTATGTCTCTTGCTACCGATATAAGCAGGGCATAAAATAAGCAGTCTGACATTTGCAGAATGAGGTCCCCAAAGGGTGAATTTGATGATGCTATTCCATACAGTGGGCCAATTTACCCTCTGGGCACCTCTTTCCTTTTAGTTTTGAGACCCTGACTCAGATTGAGGTTCACGGAGGGTAAATTTAGTGATGCTACCGTGCTGTGCAGGGTAGCATCACTACATTCACCCTCTGGGGAACTCATTTTGCAGATGACAGTCTGCTTATTTTCTGGCTTGGATATAAGTATAATTTGGGCGCATTTAATCAAATTGTCCTACTATAGACGACATGGGTTTTTTCACCAATGATCTCTTGAATGGAATTTAGTTGCATTTTTCATCAAATGTAGTCATGGCTGCTCTGAAGCAAGCGCGAGTATATTTGGTGAAAAATATTTTGGAAACAGTCAGTGGGTTAATGGTTAACGTTAATAATGTCGAATACGACGGACGTACGCGTATTTTAACCCTTTACCTAACCTGAAAAGCAGACGACACTTACAAAAAAAATTCTTGAATAACTAATTTTTTTCATTTTTTGTCTCAAAAACATAGGTTATGACCCCTCATTGGAACGAGCTCGACGAGCTCGTTCCAATGAGGGGTCATAACCTATGTTTTTGAGACAAAAATAATGAAAATTAATTGGCGATTTTTGAGAATAGCGCTGTCGGTTTTGGCCGTTACGTTGGGTAAAGGGCTAAATGGAAGTGCGATTGGGTTCAACAACGTCGAACCTCGGTGATTTGTTTCGAGTCGAATCGAATCATCGCCGTGGTTTCGACCCGAACCGAATCTCGAACCGTTCGCAGATCCCAGGTTAGAAGATAGTTGAAGTATAAGAAACAGAACGAACGGTGACCAGACAATAGCATATGGATGAATCGAAAGTATGTAGCGAGTATTCGCATATTTGCATGTACCACCCTCCGCACACACGTACTTTCATTGAACACCCCTCGCCTCTGACTGCAAACAATGTCGATACTTTGAGTGCAGGGACGTGGCGACAGGAAAGTTAAGGGGTGTGTATCCCTCTCCACACAATTCCGGCCAAATTGTTCAATTGTTAGAAATGTTAAGCCTCATTCCACAAACATTTGGAAATTCCATGCCCTATGGTTGTAGATGTCATGGCATTCCGTCCGTGACTGTGCGACCACGTAGAGACATTATCACGTGGTGCGCAAAAGCACATTGTTAGGGCGACATCGTCCATTTTGTTTACTGGACATCGCCATCTTGGTTTCTACGATGGCACATGGCTTTTATATACAGTTATCTCCCTTGTGTATAACGACGTCCCATGTGGTTTCTAAGTCCATGCGTTAATCGAGTAGTGATTGGAATATACATTGCTCGAACGGCTCGAATCTTATCAAGCAAATAAGCTAGGAATAGACATGGCTCGATCGACTCGAATCTTATTAAGCAAATAAGCTAGGAATAGACAAGGCTCGATCGACTCGAATCTTATCAAGCAAATAAGCTAGGAATAGACAAGGCTCGATCGACTCGAATCTTATCAAGCAAATAAGCGAGGAATAGACAAGGCTCGATCGACTCAAATCTTATTGAGCAAATAAACTATTGAGTAATTGCTTGAAATAGTGACTCCTCTTACGACTCTTTTACTCATCTCGGAAGAAAGGGTGGGGGGGGGGGGGTACGGTTGGATATTCAGAGAGAACATCTCCGAACCAAGACCCTCTAGCCTCTTTTTGGACAACATCGTGTCTGAAGATCGATGGAACAAAAATAGTATTTTGTTTTGGATAAAAAGAAAGCATCAATATAGAAAACTGGTATGAATATAGACACGTACCTTTATTTTCCCCATTCTTTTGTTGGCTTGGATCGTTTCTGGTGTGAGTTGTTTTTTCTGGTCTAGAATGAAGAGATTTATTGGTAGCAGATTTGTCGAGGGGTTCTGCATTGTTGTCGCTTCTTTTGGCGCGTGTTTGTTGATTCGGTTGACTTGTCCTACGACCAGTTCCCTCTCCCTCCTCATTTGAAGCGCCAGTTCTCTGAAACGGTGGATTTCTTATATTGTTCCTCTCTGAGCGTGGCTGACTGACCTCATCAGCAGTTCCCTCTCGAATCTGGTGAGACGACTGATTTTGGCGAATTCCTCCTTCGTTTGGCCCATCGTCTTCCATCCCCTCATTTGAAGCTCCAGTTCTCTGAAACGGTGGATTTCTTATATTGTTCTTCTCAGAGCGTGTCTGACTGACCTCATCAGCAGTTCCCTCTCGAATCTGGTGAGACGACTGATTTTGGCGAATTCCTCCTTCGTTTGGCCCATTGTCTTCCATCTCCTCATTAAAAGTGGCGCTTCTCTGAAACGGTGGATTTCTTATACAGTTCTCAGTTTGTCATCTCGTTGGTTGATTTCTGCAAGGCAAATCTGAGCGAGATTCTGTTCCTCCTGCGTTTGTATCGGTTCCGAGATGTGAAGAATCTGACACATCTTCCATCCATATTTGACTACTCGATTCTGCTTCACTCCCACATGCGCCATCATTTATAGGAGAAGCACAATCCATCTCCTTTTTGATGCCCAACTGTTTAGAGTATTTCTCGGCGGTAATAGTGACCTGGAATGAAATATAGAAAATTACAAGAGAAATGTTTTTAATATATTTTTGAAGGTCTGGTGGTGAAATGTGAGGTCACATAAGGTGCACTTACGTGTGGAGTGTAACATCACCAAAACGCCCACATGTTGCCACTCCACCAGGTAATAACTCAAGTTCTCGGGTCCCCAGTCTAATTTTTTGAAATATTTGACATTGTTATGGCCAGGAAACAGTCTAGCCCTACGGTTTCGCTTTTCCGGCCAACTGATATATTCCGGACAAATGAATCTGAACAACTTCATAAACATTCATTTTTCTGTGAAATAAAACTAAAAATACTGCTCAATCGAGACTTAATTTGATCGATATTTTGATGACAATACAATCAAAAACGAAACTCACCATAGTCGTAGTTTTGTAACTACGCCGGAAAGTCCCACAAATTGTGTTAATATCTTGATGTCTTCAAGGAGAATTAAATACTTAATGACTTTGATCGGAACATCTTTAATTGGGACAGGAAAGAATTCCTGTATATCTTTGCAAGACACGAAGGCATACCATATTACATCAATGTCGCCTACGCCCGAATTTCCACAAAACGGGGAAAACAAACAGCCAACAATAACATCGAATTCCGAACAGAATTAGACTGACTACCCGAGACCTTCGTAACCCCCCCCCCCCCCCCCCCCCTCAGTCTAACTGAACGAGTGTATACAGTTAAAACTAGAAGTCCTGTATGCGCTTATCTAGGCTTAATTACGCGTAGGAACTGCGCGCAATTTGCTATATCGACTTCACGGCAAGTTCTCCAGGTTAGTCATAGCAAACACAGGCAATGTTTCTGCCAATGGACCTCCGGTTACCCGGAGGTCCATTGGCAGAAACATTGCTTGTGCACAGGCCATATGTACGGAATCCGATAGTCTTACTATGGTCATAACGCGTAGATTAACGCGCAGATCGAAGGGCTATTTGTGCGCATTTCATGACAGAACTTCTAGTTTATCTGTATCACACAAGTAATGCTTCATTAGTGGGACTTTTGGATGGGGTTCGCACCAGTCGGAAACTTATAAACAGTGGCGAGTTAAGTGCCATAAAACAAAGGAAATTCACATGCCTTAACACTTTACCTTTAACGAATAGCAGGCGCCACTGGAAATAAATTTTTTGAATGGCTAGAAAGGTTCCACTTCGTTTCCACAAAATAGCTCATAAACCTCATGGAACGAGCTCCTTTCAATGAGGGTCCTAAGCTACATATTCGAGACAATTTTTTTTTAAACTTGAATAGCACTAGTCATTTATTGCACGCCTGTTCTTTGAAAACCCCATTTACAGCAACACTAAAGGAAAATGAAAATCTGTTCCGCATATATGTGCGGAGTGGAAATCGTTGAGGGTATATTTTTGAATAGAAGCGACATTTCACTGGAATTTTCTACAAATCGTGCGAAGCAATTACAATTTGAATCGCTAGCGAGAGCTAAAAATCATCCCCTGAGTTGTAATGTGTTCTTTGTGCCAGGAGGCTCATAGAACACATTGGAATTCAGGGAACGAAATAGTAACATGGGCTCCACACGCAAATGTGAGTAGTATGTCTCGTAAGTAGTGATGACTGACACTATAGCCCCAAGCATTTAACACTGAATTCAGCATACCCCAGGACTGACACTATAGCCCCAAAATTAACATAGGATTCTCCATAGGGTTTTGGGGCTATAGTGTCATATTTGGGGCTATAGTGTCAGTCCTGGAGGCGAGAAAAAGAAAAAAACCCTATGGAGAATCCTATGTTAATTTTGGGGCTATAGTGTCAGTCCTGGGGTATGCTGAATTCAGTGTTAAATGCTTGGGGCTATAGTATCGGTCATGGGGTAGGGAGGTCTTCCAATTACTCTATACTGCCAAATATGTGTATTTTGCTTATTAATCAATCTTTCCATTCTTTAAACCGTACAACACTTTACTGTATGGAAGGATTGGTTATTAAACATACAATATCTTACCCACAGTGAAAAAATAGTTAAGGGCTGTTGTACTTTTTTTTTAATCAACTTCTTCTTCTTCTTCTTTAACAAGTGGTGTGTAATATCCCCACTCTTTCTCTACTAAATCTGCCCAATTTTGAATGTCTTCTTGTGTGTTAATTTTAAAGTTCAAATTCATATATGTAAAACAGCCTTCAATATTCAGTTTCTTTGCTTGTTCAAGCAGTTTATATAGTACACTTGATGGGCACACTTTTTCCATACAGTCTTTCAAATACATTTCAATCCATATTCTTACATCCTTTCTTATACAAAAGTCATGTTTTGCTCCAGGTATTCCTTGACATCCATAACACAGTTTATTCACTTCTTCTTTTATCAAAGGTGTCACTTCATTTACAACAATTTCTTTAAATAATCTTTCGAACAGTTTTCCATTTTCTGTCTTCACTCGCCTCATTATTTGTATTCTTTGTCTCATTTCTCTGTGCATCTTGCAATGTTCACATTTACTCATTGTTAATAGTCAAATATCACTTCACTGAACTTGTTGATTTGTATTTCACTATCAAATTCTGCATAGACAACAACGTTGATCACCTGTGTCAGAGCTTGAGCAAACTGAAGATCTATTCGAAGGTTGCCAGACTTTATAGGATGAGCTAATGGTCCACTGCTTGATTGATCAGGTGTCAAATCAATTCCCCAGAGGGTATATCCTTTTGCATAATCCTGCATTGATATATTAAATGTTTGATTTTGTCCAAAATAGCCCATTGCTTCAAACAAGGATAAATATGAATTTAGATAAAGTCCACCTTCGAAATTTGGTTCAAAGGGACGTGATTTAATGGAATGTCCATCCACTGTAATTTCCAACTTGTTCAAATTGAAATGTTGAAAATTAAATGGAGATGTACCAATATCTCCATTTAAATCTTTATTTGAAACTAAACCAAGAATTATTCGTTTTGGCATCTGTTTATGAAACAGATGGTCTTCTATTTTTGATCGAAGACCGTTTCCAATGGTAAAAGTTTTAACTTCAGTACGTCTAATGGGCATTTTATAATTTGTTCGATCTATTTGTGCATTCAGATCATTTGCAAATTTAGGAATTAAATCCAAAGCTGGTATTCTGAATATGGCTTTTTGAATTTCGATTTTTCCATCTACACTACCAATCAGACAAAATTTAGTTGGGGAGCGATGAATTTTAACTCTCATTTCCACACCATTTGGTAAATATTTCTCTTGCACAAACAGATCTAAATGCATCTTCCCTCTTAGTTGTACAGATTTACTGTTTGCAATTAATTTGTGACGTTCAACCAAACCTTTGTTTGCTGAATCTTTAGCAAATGCAGTATGTTGGCCAGGGGTATCTATATACCACATCTCACTAGCAGCTAGATGTGTTTTTTTCACATCTTTTGAATAGCTCAACAGATTTTCAAAAAATGCTCTATAAGGATACATGTCTGTATTGGTGGTTATCAAATTACCGTTCAGTGTCACATCAACTTTACTGAACATGCTGTGAAAGAAATTATTGATCGTGGTAATATTCATATCATCTTCCAAATCACCCCCATCTTGCTTTGTAATTTTGAACTGAACCTCAAGTGTAGATGCTGCAAGATCTAGCCACTTGGTTGTTTGTCTGGGGATTAAAAATTCTATTGGTGAAGAATTATTTAAAGATGCAATAGGAAATTGCTCAATCTCACCAATATTTTCTATACCACTCGCTGTTGGTGATACATTATCTGGATCAAATCCACTACAAAAATGCTCGCAAGATCCATGCAACATCATGATTTAATCGAATATATCAAGTGGTCTTGAATTTCGTTTTGAATAAGATTGCCGTTTACGTGTCTTCCCTCTTTGAGAATGAATGACTGAGTGATGTCTTGGTTCTCGTTTCTGTCTTTTTATTCCCAAAGCAGCTTTACCCACTGATGTCATTAGATCTTTTGCATGAGTGAGCATAACTTCTTTGGTTGGTTTACGATTTCTCATCAATTCATTTGCTATTTCTAAACCGTGTTTTAATCCTTCTTTCTTTAAAGTTCGAAATGCATTTTTTGCAATTGGTTTTATTAATGGTACAGCTGATCTTATTGCTGAGCGAAAAATGGATCCTAATCCATAACCATATTGGCGTGCTACTCCTCGATACACTGGAGGCATATTTTATAAATTGAGTTGATGTCTCTGTCTAAAATGCAACTTGACAACACTCTTTCCACTTGAAAACTGAATGTTTTTACCAGTATTCCCATTTATATTTATAGTGATATAATCAAAAGAAGATTTTGATACTGGTACATAATGTACATTATCAAATTCTTTATGAGTGTGCAGAGATTCGTCACGTGTTTCAAAGGGTATCACACGTAAAATGGGTGCTTCTATATCACCAAGAAATGTATAATCTGCTATGTCGGAATAAATAAAGAGCTGATTAAAATCCACATTTAAATCCACATTATATTTAAATGCATCTTTTGCTGTGTTAGGAAATATTACTGGAAACATACCATCTTTACACCCCAATTTTTCTGATAAACTTTGTGATAATCGAATACCGACTGTTCCAATACTATTTGATACAATTTTTACACGTGATTGTCGAGATGAATAACCAAGATGAAATGACACACCAAATTCTTTAAAAATATCACCCAGTTTTTCTTGAATTTCTGATTCTATTGCTTCTACAACATGACCACCATTTGCATATGCACCTGATAAAATACTTAATTCAACAGCAGCAACACCCTTACGTACTGTATGTTTGAAAAATGATTTATTAATATTATTAATGCGTGCTGATATTTTTGAATCTGTTACAATGATTTTAAAATTTGTTTCATCATCTGTTATATTTCTTGCCTCAGATGGTAAAATTACTTCAACTAAACCCACTTCCCAATGTTCTTTATTAATATGAATGGGTTTAGATAATTTTGTTTGAAAACAACATTGTGTGTTATTTGGAAACATATCCATAGAACTATCACTCAGCAGTGTTACGTAAAATGAATTCATTTTTCTTCTCGTGAGGTTTCAAATATTTTAAACCTGGACTTGGAAGAATATATCCTAAAGAACTACTCAATAACACTAACCACAATTCTTTGTTTGGGGATTGTAAACTAAGATGAATGATGGCTGTAATTATAATTGCATAAATGACAATTATTTGTGTGAAATAAGTTACTTGATTTTTTGCAACAAGACTTCCACAACAATTAAATTGTGCTTGTTGATTTTGTACTTCAACACTTGCACTTTCGCTACTCAGTGTATTTTCATTTAGTGACATATTCTTTTTATACTATATCTGTTTCTGCTACCCAACTATCAAATTTCGTAGGATAACCTTCCCAATGTACTTTAAGTTCCTTGATGAGTTTCTTACCAACACGCCTTGAACGTTTGGCAAGAACTGAATCAATGATATATTTTTTATCATCTTTTATAATTTGAATTTCTTGTGGGTAAAATGTTCCCTGTATATTTTCACCCCCCATATCTTCGAGTTTATAAGTGGGTGGTGTTGTATGTTTTACATGGGTGATTTTAAATAATTCTTTTGTCCAATTTGGTAAATACCCTTTTTCAAATGTATGTTTGGTTTTGTTAATGCGTACTATATCACCAATTTTAAATTTTATTTTTTTCTCTTTAGATTTTTTACCATATAAATTTTGTGTTACTTGTATTTCATTTTCTATTGATACAGATGCAGGGGTTCTCTGAATACTATGATGGAAACTGTGATTGTATCCATCAACTAAATTTTGTAACACATCAATATATCTTAACGTACGTTTGTGTGTAAAATATTTCCACATTCGTGTTTTCAGTGTGCGCTGGAAACGTTCTACAATACTAGCTTTTGTTTCGGGGTTCTCTGTTGTGAAAAAATGAATTTTTTGTTTCTTTAAAAATTTCTGCACATCTTTATTTTTAAACTCAGAACCTTTATCTGATTGTAAAGATAATGGTTTATGTCCAGAAGTTTTTAAAATTCTTTGGAAGGATTTTATTAGTGTTTGTCCTGATTTATTGTGTATGGGTAAAACCCATGCATATTTCGAAAAAACATCAATGACACAAACTAAATGTCGGAATCGGTCATTGTAAGATTGTAAACTTTGTAAATCTGCTAAATCTATTTGCCATTGTTGATCAATACCACCCACTATAGTCTTACGTCTTGCAAATTTTTTACGAATGGGTTTATGTAAAGTGTAAGTCCTCTCTCCTTTCAACCATTTTTTAACTTGATCAACTGTAACAGATTTATCTTTACCGTGGGCTGCTTTGTATAATTTGTGTATACCACCATAGCTGGCAGGGTGATTTGTATTGTAATATATTTCGGTTAATAAATTATTCAATAGGCCTCCCATTTAAGAGGAATTTTACTTTTTGCCAATCTACGTCTAGGTGTTTTCTTTCCTCGAAGTAGTTTACATTTTGGAGTTGTTGAAAGAGAAGTTTCTAACCAACTATCTTGAGGGGAACTTTGATATTCATTGGGTATGCGATCCTGTTCTCTATTCATCCACATCCAACGTTCACGATTTCCAACAAAATCTTGAGGAATATTTATATCTTTTAAACCACGATTGAATATTTCCCACCCTCTTGGTTTAAAGCCTTTTCGATGTCTGAGAACATCATTGACTAAATCAATGATATTTGAACCTTTTATGGCCTCTCCATCATAACTTAAAACACCCTGATTATCCCAACTCATGTGTGGATGAGATGATAAAGCAGATAATAATGAAGTTGCTTTACGCCTCATTGTGACAGGAACACTTTCTAAAATACGATCTCGTAAAAACAATGACTTTCGGTCTGTCTCAGGTATAACCAGTGTTGGTTGTAATGCCTTCTTATATGACATTTGAAATTTTTGTAAATTTTCACCGTATTTTTGTTTTCTCTCACTTTCTGATAATTCTGAATTTTCTAACACGGATGATAATTCATTTTGCACCAGCGCTGTATTAGTAATTTGAGGGTCAGGTGGTAATCTTGGGCGTTGAGATTTTTCACTTCTATAATGCTGCATTTCTTCCATCATTTGATAAGGTACAATAGCCATTTTCTTCATATTTTATTCACTAATTTATTTGCAAGATTTGTTGCAAGTCCTACAGCTGGTGCAAGTAAACCAAGTAATGGTAAAAACCCACCTTTTTGATTTAAAATTTGTTTTTTCTTTTTAAGAGATAATGATTTACTAGCAAGGGATCTTAGTTGTTCACGTTTCGGGTGTAATTTTCGTTTCTGAACAGGGGAAAGATGTATGTTCCCTTTTAAAAGATTATGACAACATTCTGCCACACAATTAATTAATTCTTTTGGTGCATTTTTCATAATTTGTTTTTGAAATGCTGGTGGTGTTTGACTTAGTGCCAATAACACCCCACCATATTTTTTAACTAGTGGAATTTTTCGAGATTGTTTTACCATCTTTCTGCCACAAAGACCATTCATAAAATGATATGGCAGACAAATGCAAGTCATTTTATTCAACTAAAATAAGATCTTATTCTCTCAACAGGTGTTTGTGCATTCAACGCTGCGAATCGTGCTGTCATTGGAATATTTTCTTTCAGTGCTACATTCCCCACACTCTGTCTAGACATCATAGGATCATGCGATACTCTAAAGCCACCAGATGTTCCACGTGTTAACTTTAATGGTGGTACTTTTTTCTGTTTTTGAAGTTTGCTCACTAAAACAGACTTTGTTTTTGTCAGTTTTTGAGGAGTGACTAAGAAATTTGCACGCACGTAATTTTTATCAACATTTCTTTTGATTTTTTTGTTTTTAGACAATTTTCGTTTCTCACTTTTTGTTTTTGTAAATGGTGAATAAAAATTATGACTTGTTTTATGTCCATCCCATCGAATTAAATTACGAATAATAACACCGCCAAAAAATCCACCACCACCTGGTTTTAAAATAATGTTTCGCTTGGTTGCAAGATCAACTCTTGGATTTGCAAGTTGTTGTAAATCCTGTCTATGCTTATCCATATATGTTAGAGTTTGTTTTGGCAATTTAATTTTTTTATTGAGTATGATTTTACTTGCTAACGTAAACCATTTTAAAATTTTCTTGAAACCTTTCTTAAGTAATTTTTCTCTTGCAAACGGATTTGTCTGCTGACTCAATTGTTCTAATGATCGGATAAAAGATACCATTGTGATGTGTACTCATCAACAAAAGTTTTTACCAAGTGACACAAAAAGTTATGGATGCAGCTTTTTATAGTTTTGTGTAAATGATGGGACCCCGTTCATTTTGTGTCACCCAAGGATGAAAAATATCAGTTCTTAATCTCAAAGAGTCAGGGGTTTTAGGATGAAAATCAATTAATAAATAACCATGATCAGTACTCGTTGCATCTTGATAAGATGCACTTAAATGGGGTAATTGAACTTGATTTGCTAACACTTTTATCTGCCCTTTATCTCTGGTATTTTGAAACAGAATCATATAATGTGCATTTAAACTTATGGTACGACTAGCTTTAGATTGTTGAAACATATTTTGTGTGATGTATATGACACTTGCATTTCGATGATGGCCTTTTCGTGTGAACCATAATTTAATTTTTTCTTCATCTTTATCACCTAACATATCATCAAAAACCACTAGATGTGGAATAGTGACATCACTGACAATTTCATATTCATCATCAGGAATGCCTTCTATGAATTTAACATCTTCACTTTCTTTAAGTAAAGCGTATGTATTTTGTCATTCTTTATAACACCAAACAATTTTTTGTGGTGGGATTTGAAATAAGTCACGTTTCATATCAATAAGCTTTTTGACAAATACTGTCTTTCCTGAACCACTAGGCCCCGATATAAAGATATTACATGGATGTTGAAACAATAAACATTCACTCATTGCCATGACTTCTTTTTTTTTTACCAAAAGGAATATCAAAACATTGACTTATATACTTTCTACCTCCATAGCTTCTTCACATCTCTGTGTGGGTTTTCGTTTTAAGGGTGATTTTAATTCAAATAAAGTTTCTGAAGAACTCTGATCTATTTGTGGCATACATTGTCTATATAAATAATTAATGATTTCTTCATCATAAATAATAAAATCCCACATAACTCTTGTCCAAATATTTTTTACATTATCTTTGTAAAAAGCATTCATGATTTGTAATGCATTACAAAATTCCCCATACATTCCATCTTTTTCTAATTGATTTTGAATGAAATCTTTTGTTATTGTTAGATAACCAGGAGTGATCATTTGAAATGCATATAATAATGCCTTACGTGTGATCTTGTTTTCTAAGACGTGTCTTACTGGTTCCATGGTTGAAATCAAAGTGATGATTCTTTTGTCTGTTCTGATGTACTTTGTACAGGGCAGTCAGGAAAATGATTTGCTGGTCCGTCAGTAAATAAATCACTTAACTTATTTCTGAAATGTACTGCGGCATGATTGCCAATTATTTTACTAAATGATGATGTACTTTGATCATCTATGACCATGAGTGCAAATAATGAATTTGAATCTGGAAAATCATCTAGAGTTTTATCATATTTTTTCATTGTTGAAAATATTTGTTTTAAAGTAAATCTATTATCCATGACTGCTAATATTTTATCGGGAGGTGTTTGCATACATGTGGGTGGTTTATATAACTGACAGCCTCTAATAAGTTTCATGTAAGGACAATTTGGAGAATACTTGACATGTTCTTGTAAAGGAATATCCTTTTCTTCCCAATTATGTAAACCTTGTCCACATACAAAACACTTCACTTTACCACCCCCAACACAGAAAAATCCAGCTTTGGCTAATTCTTCTTTTTTCGATTGTAAGACTGGGTAGGAAGTCCAATGAAAACTTTCAAGTCTTTTTAACTCTGATAAATAATTAGGGAAAGCAGGCTCGAGTGGTAAAGACATCTTGTCTGTTCTCTGTTCAAAATTGAAATGAGTTTTTGTGACGGATATTTATATCTTATACCCATAGGGGAGGGTATTATATTTATCTACTACAAAACGTTTTGTATATACAGATCTGAATGTTTTGGTTTGTGCTTCACTTGTGACTTGTCTGTCTTTGTTTCGTTTAATTCTATGTGTGTATTCAATGTTTATTTTGTTATTCTCTCTGTCTTCTGCACACTCAACCATTCTCTCAAAATTAACTTTTTGTGATGTTTTGTAATCTAAAGTAACACCCTTAACTTTACATGTGGTGTGTGTTTCTCCATCTTTAATGTATTTGTATCCATAATTTTTTGGACCTAAACCCCTGGATGTTCATCTGTCCATTGACCTAATCTACTATTTACAATTTCAGGGTTCCAAAGTGTGGGATTATGGATGTAAATACAACTGTCTGTGTCAAAGTATAAAACTCGTGTTCCTAATTGTTCCAAAACTTTATATAATTCTAAACGCGCATACGCGGTTACAAACGATGCTACAACAACATTTGCTGAACTGTGTGGTATGTAAACATCTGCAGTGTCAATATAGTTTACTAAAACAAATTGATCATGCTCAAAAAATTCCACATTGTTCACAATTTTGTCTTTGCTCTGTATTATATCAAAATATTCGGACGGTTCATTTATATATTTAGTTTTACTTTTGATATTGTTTTGTGCATTCTTTCCCCAGAGACAATTTAACATGGTTTTGGCAAACGATCTTTTTCCTGGATTTTTTTCAACATTTTCCAAATAGATGTTTTCAATTTGTGCATAATCATTTTTAAATGTGTTTTTGTCTGTTTCTGTTTTCACCCAATCTGGAAAGCCGCTAGCTTCTTGTTTCATTTTTAAATATTTGTTCACATAATGTTTGTAAATCTCTGAAGACCATTCATCCCAGTGCCAAATCTAATAAGTGTCAATTAAAGTGTAACCCAAATCAAATGACTTGTTAAGTTCGACAGATGTCCATGTACCTACTATTGCACGTTGGTCTGGTGTGTGTTTACACTGATCTAATTCGTGTTCTGCACATGTTTTGCAGAGGGTAAATGTTATTTTCTTATTACAATGAATGGGGAGAACTGGTAAAAAAAGATTTTGAGGGGGTAGGATCTTACATTTGATAAGTCCTCTATATTCCCTTATTTTGTCAGTGTCTATGTTTTCCTTTGTGAGTATAGTCGGATGAGAGACTGGGTATTCTCTGTGTTTATTGACATATGGGTAGAGTGAACAAATGTCTATGTATTTAATTTCTGTGTCTGTATTCTCATCAATTTTGTAATGTAATTTAATGGCATTTGTTCTCCCGCCAAACAATGCATCACGTGGCTGAATGGGATCCATGTGTGGGAAAAATGTATCTATAGAAGCTTGAACATCTGGATCTGTTTTGCATAGATTATCAAGTTCGTGTTCCCACACTATGTGTACATTATAACCCAATGATTTGAAATGTTCTATGCAGGTCTGAGTCTTATTATACAGGGATTGATAGAATTGTGAATTGATTGGATTTTTCTCGAATCTGTCAGGATAGCAAGTCTCACATCCATGCCACATACACCCATAAAATTCATAGATTGTGTTTGTCTCTTTGTGAAAACCATCTACATGATAATTTCCATTTCTAGTTTCCCCACCATTTAGTGCATGTTGAATGTGTATGCCTTCTTCCTGTGCTAGTAGCTGTAAGAATCTAATGGCTTTCATAGAATATCGAACAGCAGTGGGATATCCTATGTCTGAAATGAGAGCAATTTTGTTCTCTGGCATTGAATTTTTCCGCCAAGCTTTATTACACGCATCGGTTAAAGTCACAGCTTCTCTGAAAGGATCGATTCCATCACATTCCATGAATTGTTTTCTGAATTCCCCACAACCTCTACGGAGGATGTCTACATCAGATTTACAGTACATGTCCATTTCTTTGGCAAAATTGAAAGTGGCGTTACTAGTAAATTTTTGATTGTACCATTTAATGAATTCTTCTCTGGCTGGGGGAGACATAGAATCAGGCATGTATAATTTTGCATCTAAGTAAGGTCCAATGTAATTTTGATATGATTTTGTGTTTGCCAGATGAGGAAAATAACCTTTTGCAAGTTCACTTAAACCAAATGTTTTAGGGAATTGTGCCAATCTCATAGAAAGGAAACTCAATGAATCGATGAGTCTAACACCACAAGCTTTCAGAGAAATAATTTTGTTTCCATTCATGATGACATCGGGTTTTGATGTGCCAGTTTCAATGATATGTCTTAAGATAAATTGTGCATCAAACCCTCTTGAATTATGAGCAATTGCTGTCGCCCCTTCGTGTTCCTTACTGAGAAGCCATTCACAAAAATCACTCAAAGTAGATTTTCCTCTAAAGATATATTCCCTTTTTCCGATTTTGTCACATCGTGTACACTTCTCATCAATAGATTTACAAATACACTCACCACATGCACGGTGTGCAACACAGTAATTTGGGATATGGATTCCTGAGTCTTGAGTTGTTTCAAAATCATAAAACACAAATGGTACTTTTGGTATTTTGTCATTCTCAGGTGATTTGTATTTTGGAATGAAACAATAATGTTCAAATTTGACTATTTGATGACAATATTTACATTTTTTAAAACCATCACAAATGTGTTTACCTTTCCCAGAGTAAATGCACATGTTACACGGTAGACATTTCTTCACTAATTGACAGATTGATTTTTCTTAGTTCTGTAATAGAGTTGTGTGATTTTTATAACAAGATGAACTTACAAAATCTCTATTACATGTGCAACAATGAACAGAATGTTCAGGTGTACAAGGGGTTGGAGAATAACAGACACATCCTTTTGGACATCTGTGACGTTCTCTGTTGTTATACCCTACATTGCAATATTCACAATAGTAACCACACCCTAAAAACCCTGTAATTTTAGTGATGGTGTCAAAATGCTTCTCATGGTGGTAAATGTGAATAACTTTACTCTCTTTTGTAGTTTGCGGTGGTTCGTATAAAAACGTTTCTTTTGCAAATTGTGGGTGGATTTTAATGACATACTCTGGGGAGAGTATTTCTTGAATTTTATGATATTCCTCATACCCACAAGGTTTATTATATTTGAGACCTGCTTTATTCATCAATATTTTAGCTTCTCGCTCTTGTGTCGGTCTATAAGAATGTCGAATATTCTTCCCTTTCTTTTGCCAAAGCTCAGATTCATCTTTATTGGCGTAACACTTTCCTACCACAACGGCTCTTGCAAAACACATGGAATCATGGACATTTTTTATTTCAACAATACTTTTCTTATTTCCAACCAGTTTACCCACAGCTGAAAATGAAATAGGTGCTTTTCGCCCACGACCTTGTGGTCGGCGTGTGTGTGTCACTTCCAAAGATAATTGACCGTCATGTAACGTAAATTTATCATTCGATTGAATAACTTTTTCTATCTCATCTAACACTGTTTTTCCAGTGACACCCAAGGCCTTGGTGAAAGGAATAAAAATACCTACATCAAGGCCTGGATGGCTGATGGAGATCCTCACAGGATCTCTGTCTTGTATACCACACTCTACCTTCACATCTCTTACCATTGAATCAAATATTTCAGTTAAAAACTCGAGCGGATTAGTGACATCAAATTGCTTTAAAGTCACTCTGCATACATGTGATTCAGAGTGAAATTTTCTGGATGCACACATTAACTGAGGATGAATGGAATATAAATTCTGTACACTCTTTTCAGAGTGTACAGATTTTGTATTCTTAGCATATTCAGTCAATCTCTGTTTCTTACCAGCTAATGCAACAGGTTCTGTGTCATTATCCTCTGAATCACTGTAGTCCACTAATGATCTCTTCATCTTTTGGAAAAATCACGTCTTTCACTCTTGTCAAGTCAAAAGCTTGTGTGATCCAAACCTCCCCCTACCCACATTTTTATACTTTCTCAGCGAACAGAAATTTGTGTTTCAAGAAAAAATATTTTTCCTGAAAACACAAGATTCTGTTTTCAGATTTTTTTTGTACACTCCAAAATGGTTATGGAAATATTTTGAAGATTTCAAAAAATTTCCATAACCATTTTGGAGTGTACAAAAAAAATCTGAAAACAGAATTTTGTGTTTTCAGGAAAAATATTTTTTTTTGAAACACAAATTTCTGTTCGCTTTCCATTAAATGATAAGAAGTCAAGGCTATTGTCAGATCTGTATATGCTGTTAGCATACATAGATATATTATAAACTTAACTTGTTATAGAACTGTTATGTCATGCTGGTGTTCATCTATAGTTACCACAACAAATGATATTAATAGATTTACAAAAACTGACCTAATGTAATACCTCTTCTGTTATCTTCTACATCCCTCCTGCAACGACGGAAAAGCAAAAACCTGGATGAGGAGCTTGAAGTTTGTCCTCATAGTAGGGTTTCCTCACAACACTCTCATCCTCATACAACAAAAAAAAAGTTGCAGGCGAGACCCAGTGGTTGCCAATTCTCTCCATCCGTGATAGTTATGGCGTACCATTTGGGTCAAAAGTCTATTCTCATCGCCATGAGATTAAAATACACCTTCAGCGTGCATTTTTGGCGATGCACCTGTATGTTATCGTTGCAACGCTATTTCTAAACGTAGGTGCACCTGGAAAAAATAGCGATGCACCTGGAAATATCCACGTCCAGCATGCAATTTGTACGTCCGACGTGCATTTCCACGTCGGACGTGCATTTCGCATCGCGATGAGATTTCGCTAAATAAAAAAATAGCGATGCACCTGTATTTTTTGTAGGTGCACCTACATTCCAAAAGAGCGTTGCAACGATAAAATCCAGGTGCATCGATAAAAAATACACGTCCGACATGTATTTCAATCTCATCGCGATGCAAAATGCACGTCCAACGTGCAATTTAAGGCAAAAATGCACGTCCAACGTACATTTTTGTCAAAATACTCTTCCGACGTGCATTTTTAGCGATGCACCTGTATTTTAGCGTTGCAACGCTATTTTCGAATGTAGGTGCACCTACAAAAATATCGATGCACCTGGAAAATAATCCACGTCCAGCATGCATTTCACTCGTCCAACTTGTATTTTATACGTCCGACGTATAAATGAACGTCGGACGTGCATTTCCCATCGCGATGAGATTTTCCTAAACAGAAAATAGCGATGCACCGGTATTTTTTACAGGTGTACCTACATTCAAAAATGGGCGTTGCAACGATAATTCCAGGTGCATCGATAAAATTACACGTCCGACGTGCATTGTAATCTCATCGCGATGAAAAATGCACGTCCAACGTGAATTTTACGAAAAAATACACGTCCAACGTACATTTTAGCGGAAATACACGTCCGACGTGCATTTTTAGCGATGCACCTGTATTTTAGCGTTGCAACGCTATTTTCGAATGTAGGTGCACCTACAAAAATATCGATGCACCTGGAAAATAATCCACGTCCAACGTGCATTTCACTCATCCAATTTGTATTTTATACGTCCGACGTGTAAATACACGTTGGACGTGCATTTCTCATCGCGATGAGATTTTTCTAAACAGAAAATAGCGATGCACCTGTATTTTAGTACAGTCATTCTCTAATGCACTACAGAGAGGCACGTTCTTACGGCTTCTGATATCTCTACCGATTGATTGCTGGAACGTTAATCCATTACCTAAAACGTAACGCAGACGATACGTACAAAAGTCTTGAATAACTATATTTTTTTCAGTTTTTGTGTCAAAAACAACGCTTTTTTACTCCTCATTGGAACGAGCTCAGAGAACTCGTTCTAATGAGGGGTAATAAGTTATATTTTTTAGACAAAAAAAGTGAAAAAAAAAATTAAAATTAAATGGTGGTTTATGTGAATAGCACAGGCCGCTTTGACGTTACGTTAGCTGAAGGGTTAACTGGTCAAAAATGAAAAGGTGTGTCACCGACAGACATCTTGGGGGAGGAGGGCGGCAGTTGTTGCTGTAAAGAAATAATGCGAAATAAGCAACATTTTCTCAAAGGTTTTGAGACTTCCAGCGCCATGAGTTGGTCGATCGCTTTTCAAAGAACATTTTGAGATCAGTGAATAATTAAAATTGTTATGGTATGCGGCAAATGCAAATTCAATATTTACAATATTTTCAGTTATTTTAGTCATTATTGACAAAAAACAGATATCGAGATTGGAAAGTTGGTACAATGTTACTACGTTTCGTGCAAGATAAATACCCCGTGAGTTTCATGATGTGAAAACTTTTTCTGTGTTATTGCAGACACAGCGTGACAGCTTTCACGTCATCATGCGTCATCGAACGCCAACTAAGTTTGATGTTATTCGCTGACATTCCAGTAATCCGGTTGTATAGAGATCTGGGCGCTAGATTCTATAGTCAGATTCTAGAAAGGGGTGCCTCAGAATGTGATACGTTGATACACACACGAGGACAAGATGGAAGTGATCTGAGGTCTCATTGCCCAATGTTCTTAATTGGCCTCTCGTCCTTTTGAGATAAATCGCCAGACAGGTGTTGTTATGATTCTCAGGCGGTTATCGCATGAGAGCACTCCCACTAAGTCCAGTGATCCCCCAAAAAAATGACGAAAGCTTAATCCTTTACCTGACATGAAAAGCAGACGACACTTGCAAAAAAATTCTTGAATAACTAGTTTTTTTTCATCTTTTGTCTCACAAACATAGGGTATGACCCCTCATTGGAACGAGCTCGACGAGCTCGTTCCAAAGAGGGGTCATAACCTATGTTTTTGAGACAAAAAAAAAATGAAAAAATAATGAAAAATAATTGGCGATTTTTGTGAATAGCGCTGGTCGGTTTGGGCCGTTGCGTTGTGTAAAGGGTTAATTATCCTCCTAGACTTAGCTGAGGATAAGAGTGACGGTGACGAGAAGTGATGCTTAATAGAAACATTTTATAATGGCCCTCACACCCTAATGCGACAAAATCGAAAAAAGACAGACACCTGTTGTCCAGAGCTGTTCCCCATGTGGTAGATCGAAAGTATCCAGGTGATACCTTCATACCACCACAAAACCTACTATTTCATACTCTCCAAAGCAACCAGGCGATATTAAAAAACATGAAATGAGTAAATAGCACCGATGACTAACAGTAACACACCCCACCCCTACACATAACCTACCATTTCGTACCGCCCATAGTAACCAGCCGATAGTAAAGGCATGAGATAAGTAGTACCAAGGACTAACATGACACCAACAGGGGTACATACTGTCCATACTATACAACCATACCTGACAACCACACACACACGGCAATATCGTATGACCTAGAATTACGTACTACCCAAGGCAACAACACGATGGTATATGGCTTAGAATTTTTTATGCGAGTGGAAAAATAAATATCTTACTAAACCTGTTGATTGTTTGACAAAAGAGGTGATTTTTTATGACAAAACCTATTATAATACTGGTAACCTGATTTATGACAAAACCTGGCGACTTTCATTACAAAGGAGGAGGCAATGACACAAAGCCTTACGATTTTTATTGTAAAAGTGGGAGCTATTACAAAACCCGTCAGTTTTGGCAAAAGTGGGCGTGAAACCCATATTGGAACGCGCCAGTGTCTTCAGTTTCCAGGGAATTCTATGTGCTCATGTCGCCGCTGTATTACCGAAATGATGTGTGCTGGTCAAACACGAATGACGTCTTGGTAAACAACAGAAGTCCAAGGTATGATGATGTCTTGTTAAATATTTACTTTACACTTATTTCACAGAAGACGTTTGGCGCGAAAGATTGCAGGATTGTGTATAAGATATTAGGGTAGGTGATGATAAAAGAATTTATAGCGATTATGTTTTGAATAATTAATTCGTACAGAATCTTTGTCCAATAGGTTCCAATTGTGATGTCCGATTTCTCATTTATTGCCTCGAAACAGCTGAATGTAAAGCGAATTTGGATCAAATTTTTGCAGAATTAGATAGAGCAAACAAACACCTATCGATATATCACCCACGCCTGTCTTCAAAAAACACAATGTGTTCAATATGGGACATATTTCGGCGAAGGGGTACATAAAATAGGAAACTGATGTGAGCTGATGAAAAAATGTAGTGGCTACAGATCACTGCTGTGATGGAGTACAGACTGTTGCTGGCATTCCTTCAAACTAACGCGCGTTGTGTATGGTGGTTTCTACTTGTAATCCCGATGTATCACTCATTTAATACGCAGAAGCAATTTGACGTCATTTCACTCGGATAAAAAGGTCAGATATCAGCTCTTGTGACAGGTTGATAACGGTCATTCAAAGTAACATAAATTGGTAAACAGTGAGTTTCAAAAGTCCATACTACAAACATAGTCATCCCGAATGAAGGTAAACCACTTCCAATGCCAAGTATATATAGAGTTTTATATTTCTTCGAGAGAGGCTGAATATTTTCTCATTATTCAACTAGACATTTTACCAATTCAATTTTGTTTAACACAGCCCCACGAGCTCTTCCAAACATGACTAATTTGGTTAAATTTCCAGCTGCCTTATGGGAAAAATTTGCTTCTTGAAATTTTGATTTTTAGAAATCAGTGTGCAGAGTAATAACACTTTTCATGAGGAGATAGGAGGTAGACAGCCAATCTGGCTATGTTATCTTCCTCACTGTATATATTGACAGAACTCGATGTGTGCTTTTGAATCAGTGGGTGTTTTACATAACGAGTTGGAATGGCGTAGACAAATTTCGCGAGAGCCATACCAACGACTTATGTAAAACACCCACTGATTCAAACACACATCGCGTTCTGTGTTTATAACACAACCCATGCATTAAAATTAATTTAAATGAACAAATTTTAATTCCAATGTTTAAACCCAAAGGAGAAGAGTCCGTTTTTTTGCTCGAAGCTGTACTGATCAAATGGATCGATAAAACTTCCAAACAACCTCTTTGGAAGCAGTGTTTGTTGAAATTCGTATCGCTGTTTCTCTCCGGCTGGTGCCCATTTACGCCAAACCTTTTGGTGGCTATTACTGTTAGTAAAAATATAAGTGCGAATTTGTGCAGATTTGTAAAATCAGCTGGGAGAAACATTTATAAAAGAAGTTCGAAGCATGCCAAGATGTACGAAGATTTACCGAAATCAAGTTGACCAATTTAGATATAACGGATCCACAAAGGGAGACGGCCACGGGACTGAGCTAATGTTATGGTTGGAACTGATTGGGGTTTTTTTTAAATATTATCTCGTTTGGTACGTACACTGCTTGTCGGATCTAGCTGAATAAGTCCGACATTTTGCACCGGCAAAAGTTTCACCGGTAAAAGTCCGGCTCCTATGGGAATTTAACACTAGATGCACCGGCAAAAGTCGGGCTGGGGAGGGTCGAACGGGTACATGCTATACTACACTGACTCAACCATAAAATATATGTGTGTAATTCATAATGTATAGTATGTGACAAAGCAATGACACACATCTAGGTAATGACCTGATAACAAATGTACATATAAAGTATTGTAACGGTCTGTACATAAGTGCTGACAGTAGCCTGTAACAAATGTATAGGTAAGGTATTGTAAACGTGGGCGACAGTTAGATGCTAAACTAGAAAAGAAATCTTTGAGTCCCAGAGTTGGTCTGACTGAACCCAGAAATATTTGTTCTCATAGCACTCTCAAAACAAAAGGCTCTCAAAACACTCGTCCTTGTCCCAGGGTGATAACAAAGATACCCAAGAAGTTTCGTAAAGATCGGTTCATAAATACAGCCTCTAGCCCCAGCCGTATCGACATGTGCATTTACTGTGTATAAGTAGCATTGAACAAATCAAAGTTCATCTAATTTGCAAAATTTCTGCACGAGACAAAAACCCGTATTATATGTGATGTTTTCCTTGGTACGGAACATTCATTCAAAAATATATTCAAATCAGAACCTTCATATCGCAGTTTTGTATCAAAAACTGATTGTACCTAATTTTGGTACAAAATGGCCGCCGGCAGCCATCTTGAATTTCGGACCGCACCCAAAAACACTCGTTCTCGTCCCAAGGTAACAAGAAAGGTACCCATGAAGTTTCGTGAAGATCGGTTCATAAAATAGAGCCTCTAGCCTGAGCCGTATTGACATATGCAATTATTGTGCATAAGTAGCACTGAATAAATCAAAGTTCATCTAATTTGCATAATTTTTGCACGAGATAAAAACCTGTATTATATGGGATGTATTCCATGTTACTAAACATTCATTCAAAAATTTATTTAAATCAGAACCTTCATATAGAAGTTCTGTACAAAAAACTGATTGTACCTAATTTCGGTACAAAATGGCCACCGGCAGCCATCTTGAATATCGGACCTCATCGAAAAACACTCGTTCTCGTCCCAAGGTGATAACAAAGGTACCCAAGAAGTTTCGTAAAGAACGGTTCATAAATACGGCCTCCAGCCCGCGTCGCATAGAAGTAGTGTACAAAAAAAACTGATTGGACCTAATTTCGGTACAAAATGGCCGCTTACAGCCATCTTGAATTTCGGACCGCACCAGAAAACACACTCGGTCTAGTCCCAAAATAATAACAAAGGTACCCAAGAAGTTTCGTAAAGATCGGTTCATAAATACAGCCCCTAGCCCGAGCCGTATTGAAATGTGTACGTACTGTGTATAAATGGCACTGAATAAATCAAAGTCCATCTAATTTGCATAATGTCTACATGAGAAAAAAACCCGTATTATATGTGATGTATTCGATGTTACTAAACATTCATACAAAAATTTATTCAAATCAGAACTTTCATACAGACGTTCTGTACAAAAAAACTGATTGCACTAATTTTGGTCCAAAAGGCTGCTGGTGGCCATCTTGAATTTCGGACTGCACCCCAAAACACTCGTTCTCGTCCCACGGCGATAACAAGGGTACTCGAGAAGTTTCGTAAAGATCGGTTCATAAATACGGCTTCTAGCCCGAGCCGTATTGAAGTGTTGACGGACAGACGGACGGACGAAGGGCCATGGCATGAACTCAAATTTGACTTACGTCAATGTTGAGCTAAAAAGCTAAAAATTGAAGGACCTACTTAAATAGTGGTTAAGGTATAGGGCCATTTACCAACCAGCCTGGTTGGTCCGGATCTCATTGTCTCGTGGTAAATCGAGACTCAACTCGGTCTTCCTCTCTCGATCTGTTACAGTACGTGGAGAGTGTAAATCACCCGTGGAGAAGAGTTATCACCCAACGTATCACTTTCAAATTCTGTACATATAGACAAAAAACACAAGCAATGTTTCAGTCAATGGACCTCCGGGTTTTACCCGGAGGTCCATTGGCTGGAACTTTGCTTGTAATGGTTATGCTTTGCAATAAATTTGCAATTATTGCTCGAGTGGAACCTCCACTCTGCGGGTGATTTAGACGTACTGTACATTTCTTGCATTGACCAGCCCTCCGCAGTTGGTGTCATTGTCAGTACTGTGGCAAAGCACTGCAAATGTTTCGAGTGCTCTAAGATGAAGTCCGAGTACAATTCACCAACGTTGAATCACAAAAATAGATTTTAGCTCGAAAAGTTCATCCATTGACTGAAAAACTGATTAACCCTTTACCCATATCATTTTTTTTTTATTTTTCAAAAAAATTCAACAAAACCATATCATGTGACCCCTCGTCGGAACGACCACGTCGAGCTCGTTCCAACGAGGTGTCACATGATACGGTTTTGCTGAATAATATTTTTTCAACTGCTGAATTTGCATATTACGCGGGCGGATGCGGCCGATTCGTTGGGTAAAGGGTTAATGATTTTTTTCCAGCAAAAATCCGTATTCACCTCATTTCCCCAACCAGCTAGGACCCGTATGCTGTGCATGTGTAGTGTACACACCCGTACTCCGAAAATATACACCCGCGCAGTTAATTCACTTTGTTGTTGACACACTAAAAACTATTTCAGAACGGGATTTTTACTGACAACGACATATAATACCTGCTTTGGGTTATGTCATTTAAGGGTTCATAAATTTATGTCAAACATTACAAAGTTATGATTTAATCAATAATTGAACAATTTATTTCCAAACTGACGCCAGTGCTTAATTAAATTTTAAACACTTGGTGGCAAAATTTATACCGTTGTGAAGACCATTTCTTTGATGATAAAAGTGGGCACTCAACGTGACAGGCGCCGAATTAATATAGCAAACAGGTAATCGGAAAAAAAGTAACAGGAAAAAAAGTAACAGGAAAAAAAGTAACAGATTTGGGTAGGAAAAAAAGAAACAGGAAAAAAAGTAACACTTTCTTATTTTTATAAGGTAAAAAAGCAACAGGAAAAAAAGTAACAGATTTTGGTAGGAAAAAAAAAACAGGAAAAAGAGTCACACTTTCTTATTTTTATTTCATAAAAGTGATAGATTACTTAATTATGATTTAGTTATATTATTGAAACTAGTTAGATTATTACATATCAGTATAAGTACTACATAGTACATAGTTATAAAATAATTTAACAAACTTAATTATGATTTAGTTAGATTATTACATATCACACCTTGTGTAATCTAATATTCTGGCCAATGCCAGTAAGAAAAGCTGAAATAGTAAGTGAACCTTGGGAATATAAACCACACAGATTTTTCAGTTTTCTATTCAGGGATTCAGCTGACTTCTGTTTGCGGATAACAGGCAGCAAACCAACTGACACCTGTTGAATAATTGTATTGGTCAGAGCTTGCTCTTTTTGAAACCATTGGATAGTTTTCCAAACTGATGGGTGCTGGTGGCCAACAAGATTGTAGAACTTGTTGTTCCAGCCTTCACATGCATTATTTGTACGAGATTCGCCATCCAGCGTAGCACTATTAACATTCCATGTAGCTGGAGGATAGGCTGGAGGAGTTAATCTAAGTCGTAATGGTGCCAACACATCTGAAGGTGCGGCGCGAGGTTGCCTGTATCTACCAGTGACATAATTTTCATCAAAATACCTCAACAGTTCCTCGGCTTCTTCTGGAACAATGTCTTGGAGGTGATTCATACCATCACGCACATCTGAAACTGGCAAGAATGCAAGTGCATCCAGTTTCCCACAAAACAGTCTGAAGTCTGCATCATCCCGATACAACTGCACTAAACCTAAACTCTGCACTCTGCGCCAAGTGCTTTGTGTCAGATGGTAGAAACAACCTCTACTCTGTACATGTCTACCAAACACAGCATTCACAGCTCGTAACACACCATCTTCAAAATCAGTCACAACAGTATTTACATTCAAGTCAATATTTAGCTCAGTCAGTTTATCTACAATAGCTTGAAACAGAGTCTCATAGGAAGTACGTGTCTTCCTCTGTAATATAGCGTATACACAAGATAAAAAACTGTCATGAAACTTAACCCTAACAACATAAATTTGCTGAAATAGTGGAGGAGCCATTGCAAAATTACCGTCCATAAATAAAGTACTTGCACTGCCAAGATAATTGAGTCCACTATTTGTTGCAAATGCAACCACACGCTCACTTGCATCAGGTCCATTATCAAAGAAAAGGAATTGTTCAGAGTCTGATATTTTCTGAAACTCTTCTGGAATGGTCAGCTCAGACAGACTTTTGGGGACAGGAGGACTTCTTCTGGGGTATATCAGACTCCGTTTGGCATTATCTAAGTCTGGCAGCATCAACTTGACTTCACTTTCAGCATTTGAAACAGCTGTTCCGTGCGTGCTTTGTTAACGTCAAAATACGCCCAGATGTGATCCGTGATGATCGTACGGAAGGAAACGGGACAGAAAGAAACACTTCTGGGTTGGACAAAAGGAAACAGGAAAGAAAGAAACGGACAGAAAGAAACACCTTTTTAGTATTTTACACCAATAATTTATGTTCGAAAATTTGAATGAAAATTGGGTGAAATACTATTTTAATGTAAATTAATGGAAAGAAATTATTTCCAAATGTGTAAAAATGTAAAAATATATAATCGTACAAAAATTCACCCCTTGTTACTGTCAAATACGCCCAGATGTGATCCGCATCTTGACCAGCACACATTATTTCGGTCATACAGCGTAATGTTAAAGATGAGAAGAAGTTTTATTTGTGAATGAAGGATATTGCCCACAGTACATGGCGACAGTATACACAGTGGCGCAGCGGAAAATCTTGTGCCCCCCCCCCCCACACCTCGAGATAGAAACGGGGCCCTTTCATAATGGTGGTTGCCTTTAAAACGGGAGCAAATTTAGTGTTGTTACCGTGCACAGCATACAGGATTCCACGTAGTACATACACCATAAATTAAATGAAGGTATAGCCTATAGGATCGATTCTAAAAGTACGACTCTGTAGATTTTTTCATTACATGCTTTAAGTTTCACCCCCACCATCCAACGATACACACATGCACGCCCAATAAGTGTGACTCGAGAGGCACCATGTATGTATATTGTTCATTTCTCACCCCTATCAGTTACAATGATGTAGCGTTCACTTAACCCTTTACCTATCCTGAAAAGCAGACGACACTTGCAAAAATAATTCTTTAATAACTAATTTTTTTCAATTTTGTCTCAAAAACATAGGTTATGACCCCACGTTGGAACGAGCTCGACGAGCTCGTTCCAACGAGGGGTCATAACCTATGTTTTTGAGACAAAAAATGAAAAAATAATGAAAATTAATTGGCGATTTTTGAGAATAGCGCTGGCCGGTTTTGACCGTTACGTTAGGTAAAGGGTTAAAGAATAATACATAGACTACAAAGAGTACGTCGTGTGGAAGTGAGAGTTTGAAATTATTTATGTGTATTTGGTACACAGTCTCGCTCTCTCTCTCTCTCCTCTCTCTCTCTCTCTCTCCCTCTTTCTTCCATTCTTCCAGCGTTGGGACGTCCTTCAAGACGGCCCCGCCCCTTCCAACCCCCCCCCCCCCCACAATGCGGGCCCTGCGGGCCCATCCCCTACGCCACTGAGTATATAGTATTATAGTATTAGTCACCGAAACTAACTGAACACGGAAGACTTCTAACTGGATGACAATCAGCAATCAACAACTCGATCATTTAAACGGGTTTGATATCTCAAAAACACTGAACTCATTCCATACTCACAGTTCTCCTTTTAATTATGAGTTATCAGATCCCAAATATGAAATCACTACACACGACCACGGCTTCAGTTGAGATAACAGTTCAACAACAAATAAGACGTATTTACCCGTACATACCTAAAGAATGTACGCGCTCTTCGCCAAACGAAACCAAAAATGACTTTCCGGGAACTCTCTTTTGTTAGAAAAGGGTTGAAAGGCTTTGACGCAGACGAAATTTACGAAAAACACGACGTTGCGAAGATATAAACAAAGCTGAAGTTACCCGGAAATTATCAGGGGAAACAAATCTGGGAAATCCCACTTTCTGAATAAACGCAGTTTCTAACTCTACTATTCAAATAACTTTTAGTATTGAATGGACAGAGTTAGATAAAAAAGAAAACTTTGTATAATAGGCTTATAAAAAAATCTTGTTTTTGGAGGGGCAATTTTTCCTAAATTTTATTATTAGGAAAGGAGGCTTTTTTCTTTCCTCTTCCTTTCTTTTCTGCTTATTCACAAGACAGTTCTGAAAATCGTTGGAATTAGAAGTTGAACTACTTACACTATTATGTGGCAGACCAATGTTTTCGACGTTTAACCAACTATATCTCACAGAGCTCTGTCAAACAAGATACGATTGGTTAAATATTTGTCCTACAAGCGCAAAATGGTGCCATAGAAGGGATTTACAGGTGAACAAAAAGTGATGAGGCAGATTTTCTATGACGAGAGAGTTGCCTGAGAAACACTAATTTTTTAATAGCTTTATTTAACCCTTTATCCAACGTAACGAACAAAACCGGCCAGCGACATTCACAAAAATCGCCAATTAATTTTTGTTATTTTTTCAATTTTTGTCTCAAAAACATAGGTTATGACCCCTCTTTGGAACGAGCTCGACGAGCTCGTTCCAAAGAGGGGTCGTAACCTATGTCTTTGAGACAAAAAATGAAAAAATTAGTTATTCAAGAATTTTGTTTGCAAGTGTCGTCTGCTTTTTATGTTAGGTAAAGAGTTAAAATAAATTACAGTTATGTATCCAATAAAGCCCATGGCATGTTTATCGACAATAGCAATCTGAAAGACATTTCATTGACGCGTACGCTATAAAAAGACCCTCGTGGACACAACTTTCACATTTGACCTCCGGAGAAAGCTGATTTGGAGGAATAGGAAGCACAACATTGCCTCGGAATTTTCCGTGAGTGATTGGCTAACCTGTATGGTCATCTATAATTTCTTTCTTGTTCATTTTATCGACAGTGTCCTCATAATTGCTTGAAATTCATATTTTGAGCTTTCAGGCTATCTAAAAGTTGTGATTTCCCACTTTTTTCCTGAGAAGAATAAAAAGTCCCGAATTGCAATGAAAAAACGTTCATCAAGCTTGCATTGAACTCAGACACATGGCGTCAGCAAAACGGTTGGAAGGTACGATAGACAGTCTTAATTGAGGACTGTCGGTGAAATTGGGAGCTTCAGTTAATTAGCATGTGATAAAACTGGAGTTTTTTTTGTTCTTCTCATAAATAAAAGGGTACAAAAGGGATCTCTTTGTTTTACTCGATCCTTTTCCTCCTTCGACACGCCTTGACATGCAGCTGCTAGATCTCATACAGTCCCAGTGGGTCGAAAGGGGCTTGCCCCACAGCGTCCCTGCGCACCTTCGGCGCGCGAAACCATTTTCATTCTTCTTTGTTTGTTTTCTGATGTGTATATCTACTTCACTGATGTGACATGCCTTAGATTTCTTTGTATTTTTACTCTGAAACTTTGCCTGTTCATCAAATTACATTCGCATTTATATTTATTAACCCTTGACCCAACGAATCGCCCGCATCCGTCCGCGTAATATGCAAATTCAGCAGCTGAAAAGATACTATTTTTCGGAAAATTTCAACAAAACCATATCATGTGATCCCTCTTTGGAACGAGCTCGTCGAGCTCGTTCCATAGAGGGGTCTCATGATATGGTTTTGTTGAAAACGTTTTGAAAAAATTTAAAAAATGATATTTAAAATAATAAATTTTGAAATCGTTTGCGTTGGGTAAAGGGTTAAACGGCATCTAAACACGTTCTGGATTTATTTTGTTTCAAATGTTATGGCCTACAGAAAATTAGAGAGAGCTTCCATTTTCTGGTAACTGTTTTTTTTTTCTATTTCAGGGTTTTTTAATGGAAAGGTTCATCGTCATCAGGTGGAAAACATTCCGGAAAAAAATCTTATTTACCCTTTCAATTGGTTGTCAGACATCGCTAAAATGGGCTCGGTTGATTAGAAGTTATTGCTTTAACCACAAGTGTCTTTTACACCCAGTTTCGTCGACTTTCTAATTTTATTGGGTGCGCGGTGGCTCAGTAGTTAGAGGTGCAGGCTGCAAGCCGAGAGGTCCTCGGTTCGAATCCCACCTGCGGCAACCGCGTTGTGTCCTTGGGCAAGACACACCATCTCCATTGCCCGCGTGGGGGCACGATGACGCCGTGTACTAAGGCGTACTGCACGTCGATGGTACGCATGTCTTCACCCAATCAAACCCTGCCTGTGCTGCAGTGCGGAGTTACGATGTTGGGGAGCTGGCAGCTGCTCATCGTTGCTTGGTGGTTCTCTCCGGGTACTCCGGCTTCCTCCATCCGTAAAACTGTCACGGTCATGATTAGCCATTGTGCTATATATGACCTTAAACATGAATAAATAAATAAATAATTCTAATTTGATTTGCTTCACAAGCCTGGTAATCTCAAGGGAGACAATTTCCTCAAACGTCGATTCCAATTATGATAATTTTTAGGGTCTGAGAAAGTATAGGTAAGGTCTCCTCTACCTGAATGAATGGCCCTCTACTTTTTAACACTGAGAACCAATAGAAACAAACAAATGTTATTTATTATAAACCAAATCTGCTTCAGAAATGATATTCACATTTTTTAATCACTTCCGAAGAGTGAAGATTTGATTTTTAATCCATTGTCATTTTACCTAGTTCTTACATAGCATTTATGCCCGAAGTTCCTGTCACGGGTCTATCTACTCCCGCGGCGTCTCGTCTTGAAATTTGTTTGTCATTTTATTATAGTTTTGCCTCCACCTTCTGAGTACTTCACCCTCAACCCTTTACCCAACGTAACGGCCAAAACCGGCCAGCGCAATTCTCAAAAATCGCCGATTAATTTTCATTATTTTTTTCATTTTTTGTCTCAAAAACATAGGTTATGACCCATCGTTGGAACGAGCTCGTTGAGCTCGTTCCAACTAGGGGTCATAACCTATGTTTTTGAGACAAAAAATGAAAAAAATAATGATTCAAGAATTGTTTTGCAAGTGTCGTCTGCTTTTTATGTTAGGTAAAGGGTTAAGAAGCTACTCAGAGTGCTCCAGGGGATATGAAAAGATGATGGAGATACACTGTTTAAATCCAGCGCGAGGTAAAACATTTTGTCCCCAGATAACCCCTTCCCCAACACTGGTTATGCTACTTCTATATAAGTTCCAACGAGGGGTCATAACCTATGTTTTTGATACAAAAAATGAAAAAAATAATGAAAATTAATTGGCGATTTTTGAGAATAGCGCTGTCCGGTTTTGGCCGTTACGTTAGCTAAAGAGTTAAAAGAATAAGACATAGACTACAAAGAGTACGTCGTATGGAAGTCAGAATTTGAAATTATGTGCATTTGGTACACAGTCTCTCTCTCCCTTTCCCTCTTTCTTCCCGTGTTGGGACGTCCTTCAAGACGCCCCCCCCCCCCCCCCGCAATGCGGGCCCTGCGGGCCCATCCCCTACGCCACTGAGTATATAGTATTAGTGACCGAAACTAACTGAACACGGAAGACTTCTTACTGGATGACAATCGACAATCAACGACTCGATCATTTGAACGGGTTTGATATTTCAAAAACACTGAACTCATTCCATACTCACGGTTCTCCTTTTAATTATGAGTTATCAGATCCCAAATATGAAATCACTCCACACGACCACGGCTTCAGTTGAGATAACAGTTCAACAACAAATAAGACATATTTACCCGTACACACCAAAGTAGGTACGCGCCCTTCGCCAAACGAAACCAAAAAATGATTTTCCGGGAACTCTCTTTTGTCAGAAAAGTAGATAAGCGTAGTCACGGCCAACTCGTTTTGCCGATTAAAAAAATACGATTGGCTGTTCCATTCTGTTCCTCTTTTCTTATTCATCCACGTCCACAATTTAGTAACTTTAGTCAGGGACGCCGAAAGCAGGGTGTGGGGGGGGGGGGGGCAGAGGTGGCTGCTGCCTTCACAACCTTTCGACCACGGAGGGGGGGGGGGGGGTGAGGGGCAGACAATTCCCTTCCCAGGTTCGTAACTCATTTTTTTCAATGATTTATTGTCGAAATAAAGCTAAAATGCACACCTAAATCCGTTCAGTGTGGAGTGTTCGGTAGGAGGTGCACCCTCGCGATGGGAGGGGGACACCTCCGCGAAAACTCCCCCATTTCGGGCCTTCGAGACATGCGTACTCCGGCATGTCATGGTGGGGCTGCTAGTGCGAGATAATGCCCTTCTTCCGAAGTCTGACCCTACCCATCTCCTGAAGTAATTCCTGTGCTCCTGACGTGATCGTAATCAGCAGCCTCTTGTATACTGAAAGGACAGACCGTTTTCCTTCTGGAAACTTCTTGTTTTTTATTTTTTGTTTGTTGGGGCATATACACCAGGAAGTGGTTTTCCAAGTGGTAGCATACCTACACTAGATGGTCATTTTTAAAGGGACAACAAGCAGATAATTTGAAAACAAATATTGCTTGTATGTGAAAGATCATGTAAAGAACCTTCATACTGAACTATTTCTATTGCCTGAGTCAGACATTAAATTTCGAGTTGTCGCCCCTATTTTTTCACACTTGACTGCACGGGTAATAATTAAAAAGCTTCGCACCTCGTTGTGTACCATCGATGAAGAAATTAATTTACAGTCGTCTCGAACGCACAAGCACATTGGAATATGAAAACGAAATGTGATTACCAATAGTCGGAGACCATTCGTTACCTGCACATCGTATTCATATCTCGGTATACTTGTATGTTTGGAATTGAATGCAATTCACAACTTTTCAGTTGGCTGTTGATCGCGTCATCTGCAGAACTGTAAATGTACAAAATGAAAAGCAAAGACTAAAATTTGATGTGAAATGTTTTTATTATTAAAATTCAAAAACTTAAACACAACAAATAAATATTTACAAACAACTATCTTCCAAAAGCACACGCAAATCTTAAATAAGGAGATGTGAGGACTGGGAGTGGGAGGGATGGGGTGGCGTTCTTCATATTTGAATTCTTGGTTTGCAATAGTAGAGTAAAATGCATTTGAGAACAATTTTTTAGCCCGAAAAAAGGATTTTTTTATGGCAGTTTCATTTTTTTCAGGCAAGTTTGTGTTGCCCCCCCCCCCCCCCCGCAAAAAAAAAAAAAAAAATGACCATCGCCTGAACTGAATTCATTCAACTATCACCTGGAAAGGAATGCTTTCGCGCGCAGAAGGCGCGCAGGGACGGTATGGAGAACAAGCCCCTTTCGACCCTAAATGACTGCAGATGATCAATTCTCACATGTCTTGGCGTGTTGGAGGAGGAACGGGCTCAGGTACTCGGCAGGTATCACCGGTTGCGGCGTGATGGTCTCTTTGGCTGATGTCGGTTGAACCCCTCGGGTGAGGACCAGTGTGAGAGGTTGGGTCCTCTCACATAGGTACTACCTCTCCCCGAGGGTGCAGTGGTTCTGAAGATGTACTGGTTTTATAATAATTAGAAACCTGACATTGAGTAATTGTTTAAAAAAAATACCCACATCAAAGTTTTTCCAATTAGCTGTCAACTTCAGGTTAACCTAATTGTTCTAAACCTGTACACCGTCAGCAAAGTTATTAATTCTAAATTGTTAAAATCACATACATTGTGTTCAATGCAAAATTAAACACTTATATTAACGAGTCAATAGAAATGATGGAGCTTTTAAGTCCTTTCATTCACGTCAGTGAAGACAATATTAGCCTCGGAGAATTGTCTGTTGAAATCGCATAAATATAAAAATCACTATTTTCAAAGTGAAATGGAAACATTAAAACAAAACCATAATTGAAATATTTTTATAGAATCAAATAATTTAAAGTTTACTTTATTCCGAATGATGTACGCGGAATGCATGCTATTGATGGTTAAAATATATTTTTAACTTTAAAGCTACCGCAGTCGGCCTTTTTTCATAAATTCATAAGGAAATGCACACAGATAAAATAAGATATTTAAAACAAAAATGGAAACATGAAGAATTTTGTCTAGCAATAAGTATTAAACATCACTTTAAAGAGGATGCCCTAAACTATTTGACCATATGTACGCGAATTTTATTGAAAAGCAAATATGGATGAAAAATGAAGTTTTATTGCTTTCTCCCATTGACCTCCATAGCAAATTGGATAATGAAGATAGCTCTATGTTTCACGCATGCGCAACTAGGGGGATAGAAATAGTTGTACATGCCACAAACGCCGTGTAAGACATCAACAGGAACGCGAAAATACTAAAATCTGTAACTAATCCTTTACCTAACCTGAAAAACAGACGACACTTGCACAAAAAATTCTTGAATAAATAATTTCTTTCATTTTTTGTCTCCAAAACATAGGTTATGACCCCTCATTGGAACGAGCTCGTAGAGCTCGTTCCAATGAGGGGTCATAACCATGTTTTTGAGACGGAAAATGAAAACATAATGGTAATTAATTGGTGATTTTTGAAAATAGCGTTGGCCGGTTTTGGTTGTTACGTTGGGTAAAGGATTGAAAGGCTTTAACTCAGACGAAATTTAAAAAAAACACGACGTTGCGAAGATATAAACAAAGCAGAAGTTACCCGGAAGTTATTGGGGGGGGGGGGAACAAATCCGGGAAATCCCACTTTCTGAATAAACGCAGTTTCTAACTCTACTATTCCAAGCCGAGAGGTCCTCTGTTCGAATCCCACCTGCGGCAACCGCGTTGTGTCCTTGGGCAAGACACTTCACCCCATTGCTCATCTGGGAGCACGGTGACGTCGTATACTAAGGCGTACTGCACGTCGATGGTGCACTTGTCTTCAACCAATGCTAACCCTGCTTGTGTGGAGTTGATATGTTGGGGAGCTGACAGTTGCTCGCCGTTGCTCGGTGGTTCTCTCCGGGTACTCCGGCTTCCTCCACCCGTAAAACTGTCATGGTCATGATTAGCCATTGTGCAAAAATATATGTGACCTTAAACCCCAATAAATAAATATCTCTACTATTCAAATAACTTTTAGCATTGAATGGACAGAGTTAGATAAAAAAGAAAACTTTGTATTATTGTGAGCGAAAGCAAGCTATTAGGCAACACGTATGTACCGTTTGTATGAACTCAAAGCTAATCTTATCACAAAGGCATCAAGTTCAATTTTTTTCAACGGAACTGGTACACAAGGACGCTGACATGTTTGCTCATGGCGCAAATTGACATTCGTAACTGAAGAAATGATTTATTTTTGTAGGAAGTAGTTAACGAGATGAGCCTTCACGAGAATGACTCTTGCTGATTAAACTTTTAGGATTTTTTCCCAAAGGAACCGGGGACAAATGAGGTTCTATTTTTTCAAGGATACTCGGAAGCTAGAACAAGTGGTGACTGTCCACCATTGCTTTCACCCTCACTGAAGGGATCCTTAATATATTGGGTGGGGGAGGGGGGAGATGGGGGCTAATGGGTAACTGATTATGTCACGTGACGTCCAAAGAAAGTAAAGCACACCCCAAGCAACGGGCAAACTCCTGTGTCAATTTTGACCAATTTTGATACATGGGCCCAACATGCATTGCAAACGAAAACAGACAGATCAATGGTGTCGTCGCGTGACTTTCCTAGCAACCAGAGCGCCCCCTTAGCAACGGGCTAACTACTGGTCCGATTTTGACGAAATTCGGTATCCGGACTCAAAATGCATTGCACATAATCACAGACATATCAATGTTGACGTCTCGTGACTTCCCTAGCAACCAGAGCGCGCCCTTAGCAACCGGCTAACTACTGGGCCGATTTGGGCCAAATTCGGTATACGGACCCAGAATGCATTGCAAATGAAAACAGACAGATCAAAGTTTACGTCTCGTGACTTCCCTAAGAACCAGAGTGCTCCCTTAGCAACGGGCTAACTAATGGGCCGATTTTGACCAAATTCAGTATACGGACCCAAAATGTATTGCAAATGAAAACAGATAGATCAATTTTGACGCCACGTGACGTCATTAGCAACCAGAGCTCCCCCTTAGCAACGGGCTAACTACTGGGCCGATTTTGACCAAATTCGGCATGCGGACCCAAAATGCATTGCAAAAACCCAGAAGCACAGGATTAGCTGTTTCATAATTACTCTCAGAATTATCTGTTGTGATAACTACAAACAATACCGGTACGTCGGTATTTTCGTCAGTGAAATTAATGAAAATGGTTTATTGAAATTGGCACATAAAGCTCTAGGCCTATTTAATTCAAACGACAAGTCTGTGCTGTCTTGTGAAGTGTGTATGTCTGTGCTGGCTTGTGTAGTTTGTGTGTCTGTTGGGCAAATCGCCCAGAAATCTGGTCCAAATCGTCCACAAACATTGTCCGAATCGTCCAGAAATATGGCCAGAATCGTCCATAGATCTGGGACCGAAACGTCCTATATAAAAATCTGGTCAGAATCAGGAAACTACATTTGTGATACTCAGTCTTATTATTTTAAAGATGGCCTTTTCAGTAAAACTGCTTTGGCATATTATCATCGTCCTTTTTTGCACAGCACTGCTATATTTTCTCCTTGTGGCTACTAACAGTTGGTAATAGTAACAATAAATGCTACACGCTATTTGTGAAAAAATAAAAATGAACGCAGCAATTTCCGTAACTCTTTGGATAAATTCCGGAAAACAACGACGCCATAAATATATCTTCCAATCAAAGCAATGATAAAATTATCTTTCAATCAGAGGACTGGAAAATATCTTCCAATCAAAACGCAGATAAAAATAGTTATCTCGAAATTTGGTTGGACCCCTATTCTTTACCAGTAAATGTAGGCCTACAGCACTTCAGGCCTAATGCATCACTTTCGCTCGCTTTTAGGTTTGCCTAAATTTCATATTAGGCTTATAAAAAAAATCTTGTTTTTCGGGGGACAATTTTTCCAAAATTTTATGATTTGGAAAGGAGGCTTTTTTCTTTCCTCTTCCTTTCTTTTCTGCTTATTCACAAAACAGTTCGGAAAATAGTTGGAATTAGAAATTGAACTACTTACACTATTATGCGGCAGACCAATGTTTTCGGCGTTTAACCAACTATATCTCACGGAGCTCTGTCAAACAAGATACAGCTGGTTAAATATTTGTCCAACAACCGCAAATTGGTGTCATAGAAGGGATTTACAGGTGAACAAAAAGTGATGAGGCAGATTTTCTATGACGAGAGAGCTGCCTGGGAAACACTAATTTTTTTAATAGCTTTATTTAACTCTTTACCAAACGTAACGGCCAAAACCGGCCAGCGCCATTCACAAAAATCGACAGTTAATTTTTGTTATTTTTCAATTTTTGTCTCAAAAACATAGGTTATGACCCCTCTTTGGAACGAGCTCGACGAGCTCGTTCCAAAGAGGGGTCATAACCTATGTTTTTGAGACAAAAAATGAAAAAAATTAGTTATTCAAGAATTTTGTTTGCAAGTGTCGTCTGCTTTTTATGTTAGGTAAAGAGTTAAAATAAATTACAGTTATGTATCCAATAAACTCCCATGGCATGTTTATCGACAATAGCAATCTGAAAGACATTTCATTGACGCGTACGCTATAAAAGACCCTCGTGGACACCACTTTCACATTTGACCTCCGGAGAAAGCTGACTTGGAGGAATAGGAAGCACAACATTGCCTCGGAATTTTCCGTGAGTGATTGGCTAACCTGTCTGGTCATCTATAATTTCTTTCTTGTTCATTTTATCGATAGTGCCCTCATAATTACTTGAAATTCATATTTTGTCCTTTCAGGCTATCTAAAAGTCTGTCGGTTGTGGCTTCCCACTTTTTTCCTGAGAAGAATAAAACCTCCCGAATTGCAATGAAAACACGTTCATCAAGCTTGCATTGAACTCAGTCAGACACATGGCGTTAGCAAAACGGTTGGCAGGTGCGATAGACAATCTTAATTGAGGACTATCGGTGAAATTGGGAGCTTCAGTTAATTAGCATGTCATAAAACTGGAATTTTTGTTCTTCTCCTAAATAAAAGGGTATAAAAGGGGATCTCTTTGTTTTACTCGATCCTTTTCCTCCTTCGACACGTCTTGACATGCAGCTGGCAGATCTCATACAGTTCCAGTGGGTCGAAAGGGACTTGCCCCACAGCGTTCCTGCGCACCTTCGGCGCGCGAAACCATTTTCATTCTTCTTTGTTTGTTTTCTGATGTGTATATCTACTTCACTGATGTGACATGCCTTAGGTTACTTTGTATTTTTACTCTGAAACTTTGCCTGTTCATCAAATTACATTCGCATTTATATTTATTAACCCTTTACCCAACGAATCGCCCGCATCCGCCCGCGTAATATGCAAATTCAGCAGCTGAAAAAAATACTATTTTTCGAAAAATTTCAACAAAACCATATCATGTGACCCCTCTTTGGAACGAGCTCGTCAAGCTCGTTCCAAAGAGGGGTCACATGATATGGTTTTGTTGAAAACTTTTTGAAAAAATTTGAAAAATGATATTTAAAATAATAAATTTTGAAATCGTCCGCGTTGGGTAAAGGGTTAAACGGCATCTAAACACGTTCTGGATTTATTTTGTTTCAAATGTTATGGCCTACAGAAAATTAGAGAGAGCTTCCATTTTCTGATAACTGTTTTTTTTTTTTTTCTATTTCAGGGTTTTTTAATGGAAAGGTTCATCGTCATCAGGTAGAAAACATTCCGGAAAAAAATCTTATTTACCCTTTCAATTGGTTGTCAGACATCGCTAAAATGTGCTCGTTTGATTAGAAGTTATTGCTTTAACCACAAGTGTCTTTCACACCCAGTTTCGTCGACTTTCTAATTTTATTGGGGGCGCGGTGGCTCAGTAGTTAGAGGTGCAGGCTGCAAGCCGAGAGGTCCTCGGTTCGAATCCCACCTGCGGCAACCGCGTTGTGTCATTGGGCAAGACACACCATCTCCATTGTCCGCGTGGGGGCACGATGACGCCGTGTACTAAGGCGTACTGCACGTCGATGGTACGCATGTCTTCACCCAATCTAACCCTGCCTATGCTGCAGTGCGGAGTTACGATGTTGGGGAGCTGGCAGCTGCTCGTCGTTGCTCGGTGGTTCTCTCCGGGTACTCCGGCTTCCTCCATCCGTAAAACTGTCACGGTCATGATTAGCCATTGTGCTATATATGACCTTAAACATGAATAAATAAATAAATAATTCTAATTTGATTTGCTTCACATGCCTGGTAATCTCAAGGGAGACAATTTCCTCAAACGTCGATTCCAATTATGATAATTTTTAGGGTCTGAGAAAGTATAGGTAAGGTCTCCTCTACCTGAGTGAATGGCCCTCTACTTTTTAACACTGAGAACCAATAGAAACAAAAAAAATGTTATTTATTATAAACCAAATCTGCTTCAGAAATGATATTCACTTTTTTTAATCACATCCGAAAAGTGAAGATTTGATTTTTAATCCATTGTCATTTTACCTAGTTCTTACATAGCATTTATGCCCGAAGTTCCTGTCACGGGTCTATCTACTCCCGCGGCGTCTCGTCTTGAAATTTGTTTGTCATTTTATTATAGTTTTGCCTCCACCTTCTGAGTACTTCACCCTCAACCCTTTACCCAACGTAACGGCCAAAACCGGCCAGCGCAATTCTCAAAAATCGCCGATTAATTTTCATTATTTTTTTCATTTTTTGTCTCAAAAACATAGGTTATGACCCATCGTTGGAACGAGCTCGTCGAGCTCGTTCCATCTAGGGGTCATAACCTATGTTTTTGAGACAAAAAATGAAAAAAAATAATTATTCAAGAACTGTTTTGCAAGTGTCGTCTGCTTTTTATGTTAGGTAAAGGATTAAGAAGCTACTCACAATGCTCCAGGGGATATGAAAAGATGATGGAGATACACTGTTTAAATCCAGCGCGAGGTAAAACATTTTGTCCCCAGATAACCCCCTCCCCCAACACTGGTTATGCTATTTCTATACAAGTTCCAACGAGGGGTCATAACCTATGTTTTTGATACAAAAAATGAAAAAAATAATGAAAATTAATTGGCGATTTTTGAGAATAGCGCTGGCCGGTTTTGGCCGTTACGTTAGGTAAAGGGTTAAAGGAATAATACATAGACTACAAAGAGTACGTCGTGTGGAAGTGAGAGTTTGAAATTATGTGGATTTGGTACACTGTCTCGCTCTCTCTCTCAATTTCCCTCTTTCTTCCCGAAGAGACGCAAGACGCACCCCCCCCCCCGCAATGCGGGCCCTGTGGGCCCATCCCCTACGCCACTGAGTATGTATTATTAGTGACCGAAACTAACCGAACACGGAAGACTTCTTACTGGATGACAATCGACAATCAACAACTCGATCATTTAAACGGGTTTGATATCTCAAAAACACTGAACTCATTCCATACTCACGGTACTCCTTTTAATTATGAGTTATCAGATCCCAAATATGAAATCACTCCACACGACCACGGCTTCAGTTGAGATAACAGTTCAACAACAAATAAGACATATTTACCCGTACACACCTGAAGGATGTACGCGCCCTTCGCCAAACGAAACCAAAAATGACTTTCCGGGAACTCTCTTTTGTTAGAAACGTAGATAAGTGTAGTCACGGCCAACTCGTTTACGATTGGCTGTTCCATTTTGTTCCTCTTTTCTTATTCATCCACAATTTTGTAACTTTAGTCAGAGACACCGAAAACATGGGGGGGGGGGGGGGGGCAGAGGAGGCTGCTGCACTCCCAATATTTCGACCACGGAGGGGGTGGGGAGGGGGTGGCCAATGCCCTTCCCAGGTTCATAACTCACTTTATTCAATGATTTATTGTCGAAATAAAGCTGAAATACACACTAAATCCGTTCTGGGAGCTTTCAGAATTCAATGTGAGAGTTTGGGGTGATTGGTTGGAGGTGCACCCACGCTATGGGAGGGGACATCTCCTCGAAAACTCCTCCATCTCGGGACTTCGAGACATGCGTACTCCGGCATGTCATGGCGGGGCTGCTAGTGCGAGATAATGCCCTTCTTCCGAAGTCTGACCCTACCCATCTCCTGAAGTAATTCCTGTGCTCCTGACGTGATCGTAATCAGCAGCTTCTTGTATACTGAAAGGACAGACCGTTTTCCTTCTGGAAACTTCTTGTTTTTTATTTTTTGTTTGTTGGGGCATATACACCAGGAAGTGGTTTTCCAAGTGGTAGCATACCTACACTAGATGGTCATTTTTAAAGGGACAACAAGCAGATAATTTGAAAACAAATATTGCTTGTATGTGAAAGATCATGTAAAGAACCTTCCACAAACGCCGTGTAAGACATCAGCAGGAACGCGAAATTACTAAAATCTGTAACTAATCCTTTACCTAACCTGAAAAACAGACGACACTTGCACAAAAAATTCTTGAATAAATAATTTCTTTCATTTTTTGTCTCCAAAACATAGGTTATGTCCCCTCATTGAACGAGCTCGTGGAGCTCGTTCCAATGAGGGGTCATAACCATGTTTTTGAGACAGAAAATGAAAACATTACGGAAATTAATTGGTGATTTTTGAAAATAGCGCTGGTCGGTTTTGGTTGTTACATTGGGTAAAGGGTTGAAAGGCTTTAATTCAGACACAATTTTAAAAAAACGACATTGCGAAGATATAAACAAAGCAGAAGTTACCCGGATGTTATCGGAGGGAAACAAGTCCAGACTGTCCGGGAAATCCCACTTTCTGAATAAACGCAGTTTCTAACTCTACTATTCCAAGCCGAGAAGTCCTCTGTTCGAATCCCACCTGCGGCAACCGCGTTGTGTCCTTGGGCAAGACACTTCACCCCCATTGCTCATCTGGGAGCACGGTGACGCTGTGTACTAAGGCGTACTGCACGTCGATGGTGCACTTGTCTTCAACCAATGCTAACCCTGCTTGTGTGGAGTTGATATGTTGGGGAGCTGACAGTTGCTCGCCGTTGCTCGGTGGTTCTCCCCGGGTACTCCGGCTTCCTTCGCCCGTAAAACTGTCATGGTCATGATTAGCCATTGTGCAGAAATATGTGACCTTAAACCCCAATAAATAAATAACTCTACTATTCAAATAACTTTTAGCATTGAATGGACAGAGTTAGATAAAAAAGAAAACTTTGTATTATTGTGAGCGAAAGCAAGCTATTAGGCAACACGTATGTACCGTTTGTATGAACTCAAAGCTAATCTTATCACAAAGGCATCAAGTTCAATTTTTTTCAACGGAACTGGTACACAAGGACGCTGACATGTTTGCTCATGGCGCAAATTGACATTCGTAACTGAAGAAATGATTTATTTTTGTAGGAAGTAGTTAACGAGATGAGCCTTCACGAGAATGACTCTGGCTGATTAAACGTTTAGGATTTTTTCCCAAAGGAACCGGGGACAAATGAGGTTCTATTTTTTCAAGGATACTCGGAAGATAGAACAAGTGGTGACTGTCCACCATTGCTTTCACCCTCACTGAAGGGATCCTTAATATATTGGTTGGGGGAGGGGGGGGGGGGGGATGGGGGCTAATGGGTAACTGATTATGTCACGTGACGTCCATAGAAAGTAAAGCACACCCCTAGCAACGGGCAAACTACTGGGTCAATTTTGACCAATTTTGATACATGGGCCCAACATGCATTGCAAACGAAAACAGACAGATCAATGGTGTCGTCGCGTGATTTCCTAGCAACCAGAGCGCCCCCTTAGCAACGGGCCTACTACTGGTCCGATTTTGACGAAATTCGGTATACGGACCCAAAATGCATTGCACATAATCACAGACATATCAATGTTGACGTCTCGTGACTTCCCTAGCAACCAGAGCGCGCCCCTAGCAACCGGCTAACTACTGGGCCGATTTGGACCAAATTCGGTATACGGACCCAGAATGCATTGCAAATGAAAATAGACAGATCAAAGTTTACGTCTCGTGACTTCCCTAAGAACCTGAGTGCCCCCTTAGCAACGGGCTAACTAATGGGCCGATTTTGACCAAATTCAGTATACGGACCCAAAATGCATTGCAAATGAAAACAGACAGATCAAAGTTTACGTCTCGTGACTTCCCTAAGAACCAGAGTGCCCCCTTAGCAACGGGCTAACTACTGGGTCGATTTTGACCAAATTCGGTATGCGGACCCAAACTGCATTGCAAAAACCCAGAAGCACAGGATTAGCTGTTTCAGAATTATCTGTTGTGATACTACAAACAATACCGGTACGTCGGTATTTTTGTCAGTGAAATTAATGAAAATGTTTTATTGAAATTGGCACATAAAGCTCTAGGCCTCTTTAATTCAAACGACAAGTCTGTGCTGTCTTGTGAAGTGTGTATGCCTGTGCTGGCTTGTGTAGTTTGTGTGCCTCTTGGGCAAATCGCCCAGAAACCTGGTCCAAATCGTCCACAAACATTGTCCGAATCGTCCAATAGTTTGGTCCGAATCGGCCAGAAATATGGCCAGAATCGTCCATAGATCTGGGACCGAAACGTCCTATATAAAAATCTGGTCAGAATCATGAAACTACATTTGTGATACTCAGTCTTATTATTTTAAAGATGGCATTTTCAGTAAAACTGCTTTGGCATATTATCATCGTCCTTTTTTTGCACAGCACTGCTGTATTTTCTTCTTGTGGCTACTAACAGTTGGTAATAGTAACAATAAATGCTACACGCTATTTGTGAAAAAATAAAAATGAACGCAGCAATTTCCGTAACTCTTTGGATAAATTCCGGAAAACAACGACGCCATAAATATATCTTCCAATCAAAGCAATGATAAAATTATCTTTCAATCAGAGGACTGGAAAATATCTTCCAATCAAAACGCAGATAAAAATAGTTATCTCGAAATTTGGTTGGACCCCTATTCTTTACCAGTAAATGTAGGCCTACAGCACTTTAGGCCTAATGCATCACTTTCGCTCGCTTTTAGGTTTGCCTAAATTTCATATTAGGCTTAAAAAAAAAATCTTGTTTTTCAGGGGACAATTTTTCCAAAATTTTATGATTTGGAAAGGAGCCTTTTTTCTTTCCTCTTCCTTTCTTTTCTGCTTATTCACAAAACAGTTCGGAAAATAGTTGGAATTAGAAATTGAACTACTTACACTATTATGCGGCAGACCAATGTTTTCGGCGTTTAACCAACTATATCTCACAGAGCTCTGTCAAACAAGATACAGCTGGTTAAATATTTGTCCAACAACCGCAAATTGGTGTCATAGAAGGGATTTACAGGTGAACAAACAGTGATGAGGCAGATTTTCTATGACGAGAGAGCTGCCTGGGAAACACTAATTTTTTTAATAGCTTTATTTAACCCTTTACCAAACGTAACGGCCAAAACCGGCCAGCGCCATTCACAAAAATCGACAGTTAATTTTTGTTATTTTTTCAATTTTTGTCTCAAAAACATAGGTTATGACCCCTCTTTGGAACGAGCTCGACGAGCTCGTTCCAAAGAGGGGTCATAACCTATGTTTTTGAGACAAAAAATGAAAAAAATTAGTTATTCAAGAATTTTGTTTGCAAGTGTCGTCTGCTTTTTATGTTAGGTAAAGAGTTAAAATAAATTACAGTTATGTATCCAATAAACTCCCATGGCATGTTTATCGACAATAGCAATCTGAAAGACATTTCATTGACGCGTACGCTATAAAAAGACCCTCGTGGACACCACTTTCATATTTGACCTCCGGAGAAAGCTGATTTGGAGGAATAGGAAGCACAACATTGCCTCGGAATTTTCCGTGAGTGATTGGCTAACCTGTCTGGTCATCTATAATTTCTTTCTTGTTCATTTTATCGATAGTGCCCTCATAATTACTTGAAATTCATATTTTGTCCTTTCAGGCTATCTAAAAGTCTGTCGGTTGTGGCTTCCCACTTTTTTCCTGAGAAGAATAAAACCTCCCGAATTGCAATGAAAACACGTTCATCAAGCTTGCATTGAACTCAGTCAGACACATGGCCTTAGCAAAACGGTTGGCAGGTGCGATAGACAGTCTTAATTGAGGACTATCGGTGAAATTGGGAGCTTCAGTTAATTAGCATGTCATAAAACTGGAATTTTTGTTCTTCTCCTAAATAAAAGGGTACAAAAGGGATCTCTTTGTTTTACTCGATCCTTTTCCTCCTTCGACACGTCTTGACATGCAGCTACCAGATCTCATACAGTCCCAGAGGTTCGAAAGGGGCTTGCCCCACGGCGTCCCTGCGCACCTTCGGCGCGCGAAACCATTTTCATTCTTCTTTGTTTGTTTTTTGATGTGTATATCTACTTCACTGATGTGACATGCCTTAGATTTCTTTGTATTTTTACTCTGAAACTTTGCCTGTTCATCAAATTACATTCGCATTTATATTTATTAACCCTTTACCCAACGAATCGCCCGCATCCGTCCGCGTAATATGCAAATTCAGCAGCTGAAAAGATACTATTTTTCGGAAAATTTCAACAAAACCATATCATGTGACCCCTCTTTGGAACGAGCTCGTCGAGCTTGTTCCATAGAGGGGTCTCATGATATGGTTTTGTTGAAAACGTTTTGAAAAAATTTGAAAAATGATATTTAAAATAATAAATTTTGAAATCGTTTGCGTTGGGTAAAGGGTTAAACGGCATCTAAACACGTTCTGGATTTATTTTGTTTCAAATGTTATGGCCTACAGAAAATTAGAGAGAGCTTCCATTTTCTGGTAACTGTTTTTTTTTTCTATTTCAGGGTTTTTTAATGGAAAGGTTCATCGTCATCAGGTGGAAAACATTCCGGAAAAAAATCTTATTTACCCTTTCAATCGGTTGTCAGACATCGCTAAAATGGGCTCGTTTGATTAGAAGTTATTGCTTTAACCACAAGTGTCTTTCACACCCAGTTTCGTCGACTTTCTAATTTTATTGGGAGCACGGTGGCTCAGTAGTTAGAGGTGCAGGCTGCAAGCCGAGAGGTCCTCGGTTCGAATCCCACCTGCGGCAACCGCGTCGTGTCCTTGGGCAAGACACACCATCTCCATTGCCCGCGTGGGGGCACGATGACGCCGTATACTAAGGCGTACTGCACGTCGATGGTACGCATGTCTTCACCCAATCTAACCCTGCCTGTGCTGCAATGCGGAGTTACGATGTTGGGGAGCTGGCAGCTGCTCATCGTTGCTCGGTGGTTCTCTCCGGGTACTCCGGCTTCCTCCATCCGTAAAACTGTCACGGTCATGATTAGCCATTGTGCTATATATGACCTTAAACATGAATAAATAAATAAATAATTCTAATTTGATTTGCTTCACAAGCCTGGTAATCTCAAGGGGGACAATTTCCTCAAACGTCGATTCCAATTATGATAATTTTTAGGGTCTGAGAAAGTATAGGTAAGGTCTCCTCTACCTGAATGAATGGCCCTCTACTTTTTAACACTGAGAACCAATAGAAACAAACAAATGTTATTTATTATAAACCAAATCTGCTTTAGAAATGATATTCACTTTTTTAAATCACTTCTGAAGAGTGAAGATTTGATTTTTAATCCATTGTCATTTTACCTAGTTCTTACATAGCATTTATGCCCGAAGTTCCTGTCACGGGTCTATCTACTCCCGCGGCGTCTCGTCTTGAAATTTGTTTGTCATTTTATTATAGTTTTGCCTCCACCTTCTGAGTACTTCACCCTCAACCCTTTACCCAACGTAACGGCCAAAACCGGCCAGCGCAATTCTCAAAAATCGCCGATTAATTTTCATTATTTTTTTCATTTTTTGTCTCAAAAACATAGGTTATGACCCCTCGTTGGAACGAGCTCGTCGAGCTCGTTCCAACTAGGGGTCATAACCTATGTTTTTGAGACAAAAAATGAAAAAAAATAGTTATCAAGAATTTTTTTGCAAGTGTCGTCTGCTTTTTATGTTATGTAAAGGGTTATGAAGCTACTTAGAGTGCTCCAGGGGATATGAAAAGATGACGGAGACACACTGTTTAAATCCAACGCGAGGTAAAACATTTTGTCCCCAGACCCCCCCCCCCCCCCCCCTACTTCTATATAAGTTATGGTGTAATGAAAATTCTGAAAGTTGTACAGGCCTCCGATGATTAAGAGTGCACGCACATTAATGATATACAGGAAAGTCGGGTCTATTAATTTTTCGACAGAAATTAGCGAGACCAAGCTTCGCGGAGTGGCATGAGTGACGAGGGGGCCGGCTATTTCGCTCCAAAAGGTTTTGTCAGAGCATTTTAGGCTCTGTTGGATTTGTTTTCCTCAAATAATAGTCCATTGCCGCTATGTGAAGACAGAAAAATGATTGTTGTGACACGGACTTCAGAAAATTACGTCTTGTGGACACCCATGTTGACATACCTGACTTATATCGCCATGAAACTCGACTTTCGATAAAGTTATCTCCCTTGGAACTATGAGACGGGCGAGGAAGGTCGCATTAAGAAACATGTAACTGTTGAGAAGATAGCTATGACATCAATAGAAAATAAAGCCAAGTTTCCTTTTGTTACTTTCAATAAATGAAAACAACAGACAGCTCCCGGAGCTGTCTGTTGTTTTCATTCATTAGAAGTAACAAAAGCAAAATTGGCTTTTTATGGTAAGCTAATTAGAAAAAAATTAGTTCACAGATAATCTGTCATTAAGAATATCTGTCAGTATCACACCCACCAACACAATATGTCCACATCGCACTTTATTTAGCAAATGAGTTTTTCCAGTAATTTGAAGGTTTTTATTCTTTCAAGGAAAAAAATGAGCAAATCACATCTCCTAGACTTATTTATTTATTGGTGTTTAAGGTCACATATTGATGCACAATGGCTAATCATGACCGTGACAGTTTTACGGGTGGAGGAAGTCGGAGTACCCGGAGAGAACCACCGAGCAACGGCGAGCAACTGTCAGCTCCCCAACATACTAACCCCACACAAGCAGGGTTAGCATTGGTTGAAGACAAGTGCATCAACGCCACCGTGCCCCCACGCGGGCAATGGAGATGAAGTGTTTGCCCACGGACACAACGCGGCAGCCGCAGGTGAGATTCGAACCGAGGACCTCTCGACTTGCAGCCTGCACCTCTACCTACTGAGCCACCGCGCTCCCTCCCCTAGACTTTTTATATTAATGGGAAGGACAGCGTCTGTATTATAAATCACGAATATCAAAAGATGGCGAAAAGGCCGATTTCTTATTATGAAATGGGTTTCAACAGAGAATAATTACATTGTTATACGTTTTGGGTCCAAATACTCAATTCCCATTGGTCAGCTGTGTGAAAACGTCATGACCAAATGTAATTCATTATCCAACGAATACATTTAGTCGAACGTTGACCCGCATTTACGGAAGAGCGGAGTTGACAGAATATAATTCGGGCGGGTTTTTAACTTTTAGCACCTCTCGCAGTGATCAACTCCACTGCTGCTTCTTTGGTGACATTTCCCAACTGTGGCATAAAGCCCGTTACTAAAATACTCGTTTCCATTTTCTAAAGTTGTGAAAATTAAAAATCAGAGTTGTGCGCTTTGTCTTTTTTGTGAGGGTGGTTTTTCGCCTTGTTCGTATGTGCATGTTTTAGTTCGTCTTTCTGCTTTGTTGTTTGGTAAAAAGTAGTTTAAACAGTTACGGAATGTAATTATAAGAATTGAATGCAATTTTGATAATCTTTATTGGAGTATGAACGTGTGGGAATGGGTACAAATTGTATGAATCCCTTCGGGATTCATACATAATTTGTACCCATTCCCACACGTTCATACTCCAACAAAGATTATAAAAATTGCATTCAATTCTTAAATAATAGCTGAACTTTGAAAGTGAATGAGAAACAAATTGTAAATAAAAAGCGGCTTCTGTATTTTATACCATTAAATGACTGAAGTTTGTGAAATGTTGCGCACATCGATGATACAAATTCATTAACATTTCGAAATGTCAATTTTTATAGAAATTTCCATGCCCTTAGTTTAAATTTACTGTCAGTTTTAGGAAATCAAGGACCAGAAGCTTTCCTGTAAATCACTTCCAATGACGAAAATTGTCAGCCATGAGTTTCCTCCCCAAGCTTAAGTGGGTTACACCATTTTATAATACCCTCCTCTTTTTGCATTTTTCATTTTTGTCGGAATATTCGAAGTCCTGATCCCTTTTCCCACAGCAGGAGTTGCGGTGGGATAAGGGAACTTGTGTTCTCAGACACGGAAGTGTGAGGTCCCGGGGAGTTAGGGTATTCCCCGGCAAACCCAAAATAAAGGAGGAGGCAGGGGTAGAACTCCCCGGTATCTTACCCCCACCCCACACACACACGCCGGATAGGGTTATTAAGGTGGGCATCATGAATATCGAACGTCGGTGGGATAAGGGAACTTGTGTTCTCAGACACGGAAGTGTGAGGTCCCGGGGAGTTCGGGTATTCCCCGGCAAACCCAAAATAAAGGAGGTAGGTTTTCAGGCAGGGGTAGAACTCCCCGGCATCTTACCCCCACCCCCACACACACACGCCGGATAGGGTTATTAAGGTGGGCATCATGAATATCGAACGTTAAATGTAAGTACACAAACGTATTGCTCTTAGGGTATAGCCACATATACCTGCAATGACAGTACATATACCTACAATGCCCGGAAGCATCATACGCCATAATGTTCTTAAGAAGGATGGCTACTGAGTGAATGCGTGGGGTAGATCAATTAATATTTTCAACGTGCAGCCCCACGGCTGCACGTTGAAAATATTAATTGTTGTACCCTCAAATAATAAATGTGAACTCTTCCAATTGCTGTTATTGAACTGACATGGAAGATACGCCAGTGTTCAAAGGGTAAAAGGTTATCAGAATGGAACGTTCACATGAGAATAATCATTATTTGCACCTTGCCAAAATTCGATAGCACATTAATTTCATCTTCATCTGTACTTAGTGGGGTTGAATTTTTGAACCGTTGTACAATACGTCAGTTAATTTTTCCTAAAATGTCAATACTATTTTCTACATAAGACACAGGTGATATTTGAATAGAAATGCATATGAAAGGTATTGATTCCGCTGTGACGCATGCGTGGGATTTCTGTTGCTATTGAAATCAAGTCAATGTGATGTGAATGGCGTAACCTGGAAAATAATAATCAACTCAAGGTGGACTGGGAAACTAGTTCTGTGGAATTGAACTTGTTCGTTATGAATCAATTATCTAACAGGAACTGGAATTTAGTTAGCCAGTAGAAGATACTAGCGAAAACTGATAGACTGGAGATTATTCAGGTAAATGTAATCTGGATGGAGGTATTTTGTAGCTGGTCCCCACGTTCCGAAACCTCGAAAGGGTATTTTTCACTTGATAAGTCATGATGGCATAGTCACACACAGACGCTGACATCCAGAATGTCTCTGGACTCACGTATGAAAGGGGTGGGGGTGGAGGGAACATACAGGGCGTCTCGACAATAAACGATCGGAGGGGAAGGGGGCGGTGTGAACCCATTTTGTCCCAAATGTCGTGGCTCAAATCCCGACAGAAGAAATATTCCAATAGATCGTCAAGGCATGCCTTCGTCGAAGACATGGCTTGACGATGTAGTGGGAATATTTGTCAGACAGGAATCACAGCTAAAAAACCCAGGAAATTTGTTTTTGGATAAATGCATGTAGTAGTTGCGATGCGTTGATTTCTCAACTTCTATATTTATTAGCCCGCACTGGGCTCAGAATTGATCATGGTGGAACCCCCAAAACCCTGATCAGTCACAGACCTCCATTTGCAGACTGCGCGTGTGACTTAAGTCCAAGAAGCAAATCTTGTTCCGTAAGAAACCCCTTTTACATCAATCGCTAATCAATATCTAAGCGAATCGATATCCAAATGAAAATGCCCCGACTGGAAAATTATTGGGGGGGGGGGGGGGTGAATTACAGTTACAGCTCTGGGAACATAAACTTCAACAGTCGGCCGATCTCTTCATGTACTCCACGGATGCAACATGGCCCTTTCCTCTCAAAGGTTTCGTCGGAAATTTAGTGTCCGTCTCATTTTTTGTGTCTTGTTTTGGTCGTTAGCATCGAAGATATCTACCTCTTGACATTCATTGGCATGGGGATTACGACTAGATGACGTCATTAAAAGGGTGAGTGGGATAGTCGGGAAATAAAGCACTCCCAATATCGGGGTGGCTCCCAACTTCAGAAAAAAATGACGTAATATTTCGTGACATGTCACTATCTATTGCTGAAATATATCTGAACAATGCCCCGAGAAAAACAGCTCCGCAATCGGCAAGCATCAAAACATTATCGTCAATTCGTCAGAAATATGGCAAACGTCACCGACAATCGACTGCCGATACTTCCACAGGACATGTTACAGTGCAGTAACGACTATTACTGCTTTCCAAACATGAAAAGCAGACGACACTTGCAAAAAAGATTTTTGAATAACTATTTTGTTTTGTTTTTTTTTTTTTGTCTCAAAAACATAGGTTATGACCCCTCGTTGGAACGGGCTCTACGAGCTCGTTCCAACGAAGTGTCATAACCTAAGTTTTGAGACAAGAAATGAAAAAAATAATGAAAATTAATTGGCGATTTTTGAGAATAAAGGAATGGAAGTCCGTAGGAACGTTAGTCCCTCTGGACTATTATTCCGCGGAATTATAGTCCTAGGTCTAACATTTCTAAGAATAGTAGTCCGGCGGACCACTATTCCTAGAAATGTTAGACCTAGGACTATAATTCCGCGGAATAATAATCCAGAGGGACTAATTTTCCTACGGATTTCCATTCCTGTCACACCGGTCTTATCGCTTCAAGAATTCTTTACTTCAAGAACCCAGGCATCTGCATCCGTATCCCGAGTCTTTCGAAAGGGACCCTGTCACAGAATTAACCCCGAAGCCCGAATTTCCTCTCCCCGACCCAGGCGTTCCGTCGAGATGACGAGGCTAGATCAGGCAGATTAAACAAGACACCTGGAACATAAACAGAAAAGAAGTTAAGAAATATTTGTCCAGTGTGTTCAGGGCAAGGACACTCGAATTTTAATTCGCGTTTGTAAAATTGTCGCCTTGAAAATATTCACAAGTCAATGACGTCACTTCAGCCCCGTTTGAGATAGGCAAGTTGGTATGGCTTTGAAACGTGAGACTCTCGTTTTCCGGCAGGCTAGAATTGCTGAGAAAACTATAAGGGTATCGAGAAGCTAACTGTAGTCGTTATAAAATAAAGAGAAATACCAATCGGAAGCAAAGGGCAGCTACCCCATTGCAGTGAGGCTGAGGAGTGGACAAAAGGACAACACGTGTCGCGACAAGAGCACAAGCGCAAAAAACTACTTTCTGAGAACTGTAAATGAGAGTATTCGTTCCTACAATGCATTTTATGTGTGCCATTGCCAACAAGGGAGTTCGGCAGGTATAATCTTGGAGTTTAGTCCGTACTCACCAAACCAAAGAAGGTAAACAACCGGTGTAGTGATTTCTAACGCTTTAAAACCTCCCTTGAGTGGAACAAGGTGCCATCTGCTGTGCTTTAGCACTGCAGTCGGCCCTTGTTCCTCTCAAGTGACAATATATGTGTTGTGTCAATACTATTGTGCTTCACGTCACAATTTATTGTGTTGTAAACTCCTAGTCTTAATATCTACCCAGTGTCGAGCACCCTTTCCAATACTCTTGTCCCCTTTGCCTCGAATGCTTCTGCGTTCTTGTACCAAGTATAACTACAGAGAACACTCACAGCTAGCGGAATCAGATTTTATTGTGTCGTCCATGGCTCATCGCTGGTCTCTCTAGTCGGTCCTTCTTGGGGATTGCGGCACCTCATTTCCCCCAAATCCTGATCTTGAAAAAGTATTTGGATTATGAAAATGTCGTGGTGGATTAATCAATTTTATTTTATTTTCATTCGTTTTTCTCCCCCTTCCCCCCTAAAACAACCCGTATTTCCACTCACATTCGCCGAAAATGGCATTCCACTCCCTGCATCGTATTCCACTCTTAGCGATGACGGACTAATTTTTTTTTTGGACATGTTTTGAAAGTAACCACGGAATCAATTATAAAGGGTTGTTTTGGGAAAACAAATAAGGAGAAAATAAAATAAATACAAAAGTTGACTGCTCGGATTCGAGAAGGATTTTTATCCTCTCGTGAGCCGCGCGGATTATTTCACTCGGCTAACGCCACGTGAAATAATCCTCCGCGCGCCCCACTAGAGGAAAAAAACGTACTAGAATCTGAGCGTTGAACTATTGTCTATATATTTCAAGTTCCTTTATGCATCTTTCTTGAAATTTTGAATTCATGCTGCATATTGGTAATTTTTGGATCGTCTTTGATAGAGACCCTTGCGTCCGTGTAGCATTGCAAACAGGCGTGTAACTACGGGGAGTGGCGTAAGGGATGTCAGCCTGAATACTTTTCTCAGTAGTGACACCTTTGTCTGGGATAGAGTCTATGATTCGTTCTTGCCAGTAATCATCTTCTTTCTTACAATATTTGTTTGATTCTTGCACTTTTGTCACACGCAGAGTTGGACATTCAAAAGCAGATCTGTGGTATCCGATCTGGGCAGTTTGGGGCAAACATGTCCAATTTGGAGTTGAACGATAAATGCCCTTTAAATACAGTATAGTCGCTGTGAACTGGCCGAAATCCACGTGTTGGAAGTGATGTCCGCGCATGCGTTTACCATGTAATCAGATCATCATCATCAATATTTTAATTAATGAAGCACCGGGTGAAATAAATTTTTCATGATTATTTCTATAACTGGTGTTTGGAATCTAATAGTATTGCGTCCATGGAAATATTGTCCATCCATCTCCGGCGGCAGTAGTGTATGTGGAAAGGAAAGGAAGCCGATTCGTCATGACTGTTAGATGGATTTATACACCAATACGTTTATGATAGATGTCCGCGGCACGTCGCGATGCATTCGTTATGCACCCCCCCCCCCCCCGCCACTTTCCCGCCGATTACATTTATTTATTTATTTATTTATTTATTTATTTATTTATTTATTTATTTATTGTGGTTAAACAACACTTTCGACAGCCAGGGTCACCTCGTGTCGGATAGGTTTAGCCAGAGGAAGCCGGAGTACCCGGAGAGAACCACCGAGCAACGGCGAGCAACCGTCATATTCCTCAACGTACTAACGCCACATAAGCATAGTTAGTATTGGGTGAATACAAGTGCACCACCGACGTGCAATACGCCTTAGTATACAACACCACCTTCCCACGTGGGCAATTTGGATGAAGTGCCTTTCTCAAGGACACAACGCAGGTATCCCTAGTGAGGATCGAGCCTTGGACCTTTCGGTTCGAAGTCCAAAGCCATAACCAGTGAGCCACCTTGCTCCCCTTTACGTCCGTTAATTCACGTAGCGACCATATCTGCTACAGTTGAAACTAGAAGTCCTGTCATGAAAGGCGCACAAATAGCACGTCGATCTCCGCGTTAATCAACGCGTTATGACCACAGTAAGGCTATCAAATTCTGTACATATTTTTCTGTGCACAAGAAATGTTTCAGCCAATGGACCTCCGGGTAACCCGGAGGTCCATTGGCAGAAACATTGCCTGTGTTTGCTTTGAGTAACCAGGAGAACCTGCCGTGCTTTTGTCATACAATATGGCAATTGCGCGCAATTCCTACGCGCAATTAAGCCTAGATAAGCGCACAGTTCATGACAGGACTTCTAGTTTTAACTGCATTCACAAAAAAATCGCCTTTTAAGTTTTATCAGTTGTTTTTAATATCCGCGTCCAAACGTTGCTTATGATCTCCCTGATTAGCTCGTTTCAATAGGGGGGGGGGGGGGGGGGGGGGGTCATAAACTATAAGTTTTGTTCTAGTTCTAGTTTATTTATTCTTTATAACCAGTTTCCTGGTGTCAAAGATAATACATATATTATTTCTATACATTTGTCTATATAATTGCATTGATTAGCGCAAGTTGGGCTCATAAAGCTACGGGAGGTCTCAATTACCCTGCCCCCCCCCCCCCCCCGTCCCACCCATCACATACTCAATCCTCTTATTTGTATATTCGCATTTTGCACCACTGTCGGCACCCGGGCCACACCGCAATTCAACACAATGTATAAAGTCAAGTTTTGCCAATCGTTTATACCTATGTTGCTTACTTACTGGAGGATTTGTTTAATTGTTGGTGTTCAGTGTCATTGCCGGTATCAGCACCCGCGTTATACCATTAGACAGCATGCTGAGGGTTTTATTTACTGAATGGTGTTTAACAACACTGTCAGCACCTGAACTACACGATGGCACAGCGAAGGTATAATGTCAAGTTTTGGCATCCGGGCCCATCACGACGCCATATAAGTATAATGCCAAGTCTTGCCAATCGTCTATGACCATGTTGCCCAATTGCTACGGTATTTATTTGTTTATAACCGTAAACGTCAAAGTCAGCATCTAGGTTATATCGTGGCACAGCGTAAGCATAAAGTCGGGTTAGATCAATCGTCTATGCCCACTTTATCCACTTACTTTGGGATTTATCTATTTGTGTTAAACGCCATTGTTCACATCTGGATAACACCTCACCACAACATAAGTATAAAGTAAAGTATTGCCAATCGTCCATGGGAGTGTACTTAATAAGGGCATTACAATTATACATCAGTCGTCTGGATCAGCTTTATAAAGCCGTTGAATAGTTGGCTCGTGGTATCTGGACATGTGTCGCTCGACGCCTTCGACTCTCGAGCCCCACATGTCCAGTCACCCGAAGCCAATCTATTATTATTCCCTTCTTACATGAAGTCTATGAATTACTTGGTGGTCTGAGTATTGCGCAGTTGTCCATGTTGGGTTTTTTTGCAACAATATCAATACAAATCGCCTTCTGTTTAGTTGCGGAATTAACACATTAAGCCATTATTTGCCGATTTCTTTTCAAGCAACTCGCCAAACAATCCTATTACAATATCAGTCCTAACTCTTTAACTGGTTGAGTGCTGGAAGCCACTATCATGGCTTTCAAGAAACATGAGGGTACCATACTAAAGTCTTCATATTCTTTACACAAATTTCCTATTCAGTCATAAGCAAATACAATTGTGTTCATATAGATTTGCATTATTAAAAATTATTGGAGAGTGCCTTAAGGCACTCTCCAATAATTTTAATAATGCAAATCTATATGAACAAATTCCAACTTCCAAAAGTAATCTAGCACTCAACCAGTTAACTTGCACGATTTGTACAGATTCTACTTTTCGTACAGTTACCAACTGTCGCACATGGTCAAATGAATATACATGTCTATTTCTACATTCATCTACTGTTAGTTTTTTTGAAGTTTTAAACCGATAAATCTAATAAAATTTATGGGTGGGTTTAATTTGTGTTTGTAATTTGGCATTAAATAGTTCACATGTTTTAAAATTATTGGGGTTTGTATAATAGTAGGGAGCAATATATCGTTGACGAGCGTCCTGCAATTCTGGGCACTCCAGGGTCACATGATACTCGTCACCGATCGCAATGCTACAAAATGGGCATTTTTTATCGCTGTACTCGGTATTATACCAGTCTCCGGTTTCAACCGGAAGACGATGATTACGAGTCCGAAATTTTATAAGAGTTTTAATTTGTATCGAGCTTAATTTACTGAGGTACTCTTCTCGTGTAAATGATTTTTTAATGTTCCTGTAGAAGCAGTACTTTACTGAAGTGTTTAAGGGCCTATATAAGTAATGAAATTTTGTTTATTTTGAAAATTCTCACCTCTGATATTCCTTCAATTCAAATTAAATATACACAAAATGTACATCAAAATGAAGGTTGGGAGCTATAGAACACGAAACACATGTGTAATCAACTCATAGAGTAGACTGTAGGCACCACTGGTTCCTGGAAGTCTGCTGCTGTATTCGCACCAGAACTGATAATTTAATAATATTTCACGAAAACAACTTATGGCCAAATGTGCTTTACAAATCCAAGAACAAAGCTAGGGGGTCAAAATTCTTCAAAACAAGGCGACAGAGCTGCATTGGGGGAAATTCCAAAGCCTTTGCTTTTGTTTACGTATGAGTATACTTTCGATTTCCGGTCGACGTCATCGGACAGAAAAAGCATGTAAAAACAACGCCGTCTAAAATCAAATAATGAAAAAGATCGCCTTCATACAGTATACTGTTATTAAATAGAGATTGCACAGTTGCCATATTCAATGCAAGGTATCATGATACCTGTTGAAATTTCTTAGAATTACGATTTTGTTTTTTGATGGAAATTCGTGGTAACGAGTGATTTGCGCACGTCTGTCGAGCATGGAAACCATCTTCAACAAAAAATGCAGACAGTGTTGTCCTTTTCCAAAATGCAGACCTATCGCTGTATTCGAAAGTGTTTTGAATGCCTAGCTTTGTTCTTGGATATATGAAGCACATTTGGCCACAAGTTGTTCTGATGAAATATTATTTTATTATCAGTTCTGGTGCGAATACGGTAGCAGACTTTCAGGAACCAGTGGTGCCTACAGTCGACTCTATGAGTTGATTGCATATGTGTTTCGCGTTCTATACATCCCAACCTTCATTTTGATGTATAATTTGTGTATATTCAATATGAATTTAAGGAATATGAAGGTGAGAATTTCAAAATAAACAAAATTTTATTACTTATATAGGCCCTTAAAGTTGCAAACCATTCCTGTATATACAGATCCTGCATTTTGTGTTTACTTATTGTTTTAAACCATGAAAAAGAAGGTATCGATTGTGCATCCCAGATAAAAGGCATACCACATTCTATTAATAACCTATGAACATTTTTAAGCCAAGCATTTTCTGTAATGTAATTAGTTTAGCTTGTTTAGCTTTCTTACACCTTTCATTTTTTTCTCTTACAAATGTACCTGTTTTGAAAAATGTTAAGCCAAGATACTTATAGGTCTTTACAACCTCCAGTAAGTTATTTTTCAGATAGTATTGTGTTTCTGTTACTTTTTTATTGCCAAAAACAATAATTTTGGTTTTTGCTGTATTCACGTGTAATTTCCAGTTATCACAAAATTCAGCAAAACTATCAAGTAATTTCTGTAGTCCGGACGATGAGTCGGAAAACAGTATTGTATAATCGGCGTATAGTAGAACTAATAGTTTAATCAATGTGTGAGCGACATTTTGGTTCGCGATTGATAGGGGCGAACAATCTCCATTGTGGGCAAGTAAAAAACTTTCCAAGTCGTTCATATATAAGGAAAATAATATTGGCGACAAATGTTCGCCTTGCCGTACACCCTCATAGCTCGGGGAAAGAGCTGACTGAAAACCATTTATCATTACGCAATTTTTGATATCATTATACATATTTTTAATAATGGCCAGTACTTTTCCTTTAATATTTAATAAATTCATTTTAAACCAGAGTCTCTCTCTCCATACAGTATCAAAGGCTTTTGACAAGTCTATGAAAGCGCAGTAGAGGTTCTGTTTACTTTGTTCTGAGAGCTCAATAATTGAATACAGTGAGAAAATGTGATCAAGTGTCGAGTACCCTTTTCTGAATCCTGCCTGGCTTTCGGATAGTATATTATTTGATTCCAAGTAACTTTGTATTCGTGTACTTAATAGGCTAGTGAATAGCTTCGAGATACAACTAACAAGTGTTATCTTCCTATAGTTTTCCGGGTGATAAACATCGCCTTTATGCTTATAGATTGGTTTGATGACCCCAACTGTCCAATTGTTTGGCATTTTACCCGTTTTGAGTATAATATTAAAAAGTAGTACATATATATCTTTTAATTTGTCAAAACTGCTTTTAATGTATTCATTCTTAACATTGTCAAACCCCGCCGCTTTACCTTCTTTCAGGGCCCTAATTGAATGCTCGACCTCTTCAATGGTAAAATCCTCATTTAGGCAACTAATATCAGTATCCAGTGGTTCTATACTTTCATACCCAGTGACTGCATCAAAATAGCTAGCAGTGTGACTTTCGGCTTTATAATAGTTTTCAAGTTCACTACAGTTAAAACTAGAAGTCCTGTCACGAATAGTGCGCTTATCTAGGCTTAATTGCGCGTTGGAATTGCGCGCAATTGCCATATCGAATGGCATCCAAAGCACGGCAGGTTCTCCTGGTTCTCCTGGTTACTCATATCAAACACATGCAATGTTTCTGCCAATGGACCTCCGGGTTACCCGGAGTTCCATTGGCTGAAACATTGCTTGTGCACAAGCCATATGTACAGAATTTGATAACTTTACTATGGGATTAACGCGTACATTAACGCGCAGATCAACGTGCTATTTGTGCGCATTTCATGACAGGACATCTAGTTTTAACTGTAAGTGTAGGAGTTTTGACGATACTATCACTTTTACCTAAACTATTTACAAATTTCCAGAATTCCTTCGGATTGTTTCCCTTCATTTTCTTAACTCTTACTCTCACATTTTCATCATACTTGGTTTTACTAAGCCTTATTGCCTTTGTGTTGCTCGATCTCGCTAAATTTAAACGAGTTTTATTGTTAGTGGTTGGGTTTTTACTATGGTTTTTTCTGGGCCTTTTTATAAGCAGTACGTGCACTCATGCAATCGGGTGTATACCACGGTGTTTTGTTAATTTTCTTTTTACGAGTTTGCACTTGTTTCCCAAAAGTAGTTTCAGCTGCACTCAAGAATATATCACACAATGCATCGCTTGCACTATTCATATCATTGTTAGTAATTGTGTTCTTTCTCCCCATGTTAAGTAGATTTATTTATTTATTTATTGGTGTTTAAGGTCACATATTTCTGCACAATGGCTAACCATGACCGTGACAGTTTACGGGTGGAGGAAGCCGGAGTACCCGGAGAGAACCACCGAGCAACGGCAAGCAACTGTCAGCTCCCCAACATTCCAACTCCACACAAGCAGGGTTAGCATTGGTTGAAGACAGGTGCACTATCGACGTGCAGTACGCCTTTGTACACAGCGTCACCGTGCCCCCACATGGGCAATGGGGGTGAAGTGTCTTGCCCAAGGACACAACACGGTTGCCGCAGGTGGGATTCGAACCGAGGACCTCTTGGGCAATGGGGGTGAAGTGTCTTGCCCAAGGACACAACACGGCTGCCGCAGGTGGGATTCGAACCGAGGACCTCTCGGCTTGCAGCCCGCACCTCTACCAACTGAGCCACCGCGCCCCCCCCCCCCCCCCCCCCCCCCCCGTTAAGTAGATGATGTTTGAAATTTTCAATATTTGTGCAATTCAGTTGTTCACAAAAGGTTTCTTGTTTTGTTTGGTCCCACCGACCAATAGAGGGAGCTTGTATGACACAGTCAGATAAGTGAGTTTCTCCATCACAATTGTCATCAAAGTGACTTGTTTTCATTTGTAATTTGATTGGACAGTGGGCGTCCGAAAGCAGTTCATTGAAATCACCTATCTGTAAATTATCAATAACTGAGCAGAAAGATTTCGTGCAGATAACATAATCAATCACACTGACCTGTTTACATGTTGTTTTACCATATTGTTTATCTACGCCAATTCTACCATTCATAATAAGCAAAGAATTATTCTGACATACCTCAATTAATTTTCTACCATAATTATTAACCACTTTGTCTTGATTTTTTCTTTCTAGGGTCGGGCCTAATTCACTACCTGAGCTTACGCCCGCACCAGCTGTTATTTGATTAAGGTGATTCTAAACTGAAGATTGTCGTTTGAGTGGACAGGTCGAAAACATGATGTTTTTTTCATTACTTTTCAATAGTAATGGTTATTTAATACATGAATGATTGCTTCCTACCTAATAGATTACAAAAATGTGATAAAAATTTGTAAAAAAAGAATTTACTCACCAAAAAAATGCTTTTGAAAATCCCTAACTCACGGTCAACTTCCTGCCACAAAAACTTAAAATATGAATCTCACATTGAAGAATATGTTTTCTATGTGCACTAGAGAACAACAGTTGAGTCACAACTTTTTAAAAAATAAATCCAATTGTATGTTTATTTAAATTTTTGATGGACCACTGCATGCACTGATCCAGCCATTTTTGCACAGGGAACTATTTACAGTTCAAAAGTATGGCACACTGCACTAATCAGTAATCTAGTTGACCGCCCCTGGAAATATTAGCCATACAAGTGATATATCTGTTCTACCCTCTTCCACAAGTAAAAGTGTCTTGACATGAAATGACCCTGTTGAAAGTGTATCGTCAAATCCCAATAATAGAAAATAAAAGACTGCGTGGCCACACCTCCCTCCCCCCCCCCCCCCCACCACCACAAAAAAAATGGAATTTTTCAAAATTGAAAAAGGGACATAACTCTGGCAAAAAATTGTTGGATCAAACCCTGATTTGACTTGACCTGCATTTTATGTTGCTGAACCTACACAACAAATTTTATTTGATTCTGCCAATTACAGCTCAAGTTATTGGTTGGAAACTAAAAAAAGGAGTTTTCAAAGTTGAAAAAGTGTGACACTGGAATCACCTACCAGGACTACATGCAGGCTCGAAGGGAAGTTATGGAATTGAATTCTGCCAATAAGTCGTATCGATTGACCAATACTTACAGTGCTCAATGTATAAAATATTCGTCCAGTTATTGAAAAAATCCGATAAGGTGGTTAATGTATAAAAGTGTTTTTAATGTGTTAAATGCCATGTTTTGGATCATGAATAAACTCATGTTGTGTCAGAAACTTACCTTGTATTATTTTTTTTGGTGGGAGTTGACCCGTGGCGACTTGACCCGGTAGCGAGTTGACCCGTTCCCAAAAATTTGAAGCTCGATTGTGCCTTGTGTGTGTTGCCATACTTCACTTTCGTGGAGAATTTCTATGCAACGACTAATAAAATAATTTTCTAGAGAAAAATTTCATGTTCACACTTCTGTCATATTTTATTTGTGATAGGGGGTCTAGTGGGGTGGATAGAAAGAAAAAAATATTATTTTTCGCACTTTGAACAAGCGCCTTACCAACGCATGTGGCTTTCCGGTGACAACAACTTCGATCAACAAACACTTGCAGGCATGAGTCTAATTATTCGAAATTATCGATGATCTTTGTGGATTGCAAACAAATTTAATGAAATGCATCGTTTACAATGATTCGCAATGTAAATCACACCAGATCGCAAAATTAGGAGCATTATTTCTGGAACTCACCGAAACCAGACCGAAACGGGTCCGAATGACAGACCAATAAAGTTAACCATCAATATTACATGACGAAGAATAATTCCCCCGATTTGCGATTAAAAGAAGTGAAAAATCAACCAGTTTACGAATATTTCAACAACGAAAGAATACAACATGGGTTTCTAATTCCACTATATGTCACCGTTTTGTTAATTAAAGAAAATTGAAATTTTTGTTCTCTATTGGTAATTTTGGCGCATGAATACAAACTAATGGCAAGGTCGATCCATGTAAACAAATTAATTGCTTCAGTTGGTGAGGGAAGAATATTTACATAGAACAGACAATCAATGCAATTTGCCTCTATTAGTCTGCCTCCCTTGAGATATATCGACAATCAGAATTTCAGCAGTGCCATTGTCATGAGAATTTACGGGACATGTGGCGAGATCTTTTGTCGCAATGTTGCCCACAACCTTCAGTGTTTTGAATTTCCCACCGTAAACATGGCGGACACTTTTGAGACTGAAACGACCCAGGTTGACAACGTGCTTAGTCCTATCTTCGATGTGTTTTATTAAAAATTAAGACTCAACTGCTACAGTACATTACTGATAGCTCACGTTGGTTGTTCATTGGAAGGTGAGGCGTCTCGCTATTTTTTGAAAACCTGTCCACGCCATTTCCGACTTTTTGACAGTACAGATTTTCTAATATCTCAAAATGACTCGTAAATTTGTTAAATCCATATTTTGCGGGTCCCATCACGTTCTATGTGACATGACCATTCCCCCCAACCCTGGTATCCAAGGCCAAGGCTGTTTCGTTGCCAAGTTATTGTTCAATGAAATGTTCACATTTTTCTGTGTTTCTGGCTTCCATGTTGGCAGCCATGACTTTAGAATCACCTTAAGTTCTGATTTCGTACCAGTCCGCGCGTTGAAGTCACCAACTAGAGCTATCTTTTCACAGAGAGCTTGTTTATCTCGGATTGATAATGCCAAATCATCAAATACGTTTTCAACACTGTATTTAGAACTTTCCGGGGGTATATACACATTGCCTACGACCAAAGAATGTTGCTCTTGAAAGTCAATTTTAAACCATAAAACGTTTTCATTTTTGTCATTCATTACCTTAACGTTTTCCCGTAAATTCAGTTTTACGGCAAGCCCCAGACCACCAGATCGAATTCTAGATATCTTATGCCTGTTTTTAAAACCAAACACATGGAACCCCTTTCGATCTTATCGAGATTATCAGTTTTTGTTTCCTGGAAGCACAATATGTTAAATTCCCCAACAAATTCACAAAACTCTGCATCATTAAGTTTACTCTGCAGACCGCAGACATTTAGTGATAAAAGTTTTATCACATGACCCCCTGCGTGCCCCTAGTCATTGTTAGGGCTCTCATTTGCGCCACTGTTAGTCTCCGAGGCCCTTAATGGGTTTCTGTATGAAGGTCGTATGTCTGGTGTTACTTGCATATTGTTTATATACAGCCTGTCCCCAACCACTGCCGCCCGGTCACCCCTACTTCTGGCATCACGTGCTAATGGAATTAACACCTCCTTCCTGTACTCATTAACTACTCTGGGGTATTGTTCATTTATAAAATAATCACTGTTTTTCAACACACCCGCACTTCTCTTCACCAATTCCCTCTGTTTACTCGATGCGAATTTTGCTACAATTGGCCTTCTTTGTTTGTTTTTCTCATTCTTCTTACCAGTTCTGTGGACCCTTACAAAATTTATTTCTTCCTTTATTTTCAGTTTTTCTTCAATAAAATCCCTTAACACACATTCCGAGTCTTTATCTGGTGTCTCCCCCTCTTCTATACCCGAAAACAATAGATTATCACACATTGACCTAGTTTGGAGATCAACAATATCGCCCTTTATTATATTGACATTGTTATTTGTTTCACGAGCCACTTCACACATTTTTTTCTCTGTAGTTTTCACTTCACGTTGCATTGTTTTCACTTCAGAGCCCAGATCTTTGTTGCATTGAATCATATCGTTTAACTGTTCACAAACACTTTCATTCACTATCTCAACATTTTGAATGCGACTTTCCATCTTTCCAACATGTTCTTCTATATTAGCTATTCTTTGGTTAATTTTCAGAACTTCTACTTTTATTTCGTCAATGCCATTCAGACGGGTATTGATAACTGTCAAGATGGAAAATATTTTGGAAATGTGATTACTCACGCTTTGTTCTTTTTCATGAAGATTACTGTCATATTCTTTGCCTTTGCTCCCATCGCGTTGAAACGTCTCATTTATTTCAAAATCATCACATTGACCACCTTTCTGTATTAAATTTTCACCCTTTGTATCATCGAGGTCGATCTTGCTTTGTTGGCAGTCCGTGTCAATATTAGACGCCATATTTAAACGTGGAGCAGGTGGAGTGAGTTCAGATGAGGCCTTCCTTTTTCTTGGCTCCTGAGGCATATTTAACCAAATTATTCCTCAATATATAACCTAAGGACCTTAGTAATATATCATATGCAGTTTATACTTATAAAATTGTCCAGTTTTAGTAAATCCTCTCCATAATTAAACAAATATTCGGAACCTGGAAAACATGACCACCCTAATCAACGCACGCGCATCCAATTTGGAGATAAAAAATTGTCAGTTATGTAACACTTTACCTTACGTTTTCGTCGCAACTGCCTGCATAATTTACAGATTGGGCAATTGAAGGATTTTTTAAAGAAATTTCAACAAACCCTTAACATGTGGTTCCTCGTTGGTACGAGCTCGTTACAATGGTGGGGGGAAGGGGGGGGGGGCACATGATATGGTTTTGTAGATTTTTTTTTTTAACAAAAACTGGAGAAAAAAAATAATTAAAATAAAAAAACGTTGATATCGCGTTTGTTGGGTAAAGGGTTAAGAAATTTCATTGCAAGTGTGGTCCTCAATTCTAGTCATGGTACATAAAAGCATTAACTCAAACAAATTATGAAGAACGGATGTCTAAACAACGCAATATCATTTGCTCTGATTAGGAAGCGCGGTGGCTCAGTGATTACGGCATAGAACGTCCACGGTTCGATCCCCGCCCGGGGTTGCTGCGTTGTGTCCTTGGGCAAGGCACTTAATCCCGATTGCCCACGTGGGGGCATGATTTCGCTGTGTACTAAGGCGTAATGCACGTCAATGGTGCACCTGTCTTCAACCAATGCTAACCCTGCTTGTATGGAGTCAGTACGTTGGGTAGTCTGACCGTTCCTCTCCGTTGTTTTGTGGTTTTCTCCGGGTACTCCAGCTTCCTCCACCCGAAACCTGTCTGACACTAGGTGACCCCTGCTGTCGAGTGTCGTTAAACTCCAAGAAATAAACAAATTTGCTCTAATTGGCAATTATTTTTGGCAAAATTCGACTTGCGCCGATTCTACATGTACAACCCCTCTTTTGATATGACCGTGATTTTTTCAAGCATTTTAGAACTCATTCACCGAATATAAACCTATTTATCCTTAACGTTGTTTCCTATGCTTTATTTTCATCATTGTGTAGGTAAATGCGCACTCGAAAACGTACTTGAATGTGAATTGTTAATGTGCATTTAATTCAATTAAACGCAGTGCACCACAACACAAAAGGAAAGACTATAGATCGATTTTAGAACAACCAGTTATTGAATGCGGATCTTTGATACCGGGACACTTGCCGAGTTCTTCGTATGGTTACCGCGTCATACCTTCTCTTAACTCCGTTAACCCTTTACCTAACGAATCGCACGCATCCGCCCGCGTAATATGCAAACTGAGCAGTTGAAAAAAATATTTCATTGAGCTCGTTCCAATGAGGGGTCACATGATATGGTTTTGTTGAAATTTTTTGAAAAAATAAAAAAATGATACTTCAAGTAATAAATTTTGATATCATCTGCGTTGGGTAAAGGGTTAACGCCATGTCCGTTGTCCTGAAAGAGATTGTGTTGGACTTTTCGTCGGTGTGTGTTGTTATTGAGGAGCGGTATTTCATAAAACCGTCAGGTTGTTAGAGGCGTAGGGGTGTGGCGAAAATGATCGATTGCAGGGGGGGGGGGGCAAACCTGATTTGTCCCCACTGTGATGGCTCAAGTCTCGTCTGATAAAATAATCCAGCTCCATCAACTGGACAAGCCTTTGTCGAATGATGCCCGATGATGTAGTTGGGTTTCTTGTCAGTCGGTCGAGGTTACAATTAAAAACCTCCAGACTGAAATGTATTTGAGAATAAAATAGCATATACAGTTAAAACTAGAAGCCCTGACACGAACTGTGCGCTTATCTAGGCTTAACTGCGCGTAGGAATTGCGCAGCATTGTTATATCAAATGGCATCCAAAGCACGGCAGGTTCTCCTGGTTACTAATAGTAAACACAGGCAATGTTTCTAACAATGGACCTCCGGGTAACCCGGAGGTCCATTGGCGGAAACATTGTTTGTGCCAAGGCGATATGTACAGAATTTGATAGCCTTATTATGGTCATAACGTGTAGATTAACGCACAGATCGACGTGCTATTTGTGCGCACTTCATAACTGAACTTCTAGTTTTAAATATACGTGTAGTAGGCGTGGGGTGGGGCAGCTTCTTATTCAAGTACCACACTGGCACTGCAAATTGGTCATGCTGAGCAGGGGCGGACTGGGGCAAAAAAAGTTACCGGGAAATTAACGAAGCTGGACCCCGGACCCGGAAAAAATTGATTTTTCGAACTGAACGAACGCTGTATCCTCGCAGCTAAGCGACCAATGGCCGTTAACACAGATGACATTTCGATGGCATTTTTGTATCCTCTTTGTCACTGAATCGACGAGAATGGTATCAACAGAGGGTGTGCGCGAACCCATCGGGCCGACCAATGGTAGAAAGTTTTGATTTTCAAAATAAAAGAACGCTTATTCCATGCCTCTGGGCTATCGGTGGCAGATCAGACTGCTGGTATATCGAAATGTTCAATATACCGACATTCTATGCAATATGACCCATTTCGCCCGTTGGGCGTTTTCACAAAATTTCAAGCCCTATCAGGTTTTGGGCTGCATCACTTTTCTGGTGACCAGGAGCCACACAATAGAGGGCCAAACAGCCCGAATCGGGTGCTGTAGACCTCTATTTGTATTTCCGACTGTGTGTGTGTGACAGAAGTTAAAGTTTCAAATGTAGCCTTGTAAATCTGCCGACACATACTTGCGATTAACCTTCCGGCACGGCAATGCGGAGCGTTCATTTCATCGCTGCCTGCACTGGTCATGACACAAACACACAGTTGCGGTGTGTTTTTTAGTTTCACCGCTGCGTTTCAACGGACAAAAAGTCTCGACACTAGACTTTCTGTCTGGTGAAACGATGCTTTCAGATCTATATACCGTCGGGGTTTCCATCACTTTATGATGTAGTTTGGGGAAATTTTACATGTCGTTTGTGCGAGTCACTAGAACGAGCAGTTCCTCTATAGCTCATTTTGCTCAATGGGCTTCGAGTCGTTCGAGCAATGATTTCAGTAACTGCTCGATTGCTTACTGGCTTTGGGAATGTTATAGGCTTTTGTTATACACATGGGAGATAACTCTGCGTACAGATTATGAGAAATCAAGCAATCTGATTGGTTAGTTACCTGCCGTAAAATGATCTGATTGGGTTATCTGGAAAACAAGAACAATAGTACTTGGGATGGATTTAGAAATGGTCTGAATAGACCAGAAAATCTAAATATAGTAACAAAACTGTTCCAATGGGTGGGCTCTTGTAGTCTTCTGGAGTATACTCCGATTCAATCGAACAGACCCTATAGCACTACTGAAAACCAGTGGATTTTGGGTAATAAAAATACAAAGGGACGCTCTAATTATTGGAAACAAGTGGGATTCGTGGAGAATCTCAGTCAGTAATCAATTATCGGGTTGTTTGTGGTAATTAGATATACTCTAGTCCAAAGGAACTTATCCGCCTGGCCCACCTCGGTACTATAGCACTACGTGCTACTATTAAAATCTACGGTATGGCAGTCCCAAAAAGGATTATTGAAGAATCCGTAGTAAATAAAAGTCGTTTTTGGTGATTTGGAGGGATTGTCGGGTTGTTTGTGGTAATTCTACGAAACGGGAAATTACACCTGTTCAATTGAACACACCCCGAACATACTCTATACTATACTATCTTTTATTGCATAAAACATTTACATGTTCATAGCAAAAAGAAAAATACAAATTGAGTGAGAAGAAAAACATGGTATGTTTTTACCTATAAGAAGCCTTTGGGTAACATAGAAACCACGTGCTACCATAGAAACCAAGATGTCCGCCTCCAGTATACAAAATGGACGACGGAAACACGTATCACCCTAACAACACGCGCTGAGCATGCGCACTCACAACAAGTATCATCATGATATGACGTCTGTCAGGGCAAAGCCAGCCTAAATATAGGGACAAGGGGCCTCATATTTAAAGATATTGTAAGTTCAAAATATATTCCGCATCAAGGCGAAAAACCTACATGAATTTCACTTCTCTGTAAAGCTGAAAAAAAAAACACACGTGGTGTATACCCAGCTTTAGCGCAGGGACCCAGGGGAGAAACGGTATGTTAGATAAGGTCTAATCTCGTTTAGTTTCTACAGTAGTCGGAGTCTTACGAGACGTAATCGGTTTTCGTCACGGCTAATTGAGAAACGAGATTCTAAAAGATAGAAATGTCGTGTCATCGTTAGTTATAGCAATGCGTGTCAGGAACGAATCACCGTTAAGTCACGCGTGAGAGGACTTGTATTGATTCTGCCTCGATATACGTCATCTCCCACCGTTTTGACAGGTGGACAGATGAGCGTCGGTCCACCTGACAGTTTAGGGTAAAAATTATATATATACCTGGAAGAGCAGAGCATTAGACACACACTTGGGGTCACACACGCGTTGGTGAAGTCCAGGACAGGCGGACTCTGTTTCCTGGCATAAGGGTACCTTCGATCACAGGACCCTGAAACGTCTGGAATCGCCAGAGAGGGCATTCCATGATTGATTTAGCTTAAAGTTGATAGGCCGCTACGGGGCCGAATTCGTGAGAAGGAACACCCCAGGTGGAACGTTAAAGTTTAGATTGTCGAGTAGCAGGTATCGTCCTGCAATAGTCAGAAGTGTAGGTTAATTGTATTGTGCGTATTAACCCTTTGAAGCGTCAGCCTGATTGCGTTCTGAGTAGTTTATTTTGCTGTCGGAACATCGTAATACCGACTGGAGATCGGTGTGAGTGACAATTTCGCCCTAGCACAAAAAAGGGCATTTGTGAATCGTGAATTCAACCAGTGAATATTTCAATAGGACTTTCACGGAGGACTTTCAAAGGCACATAAGGTATGAATAGACAATATCTGACCCAAATCAGAAGTACGTGTCCTTATAGATGACGAACATTGCTGGTCGGAACCCTCCGACAGCTAGAGGTACAGTTACGCGCAGACGTTGACATTTGAGCCTAAGCGGGTGAAGCTCTTATGGCGAGCTCACAGTAGTAACATTTCCAGTGTGTAGACTATAGTGCCAGTACAGGGCTATAGAATGACTATATGATTGTTTAGAATTATTTAACCATAGCGACCCATTTTCTGTGAAAAGAATCGAATTGTTGATTGTTGAAATATTGAAACGGATTTATTTTTATGTGTAAATAAAAGAATCGTTGTTACTTTAAATCATTTTTTCCATTATACAGCCTAAAGTGATTAGGAATCACACCTAACGGAAATCGAACCTATTTCAGGCCAATTTGGCAGAGAAGGAATCACGGCGTCGGTCTAACTCAGCTCTCTGCGCCGAGTTCGCGACACTTGGATTCCGACCCTCCACGTTGGTCTAATTTTCCCGTAACTTCATCAGCGGGACTAAATAACCCCACGTCAGCCCAGGCCTTACGGGGCCTCAGGTGTCCCCTGACATTGATTGGCGAGCGCTAACCAGGATATTTCTAAAAAGGTAAAAAATGGCTATATGGAAATTTTGTTTTATTTTAACGGCGGTTCTGTTTAGGTTTTGACGCGTTCGGTCAGTTGATGCCGTTCAAGGGTTTAATATCGCAATACAGTAGTCCCCAAAAGGATACTTAATAGCCACTATAACTGCGGTAGGTTTCAGAATATTTGGTGCGTTTAATTACGTTAAATTACAGAGGTAAATTAGGATCAATTGCCATATTTTTTTTTTCTTTCTTTCTTTTCCTTCTTCATTCTTTCTGACGAGTGTTGAAGATAGAAAGAAAAAATCAAAATGGATGTTGTTACACCCCTCGCCCAACTGGTATCATTAGGCAAGGAAATGGGCCTTGAGGGAGCTGAACTTCAGAAGTTCGTTAAAGATGAGCAGAAACGTGAGGCCAAGGAGATTGCCTTACGTAATGACGCAAAAGAGCGAGAGATCCAATTAGAACGAGAGCGCGAGAAAGAGGCAAGAGAGGCAAAAGGGCGAGAGATTCAGTTAGAAAGGGAGAGAGAGAATGAGACGAGAGAGAGAGAAGCCCAATTAGAACAACAGAGGCACGAGAGAGAATTAGAGCTCCCCAGAGCAAGGGCCGATGTGGAGAACGGAAGTCGGCGCTCAGGGGACGGGAGTGCAGGGGTAGCAATTCATGCCCCACGCCCCCACCTCGCTCATTTTAATGAAAACACAGATGACTTGGACTCGTACTTGGAGAGGTTCGAGCGTTTTGCCTCCAGTCAAATGTGGCCAGAAGACACATGGGCTATGTGCTTGAGCCCTCTGTTGTCAGGTAAAGCCCTCGAGGCTTATACCAGTATGCCTCCTGCACTTCTTAATGACTACAGTGAGCTGAAGAATGCCATCCTTCGGAGATACCAGCTCACTGGAGAAGGGTTCCGGACCAAGTTCCGAGAGATTAAGCAGGAGAAGGGAGAAACAGTACCTCAGTATTTTGCCCGAGCTAGGCGGTACTTTGACCGCTGGACTGATCTCGCAGAAGTGAATGAGTCATATGGAGCCCTGCGAGATCTATTTCTCCGGGAGCAGTTTTTAACTACATGCTCCAAGGAGTTGGGCCTGTTCATCAAGGAAAGGAGTCCGCCCACCTATGATGAGATGGCAACTGTGGCAGAACGCTACATCGAGGCCCACGGTGGGAGTGTAAACGCACCCAAATCGGCTAGGGGTGGGGCAAACGGGTTGGCAATGGCACCCGTAAGGCAACACCACCCCGATCCTCCTGCGTCGCAGACCAGCCGGAAGGGGAGCGCTCCCAAGGACACCACTTGTTTTATCTGCAACAGGCGGGGTCATATTGCCAGGGACTGCTGGCAGAAGCAGGTAAGGACCACTGGGAACATTAGACCACCTCAGCAGGGGGCCGGGAACGCAGCGCCAAGGGGTTGGAAGCAAGGTGACCGCGTAGATCCAGGGCCCAGTAGGCAGACGGCAGCGTTCTGTCAAACTATCGGTCCAGAACACAGTCCCCTCCGGGAATGTATACAAGAGGGAGAATTAAGGCTGGAAGGCGGGAAGGTTGTCCCGATAATAAGTGGCATGTGTGAGAGGCTCACAACTTCGCAGGAGAAGGTTGATATGCCAGTGTACCCAGGGTATGTGGGACAAAGGGAGATCCGTCTGCTCCGGGATTCTGGGTGCTCCTCTGCAGCGGTTAGAAGGCAACTGGTTGACGACAAGCAATTGTTGGGTCGTGACCATTTGTGTATTTTGATAGATGGGACCGTTAGAAGGTTCCCCATCGCGAGGATAACGGTGGATACCCCATTTTATTGTGGCGAAGTGGAAGCCATGTGCATTGAATCACCTGTGTATGACCTGGTCATAGGTAATATCCCAGGGGTGAGGGCAAGCCCTGATGAGTTATGGTCCAGGGATAGGGGGCCAAGTGAAGGCCCAACGAGTAATGAAGGGAAGGTTCCCAGGGGGAACCAATCCGATGGTCCAGGGGATGGCCCCTACACGACGAAATGTCGGGAAGTTTCAGGAGGGACGACTCCTGTCCTATTAGGGAGAAGGGGCCGCAGGCGGTCCAGGCGAAACGCCAAACAGCGAGGGAACCCAATGGGATCATTGGGGAAAGACCCTCAAGCAAATTTATGTGGGGGAGTTGAGCACTCCAAGAAGTCGGTGTCACCCGTGTGGAGAGGGGAGGCCAGACCCACGCAAATGGCTGGGCAAACTTCCCCAGAATTGAGAGGGCACGGGTCAACACAAGTTGAGTATGTTAAAGTGGATGGGACCGCTAAGGTGGGCGCCCAGGGGACCGAGAAAAGGGTCCACAAATCAAAGGAGAAGCATCCTAGGTGGCGGAGACCACGTAGAGAGTGCCGGGGGCGCACAGCGCCCAATGTGCGCAAGAAGTCGTCGCAATGGACCGGGGGGTCGACGGCACAAGGGCCAAGGACGGCCAGTGTCGTTCGAACGACGGTAATCGCCGGGACGAGTGAGCCTGGGGGATATAGCGCCAAGGGAAGCTCTTGGGAATGCGACAACGACAGGGTATGGGGACCCTGGTGGAATACCCGTAGAAATGACGGGGCGAGAAGTAGGGGTGTGTCAAGGGTTACCCAAGGGGATACTGGGAACCGGGCCCCTACCAATGGTCGGTGGTTATAAAGAAGCAATAGTTGGGTGGCTGTGGGCCTGGTGTCTGGGACGGGGGCTCCAGTCGCAAATATTTTTGTGGGTGAGGTGATGGGCTTCGTAAACTCGGTGTTAAGGCCCGGAAGGAATTTTCTTATTTTAGTATTATTATTGCTCTAACTGCTGACTAGAGTTGGTTGTGAGTGCGAATGTGAGGTACACTGCCCTGTCTGTCGCGTGTGCGTGGACGGGGAGCCTGTGTGTCGAGTTTTGTAAGTATAGGGTGCACAAACCCGGTGTTAAGGCCCGGGGAAACCGCGCTTGTTTTTATTGACGAGAGTTTGTTGTGAGTGTGAGGCACACTAACCCCGTCTGTCGCAAAGGCGCGGTCGGGAAATCTGTGTGTTGAATGTGTGAGTGTGTGAGGAACAAATTTTAATCCCCTGGTTGAGCTTGGCGAGGGTGAGGCTCGACATAATGCAGGGGTCGTTTGCCCCTTCACAAGTCATAGGGGAATGAGAGGCGAGGTTACACTCCGTTGGAATTAACCCGTCTGACGCAAAGGCGCGGACGGTGTTACTCGTCGGAGTGAGTGCCAAGTGAACTGTTTGCAAAATGGGCGAACGTGTATAAAAACGTGTATGTTTGGGTGTAAATATATAGGATTACAGAGAGAGAGAGTGCTGCAAATCTAAGAATAAGGCTACTCTCCATATGTAAACCCGCAAGACGGGAGCATGTGGTAGCGTGTGTGTCGTGGGAATCGGTATGGCCGACGCATGAGCCCGGTCATGAACCCCACGACCACTAGGGCACGGTTTTGTAGTCTTGAACATGATGGTAGATCGTAAAAAGGTGTGAGAGGCGAGCGTGCGTGGCTTTGCCCCTTGCGTTTTAAGAGATACACAGGGTGTTTCTCTCGGGAAGGGAGTTGTCAGGGCAAAGCCAGCCTAAATATAGGGACAAGGGGCCTCATATTTAAAGATATTGTAAGTTCAAAATATATTCCGCATCAAGGCGAAAAACCTACATGAATTTCACTTCTCTGTAAAGCTGAAAAAAAAAACACACGTGGTGTATACCCAGCTTTAGCGCAGGGACCCAGGGGAGAAACGGTATGTTAGATAAGGTCTAATCTCGTTTAGTTTCTACAGTAGTCGGAGTCTTACGAGACGTAATCGGTTTTCGTCACGGCTAATTGAGAAACGAGATTCTAAAAGATAGAAATGTCGTGTCATCGTTAGTTATAGCAATGCGTGTCAGGAACGAATCACCGTTAAGTCACGCGTGAGAGGACTTGTATTGATTCTGCCTCGATATACGTCATCTCCCACCGTTTTGACAGGTGGACAGATGAGCGTCGGTCCACCTGACAGTTTAGGGTAAAAAGTATATATATACCTGGAAGAGCAGAGCATTAGACACACACTTGGGGTCACACACGCGTTGGTGAAGTCCAGGACAGGCGGACTCTGTTTCCTGGCATAAGGGTACCTTCGATCACAGGACCCTGAAACGGCTGGAATCGCCAGAGAGGGCATTCCATGATTGATTTAGCTTAAAGTTGATAGGCGGCTACGGGGCCGAATTCGTGAGAAGGAACACCCCAGGTGGAACGTTAAAGTTTAGATTGTCGAGTAGCAGGTATCGTCCTGCAATAGTCAGAAGTGTAGGTTAATTGTATTGTGCGTATTAACCCTTTGAAGCGTCAGCCTGACTGCGTTCTGAGTAGTTTATTTTGCTGTCGGAACATCGTAATACCGACTGGAGATCGGTGTGAGTGACAATTTCGCCCTAGCACAAAAAAGGGCATTTGTGAATCGTGAATTCAACCAGTGAATATTTCAATAGGACTTTCACGGAGGACTTTCAAAGGCACATAAGGTATGAATAGACAATATGTGACCCAAATCAGAAGTACGTGTCCTTATAGATGACGAACATTGCTGGTCGGAACCCTCCGACAGCTAGAGGTACAGTTACGCGCAGACGTTGACATTTGAGCCTAAGCGGGTGAAGCTCTTATGGCGAGCTCACAGTAGTAACATTTCCAGTGTGTAGACTATAGTGCCAGTACAGGGCTATAGAATGACTATATGATTGTTTAGAATTATTTAACCATAGCGACCCATTTTCTGTGAAAAGAATCGAATTGTTGATTGTTGAAATATTGAAACGGATTTATTTTTATGTGTAAATAAAAGAATCGTTGTTACTTTAAATCATTTTTTCCATTATACAGCCTAAAGTGATTAGGAATCACACCTAACGGAAATCGAACCTATTTCAGGCCAATTTGGCAGAGAAGGAATCACGGCGTCGGTCTAACTCAGCTCTCTGCGCCGAGTTCGCGACACTTGGATTCCGACCCTCCACGTTGGTCTAATTTTCCCGTAACTTCATCAGCGGGACTAAATAACCCCACGTCAGCCCAGGCCTTACGGGGCCTCAGGTGTCCCCTGACAACGTCACCAGATGACCGCTCACGCGGACGCTACCATGACAACACAACATGGCGCCACTGTGTCATGTGACTATGGCATCACATGAGATCACCCATGAGATCATCGAGATCAGGCACTTTTCATCCCTGACATACTACTCACTTGCAGTAGCTATCACAACATAGGAGGTAGAAGATTTATGTGATTTGGTGAGGGCAGCGTGGGAGGAAATCGCAAAGGATTTGGGAAACACAGTCATTGATGGCGAGTTACTTTTTACTACGGTATATGCATATGTCTGTTTAACACTCCAAACCCATAGTATTGATCCAGTACCAGGTACTTCCCAGTACCTACTGTAGTGATTTTTACCCCCAAACTTGATGTTTTCTCAAAACAGGACAAAAAGTTGGTGTCTTTTTACACTCCAAATCCATAATGTTGGCCCAGTATACGGTACTTTCCAGTAGCTACTGTAGTGATTTTTACCCTAAATATACAACGTTTTCTCACTACTTTACAAGACAAAGAGTTGCTGCCTTTGTAACACTTCAAATCCATATTGTTAATCCAGTACCCTGCACTTCCATCTTTCGTTTACTCATAACGTTACAAGACACACACCTATGAATACCAAATATTTCCCGCTCCACACTGACTGTAGTGAGTGTTACCCTAAAACACAAAGTTTACTCACTACTGTACAAGACACACACAAGTAAGTACCAAATATTTTCTCCCAGCTCCACACTGACTGCGCGAGTTTTACCTTAAAACACAAAGTTAACGCGCATTTTTACAGTATATACACTCGTAAATCCCAAACCTTTTCTCGCAGCTATACACTGACTATTAATGAGCTTTACCCTAAAACAAAAAACTACTCACTACACATACATTTTGACCGAGCAAATCGTCGGTGCTACAAGATGTAACCTTGCCCCCACGACAGCTGCAACCCCAACCTCTTGGTGGTTTGAAAAGTCGGGCTTAGGCGAAAACAGTCCCTCCCCCTCCCCCTTCCCTATGCGTATATGACTTTCGGGCGAGTGATAAAGGGCGTAACATTTTGCCAAAGCCAGTAACAACTCCCCAGAATGAACACGTTCATTCCAACAGCCCGTAACCATTTAACCCTTTACCCAACGTAACGGCCAAAACCGGCTAGTGCTATTCTCAAAAATCGCCAATTAATTATCATTATATAGGGGTCATAACCAATGTTTTTGAGACAGAAAATGAAAAACATCAGTTATTCAAGAATTTTGTTTGCAAGTGTCGTCTGCTTTTCATGTTTGGTAAAGGGTTAATACGGCTTTTAATTAGTACCAGATCCCTCTGGTAGAAAGAAGCTCGCACTTTGTCCCTTTCCAAGACCAATGTTGTCCCTAATGTAATCAACCAATTACAGACCCAAACTGACCATACCCTGCAATTCCAACACAGTCCCATCCGCAGCATGGAGTGTATAGAGAGTATAGCGTTTCACATTAGCAAACAACGCTTAACAACCCTCACCCTACAACCTGAACCCTCGGGGAGGGGGGGGGGGCAATCTGAACCCGAACCCTATAGTCACTGAACAAACTGCTGCTCCCTCTGAATCTTTTACTGCCACACTTAACCTATTACCTGTCGCCAGATCAGACAAGAAACCGGCACATTGTTAATCTTTGCCACCAGTGTCAGTATGGAATGTGCTGGTACACGCTAAAAACTAAAGTGTTAAAAACTACACTTGAAGTGCTGTATTTAACACTTACTAAGTGTTGAACTAGCACTTTGTTCAAGTGTAGATATCCCAGAACTTGACAGGTGTTACAATAATACCACTTGACAAGTGTAATGTCGCGACACTTAAAGGGAAACAACGCAGATGACGCGGATCAGGCTCGAACTCTCGAGCCTGATCCGCGTCATCTGCGTTGTGGCCTTTTAATTATGTACCCACCAAGCGCAAATCAAATTATGGAGGATTCTGGAAGAACCACCAATGCTTGACACATGGGAAGTGCCATCCATTCAAGTTTCAGATGTCTGACGATTGTAATGTCTAAGTGCTTAAAGCATTGCATTTTGAGTGTTAAAATCAAACCCTAAGAGTTAAAAAGTGTTTAACACCTTGAAAGTGTCAGTTTTAACACTTTAGTTTTTAGTGTGTACACATACCAATAGTGGCCAATACGCTGTCATACCAAAAAATCATTTGGTCCTCTACGCATTTACCAGTTGAACTCTAATTTGAAAAAAACCAGAATGCCAACCATGAGGACAAAAACTGCTACCTCACCACCACCACCCCCCCCCCCCCCCCCTTCCCCACGTTTACACCAACACACTCTCCACCCTGAAGAACAATATCTTGCCCACTCAAATACCCAGCATTCCGTCAATAGTCATGCAAGCGAATTGGTCTTCCAATCAACCAAGCATACCGTTAACCCTTCGCCAGATGATAACAGAAGTAGAAAAGGAATAATCGATCCTTCCGATAATCCCGGATTAGGTCACCCGATGTGTACCCAAACAGACAGTGTCAAACAAGAATTACCCGCCATACAAATACATTAGGCGCCAGAGCGTGACTTAACATGCGCAAAACTACATTTACCCAATTGGCTGACACCACAAAATAGTTTTGTTCACTTTTAGCCCTCCCGAATAAGCGAGGGTGGCCCCTTCCCGCCAGACTGCGAACCTCACGATGTTGTGTTGAAAAGATGCTCCCGCTACATTTCAAACAATGTTCTTTAACCCGTTACCTAACATGGCAGCAAAGAATTAACCAGAATAAGCCTACCACAGCCCAATATCTTGTAAGTTCCTCAATAAAATATACAAATATGGATATAATTAGAATCAGCTAATGCCCCCCCCCCCCCCCCCGCACGATTTTAGCCCCCACCCCCCCCCCCCTTCCCCAGCTGTTGTGGCCTAATTATTGGTGTCTTTCACAACTTATAATTATGGACACAGACAGACTAGAGTCAAGAAAATTGCGTTTTTCTGTCTCGAATTTTAAACTTTTTCCCGGGGGAAGCCCCCACCAGCGAGAGGGAGTGTCCCCCTCTTGTGATCGCCCCCATCTCATCGCTACGTGGCTCGGATGATGCTGCGCATCCTAATCGGGATGCCCCCGAGTAGTTTAGCGATCTGAACGTAGCGGTTATCCTTTCATAAGGGGTAGCCGCTACATTCAGATTCTGAATCAATTGGTTTTTGAGCGCCGAAGGCGCGCAGGGACGGTGTGGGACAAGCCCCTTTCATCCCTCTTTAACTGTGGAATTGTGTCTTGTCTGGAGGTGGTAAAGGAGGAGAATGTACAGGTAATTAGTCGCGCTTGTGTCTGTTGTGTTTCTTTTTAAGAGGAGGTGGTCCTGGCCGAGAGGTGACTGAGGCTCCTGTTGTGGTAGAGCCTCTCTAAGTTTATGTTTATTATTTGCCTCACCGATCATCTTGAGAAACTGTTCGTACTGCTTGCCCATTTCTTTTCTGTGTCGGTCTCGATTTTCCTTGTTCTCCTATAAAATTCTCTCCAGCCACTTGTCCGAGTCCGGGCATTTTGGTTCAGAAGGAAGAGGCTAGTGGGGATCAGGAAGTGGCGAGAGGGCAGCTTCTATTTCCACCTCAGTCTCCACAGACTCTCCCACATCCGACAACTCCGGGTGGGGAGCAGGCAGTAGGATGGGACTGTGTGTATGAGTGGGAGGGGGAAGTGGCGGCCACCTCTTGCTCTTTCTTTTCCTCACAGTTCTCTTTCTTTTTCACCAAAAATGCCCCCAAGCGTCGGTCATCTCTACGACGCTGACTAGAGTCACCCACACCACGGCGACTTTAATCGATCATATCTTTAGTACTAATAACAGCAAATGTGACCCAGGAATCATTATAATCGATGTTAACGACCACTTCGCCACATTTTATATTGAGAAAATTAGTAGGTGTTCAGTCCGCTCAACACAAACACGGAGACGCGTATTCAAGAAGCGCAACATTCATTATTTAAACGGCTTCTGTCAACGTGTGACTTTGCAAGTGAAATCGACACCACTTGCCCAAATCGTCGGCTGAGTGCTAGAATGTCCTATGTCCCATAGGGGACATAGGACATTCTAGCATTCGGGCGACGAAATGATGCTTATTATTCATTCTTTGATACATTTTACAGACTTTTCAATAGTGCTTTTCTACCGGAATTGGTGCACACGAGAACGAAGTTCATAAAACGCGAACCTTGGATGGCACAAGGACTCCTCTTGCAGTCATTGTTAAATAAACACAAACTATATGTAAAAACGTAATCACTTCCAATCCCCAAAATGTAGTGGAATAAAAAAATACTGCCAGATATTTATTCAACTGAAAAGAATAGCTAAAAAAGAATTATTACACCAACACCCTAGTCGCCAATACAGGCAATATGAAAAAACTGGGAAATTCTGCGCAAAGCCATTAACAAAACAGAACACATCCCATCATTCCCTTTGACCTTCTACGATGAAAACAACGAACTGACGGATCCAAAAAAACACAGCCGACAAATTTAATATTTGTTTTGTTAACATAGGTAAATCAATAAGTGAAAAAAAATCCAATATCAAACCGTACTTTCTCGGTTTACATAGCTAACAACAATTCAAATTCATTTTTTTATATCGCCCACCAAAGAATAGAAAGTAATTCGTTTTGCAGATAGCTTATGTGGAAAACAATCCAAAGATTGTGATGACTTATCGACAAAATCTGTAAAAGAAATAATCTATGAAGTGGCACATCCATAAACGCATATCACCTTCTTGTTTTCTACTGGTAGAGTACCAAACAAAATGAAGGCAGCGCGATTTATACCCAAATATAAATTCGGTGACTCACAACTATTCAATAACTATCGACCCATTAGTATTTTGCCCCCTTTTCCCAAAATACTGGAAAAATTATTGAACACACGTGTAATGACTTTTCTAGAGGAACAAAAGACTCTGTATCAGTACCAGTACCCGTTTGGCTTCAGAAAAAAGACCTTCAACTGTTCATCCTGTCTTTCATTTGTTTAATAGTGTTGCCGAGCAAAATGATAAATCCTTAAAAGATTGTACGATTTGATTTTTTCTCGACTTTTCAAAAGCTTTCGATAGCATTGATCTCGTCATCTTATTGAAAAAACTGGAACACTGTGGTATTAGAGGATTGGCCAACTGTTGGTTTAAAGATTATTTGACCGAAATGACTCAGTCTGTTTCATTTTGGAATGAAACATCTGATGAACAACAGATAACTTCAGGTGTACCCCAAGGTTCCATTCTCGGCCCAATTTTGTTCTTGCTATATGTCAATGACATTAGTGAAGCAACTCCATTTAAGGTACCGTCTTTCGCTGGCGAAATAGCACACGGATCTAGTAACAACTTGGATACGATAATAGAAAATGCAAATTCTGAATTATCTAAAATAAGCGAACGGAGTTCTACAAATAAATTAAATGCCTCAAAAACCAAATTCATGTTATACTTCACCCCAACTTGACGCATAAGCGCAAAGTACGAGAAAATATCACTAAACGATATAAATATTCCACTAATAGGTAATCACCAAGAAGAGACATCATTTAAGTTTCTCGGAATTCACATGGACGAAAATCTGAAATTCAAACAACATGCTTAAGTTGTTTGCTCAAAAATGAATGGGCGAATTTTGCTATAAACAAACAAAGAGATTTCTTCCCCTACAAGCCTTAAGAGCCTTGTAATTCTCACTTATCCACAGCCATATGACATATGGATACTAGTTTGGGGACACTCAGCCTCAACAAATAGAACTGTTACTTCGCAAACGAAGGCCATTCGCGTTATAACAAACATGTCCTGTAAATCAGATAATGACTCCCTTTTCAAAAGCTACGGTATCCTAAAATTCAGAGACTTTTATACACTACATTCGCTCTTGTTCATGCATGATTGGTTCAACAATAAGCTGCCCGTGCCCTTCTCTAACACATTCAACATTTACATGAACCCATTGGGCGTGAACACTAGACAGTATGGGAAAATACACACATATAAACCAACACGCTTTTCAGCTGAACTTCCTTTCCACACTTTTCCACGGGTCTGGAATGAAACTGCTCCAGGAATTCAGAATTCAAGTAGTCATCAACTCAAGAAGGCGACAGTGGACAAGGCTCTAAATTCATATATTACAGATGTGTCTTGTAATAACCCTGTGTGCCCCAATTGTACCTCTATCTCGTCTGGATCTCAATATCGTCGCCTGAGTGCTAGAATGTCCTATGTCCCATAGAGGACATAGGACATTCTAGCACTCAGGCGACGATATACCTAATATCCACAACACAAATAATACTTCTTTGTTCTGATGGAAACATGTACTAACTTTTGATAATGCAGAATTCTTTTCCTAGGCTTTAATGCAAATTTTCCCTGACTTTGATGTCAGGCACATTTATTGTTTCTTATGAGAATGGCATGGAGACAGCCTTCTTGGTTATGTCATCTCCATGCAGTGTACAATTATCTCTCTGTAAAATGACACGAGCAACACCTAAACTACTAGACCATTGTACATCGTCAACAAACGATGACTGGAATCAGGGGCTTAACAGTATTATTGGGGGCTCTTTGACAACATGTCGTAACTATTCAGTCCATTATAATGTTACATTCTAGCACACTTACTGGGTACAAACATTCTGTTAAGTATAATATCCACCCGGCCTTAAATAGCTTAAGAAGTTCTAGTGATGGTTAGTGGTTACAGTATGACCGTCGTGAACTGGTCACTTTCCCATCTTTCCACAGACGCAATAAAATTAGATTCCGAACACTTATTATAGTAGTAACAGTCAAAAGTTTATTTAATGAAGCACCGGGTACAACCCGGTGCTTCATTAATTAAAATTCCCCTGATGGTGATTTTCGTTCGTTCTTTCGGTCGTTTTTGTGTTCGTTCCTTCTTCAGTTGATCAGCAATTTAACCGAGAAGGATTCATGTTGGCATTGGTATGTTTCGGATACTGCTTTGATGTAGCAACTTGTACAGAATGCATCCACATTTGTAAATGAATTAAAATTAAAATTCTTTCGACATTTGAACAACTGTCCAATGATGTCATGTGCATAGTACACATCCCCTCAATTGGTTTCAGAGACTGGCCACTTTCCATGGGTGGGCAATAATTCCACAGATGCAATAATATTAGACTCCAAACACAAAATATAGAAAAAAACATTAAAAATTTAATTAATGAAAAAAAATTTCTGATTTGGTTTAAAAGCTTGCATGCTGCTGGCAGATATTCCTGCCAAGCACAGGGTTTCTCTCTTTGTCACAGAAATAAGTATAATTTGTGCATCATTTTAATCGTATTTGCCCTATGTAAACTGAATGGATTTTTTCATCAATGATTTCTTGTGTTATATTTACACATGTAGATTAATTTTTCATCAGATCTAGTCATGGCTGCTCTACAGGAGCCATGACTAGATTTGATGAAAAATATCTGGAAAATACTCTGCAGTCTAAGAGTTAACCCTTTAACCAACAAATCGTCCGCATCCTCCCGCGTAATATGCAAATTCAGCATTTGAAAAAAAATATTATTTTTCAAAACATTTCAACAAAACCATATCATGTGACCCCTCGTTGGAACGAGCTCGTCGAGCTCGTTCCAAAGAGGGGGTCACATGATATGGTTTTGTTGAAATGTTTTGAAAAATTTTAAAAAACGATATTTTTCTGATGGTGATTTTCGATCGTCCTTTCGGTCGTTTTTGTGTTCGATCCTTCGTTAGTTGGTCAGCACCTTAACAGAGAAGGAGAAGGGGGCATGTTGACATTGGTTTGTTTCGGATTCTGCTTCGACGGTTTGATGTAGCAACTTGTACAAAATGCATCCACATTTGTAAATGAATTAAAATTAAAATTGTTTCGACATTTGAACTATTGTCTCATGTTGTCATGTTCCACGTTCACAACGCAGTAATTGGTTTCGGAGAATATCGCTCCGATTCTTTATGCAAACTGGTATTGACGCATCCAACCTCAATGCTTCAACTACATCACTGTTTTGAGAATTTTAATGATTTTTTCCCAAAATGTTGGAATTGTTGGGGGCACTAAAAACCTGCAATTGTTGGGGCCCTTAGGAGACGCCCTAACCTCGTTGTATGGGTATTACGCCTTTGGCTGGAATTCGGCTTTGTTGATGAAGTTCTTATGATTACTCGGTTCACTTTCCTTTCGGCAGCCACATGAAAGTGTGAAACACGCTGACTACAGTACGGCTATGTTTGGCCTTAGACGAAGATTGGAACGGGCCTATGTTTGTATCTTGAAAGACACAATCATGTTTTGGAAAAATCTAGAGTATTGGTTTCTTATCATACGCAGGGAATCGAACTCACGACAATCCCGCCTGGCAATCAGAAGTCCAACATCTAAGCCACTTGACCATTACGCGCCTTACAACAACTGCAACAAGTGCCACAAGACCGGTTAAACAAGACCGACGGTAGGGCGCCAAGGCTGCACGTTGAAAATATTGATTGGTCTCCCCCAAGTAACGTAAATAGATACATCAGCTGATGTATCTGAACTGGCATGAAATATACCATCGGTGTCGAAAGAGTTAAAGAATATCGGAGCAATGTTTTTTTGTTTGACACTCCATCTATTCCCACCAGTAAAACACAAAATGTGTCCCGTATTTCCAGAACTTGCTTGTGGGACCCAGCCCCGGGCAGGGAGGGGAACGATAAATTTGAATATTTACGCCCAAGACTAACGCAAAACAGGGTAAATTGTGGGTCTAGTGTTGATGATTTGGCAATTTTTATATCTTAAAATAAAACTTTTGTCAAGGCGGGCCGCACCATGCTTGGTCCGGTGGGGCCAAAGCTCGCTATGTTCCCCAAATCCAGGGGACCCATTACCCCTCGACCCGCACTGTACTCCTCTATCTCCTTTTTCCTCATCATATGAAGTTCAGAGACTAGAGACTTGTGTCAATTTAAATTTTCTCTCTATTTTAGGCGACTTGTTGATTAAGCTTTTGAAAACTTAATTTATATTGAGATGGCATCGTTTGCTCAATCTTTGACCTACCTTTATTCGACGTTTGAAGGCCGCAATAGCACGGAACCGTAAGTGTACAATTCTTTTAACTTCAGAAAAGTATTTCCATTGATCACGCTTTTAACCCTTTACCTAACACGAAAGGCAGACGACACTTGCAAATAAAATTCTTGAATAACTAATTTTTCCATTTTTACGTCAAAAACATAGCTTATGACTCCTCGGTGGAACGAGCTCGTTGAGTTCGTTCCAATGAGGGGTCATAAGCGATGTTTTTGAGACAAAAAGTGAAAAAAATAATGAAAACTGGATGGCGATTTTTGTGAATAGCGCTGGCCAGTTTTGGCTGTTACGTTGGGTAAAAAGTTAATGTTGCATTCATATAATAGAAGTGGCAATGGCAACACTGGAGCCTTTAATGTTAAAAGGTGTCGCCACTTTCCGGAATTATACGTAATCAATTGTAGAACTGTGGGCCCTTTCACCTAGTTTTGAGGAGATTCTTTACCCATCCATCAAGACAAGACTCGTTCCAAAGAGAGGGCAGTTTGCAACATAAACACACGTAGTAATCATAACACGGATACATTTGATATGGTTTGTCCAGTGTGACAACATTGTAGGTCCTAATGTCACAGGGCATAATGTCACAGGACAAAAAGTCACATGGATACATCGTCACACGGACAAAATGTAAGCTTTTACACTCACGAATCTTCACCCTTTACTTCACACAACAAGAAACGACAGTCAAAATATTTGTCGAATAATTAAACAATTCCAAGTTGTGCTTCACAAAACATAGGAAATGACCTCTCATTGGAACGAGCTCGACTTTGTCGTTCCCACGAGTGCTCTTGAGCTATGTTCCCGGAGCACAAATTGAGTTCAACAGATGCTCGCAGAGCTCGTTCCAATGAGGTGCTACAGTTACAACTAAAAGTCCTGTCCTGAAATGCGCACATATAGCACGTTGATCTGCGCGTTAATCTACGCGTTATGACCATAGTAAGGCTCTCAAATTGTGTACATGCGGCCTGTGCACAAGCAATGTTTCAGCCAATGGACCTCCAGGTAACCCGGAGGTCCACTGGCAGAAGCATTGCCTGTCTTTGCTATGAGTAACCAGGAGAACCTGCCGTGCTTTGGATGCCATTCGATTTGGCTATTGCGCGCAATTCCTACGCGCAATAAAACCTAGATAAGCGCACATTTCGTGACAGGACTTCTAGTTTTAACTGTATAAACTGTGTCTTGGAGGCAAAAAATGAAAACATTTAGTTAGTTACGACTTTGTTTTTGTCCTGCAAGTGTTGCTCCAGTTGTGTTTGGTGATGGTGGGAGAGGAGGTGATGGGGGGAGAGGGTTAAACTGTTATCATTGTTTCCGGGTGTTTTGAATAAATTGTGACCTTTGACCTTCATAATTATTAGACTTTAGAGTGTCCGGATGAACAACACATCCGATAAGAAAGACTTGGTGAAACATATTTTCAATATTCCTTGTTTTGGGGGATTTAACGACACTTTTACCAGCCACAGTCATCTCGTACCAGATTCTCAATCCTTAAAACCAGACATGTTTAACCTTTAGATGTTATGGCTTTACCAGTAAATTATTATCAAAAACACTTTGGGGACTGTTAGTTATTAATTTAGTTTGTTACACACTACCTTATAAAAGAGCGAGAAATATCTACCAAATTCGATGTCTGTTTTCACGATGGACACAAGACATTATCTCCCCGGAAGTGACGCGCATCACGCAGTTAGTACAGATCCAATCACTGCGTGTCGGGATTGTGGTGCGTCAGTAGTTATAGCATTAAACTTCACACCGAAAGGACCAATATTCGATCCTGACTAGTGGTAAGCTGCAGACACATACTTGCGGTTCACCATCCGGTGCGGCAATGTTGAGCGTTCATATCACCGCTGCGTTTTTGCCGGGCCGAAATTTATTTATTATTTATTGGTGTTGAAGGTCACATATTTCTGCACAATGGCTAATCATGAGCACGACAGTTTTACGGGTGGAGGAAGCCGGAGTACCCGGAGAGAACCACCGAGCAACGGCGAGCATCTGTCAGCTCCTCAACCTACAAACTCCACACAAGCAGGGTTAGCATTGTTTGAAGACAAGTGAACCATTGAGGTGCAGAACGCCTTAGTATACAACGCCACCGTGAGCCCAAGGCAATGGGAGTGAAATGTTCAAGGACAGAACGCGGTTGCCGCAGGTGGGATTTGAACCGAGGACCTCTCGACGCCGGACCGATATTAAATATAGTGATACATTGGCCATGACACATACACACAGTTATGGTGTGTTTTTTAGTTTCGCCGTCTCGAGATTTTCTGTCCGGTGAAACGGTGCGGTCAGATCTATAGCGTCGGGGACTTCCATTACGTTATGACGTAGTTTGGGGAAATTCATCATACCAAGATACCACGTCTGAGCGAATTGGTCACGTGTCAGTCGAAAATAGGAGACAAATTTCTCTTCGTCCTCGTACAAATTGGGGCACAAGATCATGGAACACCCCTCTCGTTGTCGTCATTCTGTTGATGGGGTGGACCCAGAAACGGCGGTTTTTCCTTTCATTTTTAGCCTCCCATAGTGAATGGCTATCAGGAGCACTAAAATGTCATCTTCATCGTTGACGTCCATCAATGAAACTGCTCCAATCTTGACGTTAAGCCAAACATGAACGCAGGTGAGCCGCACATATGTGACATGGCTACCGCAGCAGCACTACACCTCCGCAACGCACCACCACAACGCAACCATCGCAATCGCATGCATGTATGTGTCCTTAACAACGTTGTGACCTTGAGCAAGGCACTTAATCCCGATTGCCCTGTGGGCACGCGGTTGCGCAATGTGCTAAGGCATATTGGACGTCGACGGTTCACTTGTCTTCAACCACTGCTAACCTTGCTTGTGTGGAGTTAGTACATTGAGGTGTCTGATAGTTGCTCGCCGCTATTCGGCGGTTCTCTCGGGATACTCCAGCTTCCCCCGCCCGCAAAACTGCCCGATACGAGCTAACCCTGTTTTCTTAAGGTGTCGTTAACACTTAAATAAATATCTCTGCGCGTTTCCAGCATTTTGTGCTCTATTTATAATTAAAATATGTTTTATTTCCAGCTAAAAGGTCGCGACGCATACAATAATAAGAATACATACTGTTTTTGTGTGGGCACTAGCATAATCTCATGACTGTCTTAGGTCCCTTCGAATCTTCGAGATTCGATTCGATTTCGAATCTTAATTTGATATTCGATTCAATTCGAAAACAGTTGCCCGATTTCCTTTCAAATCTTTACACGGGAATATATCTTAGTATTAGAAATTCTCGTCGTCTCACAAAACGTATTTGTACGTAAATAATGCTGGGAATAATACAGGGTGTAATTTCATCTATATTGACATAAATAGCATCTGACCCATGACACCTCCCTTGCTAATTCCAGTCTCACTAGTCTCTACCACTTTTGAAAACAAAGTTGGTTTCCAGAAAATGTTGACGATAAGCTATTGCTAGCGGCTTGTCCTGTGCGGTGTTAGTGCTGGTAAGTCTCGCATCCGTTTCTGGGTAATATTCCAACTACATCATCAAGGCATGCCTTCCAGGAAGGCATGCCTTGATGATATAGCTGAAATATTTTATCAGTCGGGACTTGAGCCGTCACAGTTGGAACATTAGGGTTAACAGTCCACCTCCCCTTATCGGTCATCTTCAAGGCGCCGATAATTCGATTCGAACTTCGATTCGATTGTGAATAATAGACTCGATTCGATTTGAGATTCGATTCGAATCGAAAGTGTGTGATTCGCGGGGACCTGGACTGTCTGCAGGGTAATTTAAGTAACCACAAGTGGCTACACTGCAAAAAAATAGGTTCTCTTTAGAACCCAAACAGAACTGGTTCCATCTCAGGGACAAGACTAGAACCAGTTTTGGTTCTAAAGAGAACCTATATTTTTTGCAGTGTATGATGCGCTCGTGAAAACTTACATTTCCTATAGGTGTCACTCATGAGATGCCGATAAGATATCAAAGATCATGACTGACAATTTTCGCCATTGGAAGAGGTTTACAGTAAAGTTAGTTTCCCTTAATTTCTCAAAGCTGTCAGTAAATTTAATAGTAAATTCAGTTTTCATATAAAAAAAATTGTACATCGATGCGTGCATCATTTCTCGAACTTTGTGCATTTTTCTGTGAAGTAGTATGAAAATAAAGAAACTGTTTTTACATTTTTCCCAATCAGTTTGAACGTTTGACTATTATTCTTTGTTGAAATCTATCTAAAAATAAGAAGTGGAGCGCGGTGGCTCAGTAAGTGCAAGTCGACAGGTCCACGGTTCAAATCCCACCTACGGCAACCCCACCGTGTCCTTAAACAAGGCACTTAATCTCAATTGCCCACGTGGGGGCATGGTGGCGTTGTGTACTAAGGCGTACTGTGCGTCGATTGCGCTTTTGTCTTCAGCCAATGCTAACCCTGCTTGTGTGGATTTGTACGTTGGGGAGTCTGGCAATTGCTCGCCGTTGCTCGGTAGTTCTCTACGGGTACTCCGTCTTCCTCCACCCGTAAAACTGTCTGACACAAGGCGACACTGACCCGGAAATCGTTGACGGACTATTTTTCTAAAAAAGCGAAATTTCACTGAAATCTTCTACACATCGTGCACCTCAATTACAATTTGAATGGCTAGAGATACATAAACATCGTCCCCTGAGTTTCAATGTGTTCTATGTGCCAGTAGGCACATAGAACACATTGGAACTCAAGGGACGAAATAGTAACACGGGTTCCCCTCGCAAATTTGGTTGGTATAAAATGTGTTCTCTTTGTAGATAGTTGTCAAATGAATTGCTGAAGGACATTCTAATAGTTGTTTTTATAGACGTGAAGGCGTGTAATAAACAGAGAACGACACGCGCGTTGCGGTCTCTCGTTTTATATTTCCGCGCTGGCACTCGTGCCACATCGATTAACCCATTCACACACAATACTTTTATTTTTTAGAGTTTGTGCACCAACCATCACCCATTATGCTTTTTACCAAGTAGCTCTCCTACCAGCCGTAAGTATCTCTACGTTTTCATATATAACTGACAGAATTCGATCAATTTATGTTGTTATTACCCTGACTGTTCTCATACACTACAGTAGCCGTGGACTGGGCATAATCCACGCGTGATCAGTGACGTCTACGCATGTGTTTACTAGGTAATTAAAGATCATCATCAGAAAAAATTTAATTGATGAATCACCGGGTTGTACCCGGTGCTTCATTAATTAAATTTTTGAGGATTACTCCTATAATTAGTGTTTGGAATCTAATATTAATGCGTCGGTGGAAATATTGGCCACCCGTGGAAAGTGACCAGTCCACGACCGCCGTACTGTAGCGTGCACTGAAGTGTCGCTAAGAGGAACGTAGACTGGGGATGTCTCCCACGCCCCACCACCTTAAGTTTTCCGGTTGGTACATTTACTCCAGGATTGGAGTCTAAGATATTAATTCAAGATTGCTAGTAATCACGCACTTTCTCAAAAGACTAGATTTAATACAAGGACATGTGTCACACACACAGTCGGTCATACAAACGGAGGTCTGTTATACCCGATTCAGGCTGCTGGGGGTCCAACATGACAAATACGGTCCGGTATGTATTAAACCTTTACCTAACACAGTATTTTTAAAAAATTAAATTAAATTCAACATTTATCGTAAACAAATTTCACAATTTTTAGCTTTCCTTGACAGTCAAGATAAGCTATTGCCATCACAGGTGCGTAACTTTGTGAGGCTGTGAGTCTGTTCACATTTTTCTTTAGCACAGGCTACACCCCGTTCTTGCCCGATCATTGCTGAATTCCATGTACAGGTTTGAGTTCATGTCTAGATGCGAACAACCCATTTTGATCGCGATCGGTCAACCGTGACGGCTGCAGGAGTTCGAAACTCGAAAAACTTTAGCAAGGTCCACAGATCGTATTTGTGAAGGGATTTCATTGTAACTTGATAGGATGACTCCGTATAATGTTTAGTTCAATAAAACCATACAAATATGGATATCATTAGAACCAGCTCGTCGAGATGGTTCTGATGATATCCATATTTGTTTGGTGTTATTAAAAAACGTCCGAGATATTTTAGGCTGTGGTAGGCTTATCTTTGTTAATTTTCTGACCGTTTTGGCAGCTATGTTAGGTAAAGGGTTAAATGTATATTTGATTTATTTACTAATAAACTTCCCAGAAGTCTTCAGTTTTGTTTTAAATATAATCCCATTGACCAATATGCCAGCTATATCATCAAGATATGGCTTCGACGAAGGCATACCTTGATAATGTAGTAGGAATATTAGTCAGCTATAACTTCAGCCGTTAAAGCAGGGACGAATCAGGTTTACACCTCCACCATTCGGTCATCCTTGCGTGTCCTCAATCCTGAAGCCAAAAAAAAAAAAATAATAATTTCTGTGTGTAGTTAATTGTGAATACGCAAAAACGCTTTTGATATTCGGTGTTTGTTGCCTGTGAACATGAATTGACTATAAAAATGTCCCCAAAAGAAGAAATGCCAATGTTTCAAATAAGAATTGTCGACGGAAACAAATACCTTCTTTTACAAACCATTCTGCTCATGCGCAGGAAATCGCATATCGTTATGGTTATAACTTCACACCAAGGTCGATTACGTGCGTTAGCATGACAACCCCGTGAAGGGTTTGAAGACGCCAGTACTCACGTAACTGAAGACGTCACTTTATTGGTTGTTGCACCGAGGACATCAAGACCTCAAAGCGCCTGACACGCTGCCTTGTATCAACTGCGCAGTGATGGTAAATGCTGGTGGCTTCTAACTACAGCTGGATAATGCGCCCTTCATACTATTGCTGAAACGTTTCTGGAATTATGTAACCGGTAACCGCTCAGTAACCATTTAACCTCTTCGTTATAACCGTTCCATTATCGGATAACCGATTATTACTTTGGGACAGAGGTATGGTATGCTCTGCGGTGTTGAACAGCGACAATGTAGTCTGACTTTAGAGGAGATAGTTTGAATCAGTAGATTCGGGTAATGAGAGAATCTTGGAATGTTACTCATTTGAATCTTGCATAAAATATCAGTGTCTGACAAAATGTAGTTTCATTCAGATCATTACTTTCTGTGTACTCAACATTGCCTGAATCTACTAATGCATTCATAATATTTGGATAGTAATTGATCTGGTGTTCTGGATATTCGTATGATCGGTTGATTCGATTCGATTCGTTACCGAATCTCGGATATGTGGTCGATTCGAATTGGCAGCGATGAACAACGATGGTCTCAACTGTATCACACAGTGGTCCGATTTCCGTATAGTTCGTAGAATTTCTACTGCTGCTGTAGTCGTGACGCCATTATCTGTGCAGTAAATTTAGCATTACATCAAGTTCAAAACACAGAATATCCCTGAAGTTTTCGCGTACATGGCGAAAGCATGGATGCGAAAAATATTATGAACGTTCAGTTTCTCAGTGATGGAACGCATTGCCCCCTTGAGTGCAACGTGGCGCCATCTGTAGGGCTAACGCGTTGAAAATGGCTCCTTGTTGCACTGAATACGCCACATGCAATTTTCGCGGCAATTCCCAGAGCAAGAGAGGGGAGATAGTGAGACAGACAGACAGACAGACAGACAGACAGACAGACAGACAGACAGACACAGAGAGACAGACAGACAGACAGACAGACAGACAGACAGACAGGCAGACAGGCAGACAGACAGAGACAAAGACGGAGAGAGAGAGGGGGGAGAGAGTGTGCGTGAATTATTCTCGAAGAAACCGATGCCATCGGGTCCATTTCTGAATGTTGATGACTATGTTCAAGTAAGAGTAAAATCCCCGCCCTCTGATTGGATAAGAGCTGGCGTAGTTTCTTTTATGTTTACGGCTCCAGTAGCAAATGTTACCGTCTGACGTCACAACGCGAAATATTTGAAATGACGTCGCCCGTTCCGTATTCCTTCATCAATGGAGTGACTAGCAAGCCGCTTCATTTCTCTGGATTTTTCACATGTGCAGCAAACGGTGTTTCGGAGAGAGTGTTGTTTAAATAACAAACCGATTTACGATTTGAACTAAGACGGAATGAGTTTATCTGGTTTATTGAGTATTTATCCAGTGTCGTGGATACACGAGAGGTTTATTTACTAAACCTGTGATCGATGAAAGTTGCCTTGCCGAAGACAACTTTTAACGATCACAAGTTTAGTAAATAGGCGTCTCGTGTTTCATAATGTACGTTTTGGGATATGGGTAGTGTCTTATTGGAACATATTCGTACTTGTGATGAGTTGACGGTAACATGGTCTGAGGTTTGTGCCTCAGGAGCGTATGTTCAACCTCGACGCTTCGTGTCTCGGTTGAACATAAGCTCCGAGCCGCAAACCTCAGACCATGTTTACCGTCAATTCATCACAATAATTTATAATGTCATCGCATCCACTGCATAACGCGGAAAACCCGGATTTCACGAAAGTTATTATTCAGCAGGATCGATTCGAAGAAAAGAATCGGTTGGCGAATCTGTGTCTGATTCAATTCGAGTATCGATTCGAAGTTAAATTTCCGATTCGCGTGGCCCTTGTGACATGAATACAAACTAACTCAGTAAACATAGCTTGTTTATCATTTTTTCTGACAACGTATAACGTATATATTGCTACAGTAGGGCCGCCGTGGCAACTCGCCACAGGGTGGGCAGTATTTCCGCGGACGCAATAATATTAGATTGCAAACACGAATTATTGGAATAATCACCCAAAATTTAATTAATGAAGCACCGGTTTGTACCCGGTGCTTCATTTAATAACATTTTGCTGCTGATGATTTTTTTTATAACCTGGACATCATTGTCCACGAATGGATTGCGACCAATCCTCGGCGACTGTACTAAACAGTGCTATACATTTCATCAGAACGTGCTTGCGACTAGCGGTATAGAATATATCAAAGCTGAGAATACATAATAACTACCTGTCTGTACGTTATTGTGACATTTTCGGATTTCGGGTTATTAGATACGCAATATAGAGTAGCACGTAGTGCTATAGAACCGAGAGGTCTTCTGGGAATAAGATAAGATCGATCGAACTAGACTCCATCTAATTACCAAAAGCAACCCGACAATTGTTTAACTAGTTGGGATTCTTTCATAATCCTCTCTTCTCCCTATAAGCTTTGCTATAGGTTCTGCCTATTCGTTTTTTTTCTGGAGTATACTGCGGTAGAGTAAAAGAGCCTATCAGTTGGGACAGTTTTGCTTATTTAGCGCGCATGCGCGCGTAATATCTGGGGCGATTCTCGGCACATTTCATGGGGAATTCAATGCTCAGGAGGATTCAATTTACGGAAGATAAAATGGACAGCTGTAAAATCCGAAACGAATATTTGTAATTTCCGTGTATTTTATTTTACTTTATCTTTATTTCTGTGCATTGTCTTTAACCCCCTTCACACTGATGTCAAAGTATCTAAATTTCAGGCAGAAAAATTTTCCCATTACGCAACTAGAAATTTAACCAATTCAATCTCGTTTGACAGAGCTCATTGAGCTCTGTCAAACGAGATTGAATTGGTTAAATTTCTAGATGCATTATGGGAAAAAGCAGCTTCCTGAAATTTTGGTTTGACATCAGAGTAAGGGGGTTAAACGATACACGCAAAACAATCCGCAATACATATATGTGTTTTTGTGCTGTCTGCTAAAGTGTTTTTGCTATTGTGACATGAAAGCAATCCGACAAGAAAGTCTTACCCAATTTTTTGACAGGTGACACAGAATGCTGTTGGTCGTGTTCCATTTGTCTTCACCGCGGTGCCAAAGTGTTCCGGGAAGAAAAATAAATTTCCTGGCTGCTTCCTAAATACTCGCCGTCATTTACTCCGCTTGACGAGCCGTTCATTGATTATTTAAGTTACGACGGCATCTCATTTGTGCCTTTTCGGCCACGACAATTTTAGTTAGTTGGTCGTCAAGTCAGTACGTTTCGGCCGGTTGCATTTTTGGTCGATTCAGCTACTGAAGAAATATTCATTTGGGAGTGTATTAATTGTATATTAATTGAAGGCTGGATGATGAAGTAACATTATTCGCGTGATTTTTGTGTTACAGAAAACAGTATGCATATAGCTTTGAGGCATCAATTTAATTTACAAACAGGCACCAGTGGCGTAGGGGGTGGGCCCGCGGGGCCCGCATTGCGGGGGGCGGCTAGAAGGGGAGGGCCGTCTTGAAGGATGTCCCAACGCTGTAAGAAAGTGGAAAAGAGAGAGAGAGAGCGATACTGTGCACAAAATACACATAATTTCAAACTCTCACTTCCACACGACGTACTCTTTGTAGTCTATGTATTATTCTTTTAACCCTTTATCTAACGTAACGACCAAAACCGGCCAGCGCTATTCTCAAAAATCGCCAATTAATTTTCATTATCTTTTTCATTTTTTGTCTCAAAAACATAGGTTATGACCCCTCGTTGGAACGAGCTCGTCGAGCTCGTTCCAACGAGGGGTCATAACCTATGTTTTTAAGACAACAAATTAAAAAAATTAGTTATTCAAGAATTATTTTTGCAAGTGTCGTCTGCTTTTCAGTTTAGGTAAAGGGTTAAGTGAACGCTACATCATTGTAACTGATAGGGGTGAGAAATGAACAATATACATACATGGTGCCTCTAAAGTCACACATGTCGGGCGTGCATGTGTGTATCGTTAGATGGTGGGGGTAAAACTTAAAACATGTAATGAAAAAAATCTGCAGAGTCGTACTTTTATAATCGATCCTATAGGCTACACCTTTATATAATTTGTGGCGTATGTACTACGTGAAAACCTGTATGCTGTTCACGGTAACAACACTAAATTTGCTCCCGTTTTAAAGGCAACCACCATTATGAAAGGGCCCCCGTCTCTATCTCGCGGGAGGGGGGGGGCACAAGATTTTCCGCTACGCCACTGACTGGCAGGAAAGGGCACACCTTTGGCGCTGAAATAATTAATTTTACATCCTCATAATCTTTCCCCCCCCAACAAATAACGTAATGGAATGAAGCAACAACAAACAACAAAAAAAAACAAGAAACAAACAAACAGAAAAAAAACAAAACAAACAACGAACTAAATATTACTATACTCCTATCATTGGACCAGACTAGATTGTCAAGCCGAATGATAAAGTGGATTACCATGAAAATAAATTCATACAAAATTGGTTAATATTCTCCTCATATTTTCTAATGGGCAAGCATTTTGATATTCATGCTTACTTTATACCTGAAATCATTTTTTTCAGAACAGAAAATGACATGATTCTATATTTGAAGAAAACAGAAAATGTTTGGGTTTTTTTTTAAACAGAAATCCTCGTGCGTTGAGAAGAGACATTTACTCGTAGCCCCTTCGCTAAAAAAATCTCACCTGTTTCTTGCTCTACCCTACATTTTGTTCCGGTTACGTCGTCGCTGGTAGAGTTTTTTCCATGTCTGTATCTGTGAGTGATTTATGATCGGGCGAGATTGTGATTAATCTGTAAACCAATTCCTAAAAAAATCCCAAACACTTTCGTGTTCTCCCCTCTAATACGTTCCAATTCTGCCTCGATGTCCTTGCCGTTCCACGCCTCTATCTTTGTGTGAATTATGATCGGGTGAGAGTGCTTTAGGAGGTTTTCAATGGTAATGTCTTCACGGCAATTATTGGGCCACTGCAGTGACACCACTCGCTTCGAGTTATATATTTTCTTTTGAAAAAACATCACGTTTGTTTTTTTTTACAATTGTGATAAAATCACATCATAGTTCTATGAAAGTAATAATTACCTTCAAGGTGACTTGAATTAAAGCTGTCGAAGCTCGGTGCTGTTGGTTTCAGACGTCAGTTTCAAGACTGTCTTGAGAAGCAAGGGAGATCACTTGTTGTGGGTTCACTCGATATCAGTTCAGGGGCGTGGCCCAGAATGTATGGACATTAGACACTTCTGCCACACAATATACACGATATTTGTGAGGCAAAAAGCGTGCTAATAGTTACAATGATAAATCTCTCTGTCTGAAAATGCAACTATTTTTAAAGGTCAAGTTCGAAGGAAATAAGCGAGTGCTATTTTTATCTCGGTTTTTAAAAGATCATTGTCTAGTTTGTCATGTATGGCTGCTTATTACCGCCACGTAATTTTTAGCTATCAAATTGCAGCTGCAATTTAGTAAATTGTACCTTCAAATGGTCTTTTTGTCGTAAGTAACCCGTTGTACGTTCCACTGCAAAATATATGAGATCTTACTTATCTTGTATTCCAGCACTTGGGGAATATTAAGAAGAAATGCTTCATAAATTTCAAAATTTGTGGGTTTTTGAGTGGGGAAGAATTAATGATAGCAATCAATTAAGAATTGAATGCATTTTTTATAATCTTTATTGGAGTATGAACGTGTGAGAATGGGTACAAATTATGTATGAATCCCGAAAAGATTCATAATATTTGTACCCATTCCCACACGTTCATACTCCAATAAAGATTATAAAAATTGCATTTATTGGAGTATGAACGTGTGGGAATGGGTACAAATTATGTATGAATCCCGAAGGTATTCATACAATTTGTACCCATTCCCACACGTTCATACTCCAATAAAGATTAAAAAATTGCATTCAATTCTTATAATTACATTCCGTAACTGTTTAAACTACTTTTTACCAAACAACAAAGCAGAAAGACGAAATAAAATATGTACGAACGAACGAGGCGAAACACCACCCTCACACAAAAGACAAAGCGCACAACTCTGAGCTGAGCGCCGGTTTTCGGCATTGACCCAAATTTATCAAATTGCCGTCTTTCGCAACGAAACTTGGAATGTTCAAAACAATTTATTTAACATATCAGTAAACAATAATCACTGATCACTGCGAGAGGCGCTAAGAGTTATAAACCCGCCCAAACACTGCCTGAATTACATTCTGTCAACTGCGCTCTACCGTAAATGCGGGTCAAAGTTCGACCACATGTATTCATTGGAAAATGAATTACGTTTGGTCATGACGTTTTCATCCAGCTGACCAATGGGAATTGAGTATTTGGACCCAAAACGTTTAACTACATTAACAATGTAATTATTAAGGATTAGGTGGATAAAGAGACAAAAGAAAAGCGTTGTATAATTACTAAATTGTACCATCAGTTCAGCTAATTTGCACCTACAATTTACTAAATTGAACCTGCAATTTAGCTAATTGTAGCTACAATTTACTGAATTGTAGCTACAATTTAGCATCTTCACTCTCATTGATCAAGCGGACTTATAGCAATTTATCTCAACCAATCAGTGGACACGGGCACGATATTTAGCGCGCGTGTATATTGGGGCGATAATTGCCCCAGCTCATTCAGTATTGAATTCTTAGGTCGATTCAAATGACAAACGGAATTGTATATATATATACCGGATCCACTAATATCCGGAATTCGTTATTAAACTGTGACTCCAAGATTTCAATGTTTCAGTATTCGTGTTGTGTTATGCTACCTCTAAAGTTAGAAATACTTTTTTAAAAGCTATTTTGTTCTGTTACATCCACCCTCGATTACAATAGACGAGATGTCTGCGTGAATATTTTCTCCCAATTCGCGATATGCCTGTAGCCTACATTTAGGCACTCTAATTTGTGTGGACGGGTGGTGTAGTATTCCAAGTTTTTTTTTCGAATGGAGATCTTAATCCCAAGGTGTAGCCACCCTCCCCCTCTCGTTCAATAACCTTGAAGTTGTTTAAAAATCAAATTCGAAAACCACAACTGACAATACTTGGATATGGCACCGGGCAGTTCCTCTCAAAAATCACCTCGGCACGGCAGTTTTGTCCAAAGTCGAATTTCGTACGGGAAAAACAGCTGGTGTGAGTGGGGTGGGTGGGGGTGGGTGGGGGTGGTGGTAGGGAGAGAAGTGTTTGTATGTGGCAAGGGTGCCTTTTAAGTATTTTTGAAGGAAGGTATTAACCCCATAGCCTTGATCTCTGTCCAATAAACGGGAAATTAGTTTAAACAAATGTTTTGTGAATAACCAGTCACAATGCCTTGCTTTTTTATAGCAAGAGAGACTCTACTTTGTTCATAAAATGTTTCTTGTTTATGTTGTAATACGAAAAGATTGATATAAGCACAAACTTAGTGTTTTCATTAGCGTTTTATCGCGCGTTTTTGCTTCCTTAAAACGTTTTTTGTTGTTACTATATTTAGCTTTTTCTGGCCTGTTCAGGCTAGTTCTAAACGTTTTCCAGGTATTCTTGTTCTCTTGATTTGAACATACTAAGATTTGTTTTATCTAGCTGGCTCATTTTACTTTACCACCACGTCACATGACACTCACCTCCAACATGCTGACAATACATAATAACTACATGTCTCTACGTTATTGTGACATTTTCTGATTTCAGGTTATTATATACGCTATACTTGCATTCTTTGCGAAAAGAAGATATTTGTGGCCACAGTGTCTAAGTGGACGCCCAGGATTATTATAGTAAGTTTTCACATCCATCGTAAGACAAGAATATGTAATAGATAGAATGGGAGATATGCATGTTGGACTGACTGTTCTACAATAAACCTAAGCTCTCGGGTCACCAGTCTAGATCTATCTAACGAAATTGGACATTGTTGTGGACGGGTCGTTTACATACTTTTCGTGGAGTTTGCGCGTGGACTACCGTTGATTTAATGTGACGTTCCTTCACTCATATAGATATTCTTTCGTGCCCTAGTTACAGATATTCTAATGAAAAAGTATTTAATTCACCTTGAAACTATCAAGATATTAACACAACTAGTGAAACTACGCTACGCGACGTAGGTATATAACTACAGTTAAAACTAGAAGTCCTGCCATGAAATGCGCACAAATAGCACGTCGAACTGCGCGTCAATCTACGCGTTATGACCAAAGTAATGCTATCAAATTTTATACATACGGCCTGTGCACAATCAATGTTTCAGCCAATGGACCTACGGGTAATTTATTTTATCCGGGAGTAACGACACTTTCGACAGCCAGGGTCACTTCGTGTCGGATAGTTTTACGGGTGGGGAAGCCGGAATACCCGGAGAGAACCACCAAGCAATGGCGAGCAACTGTCAGACTCCCAAGTGTACTCAACCACACAAGCAGGGTCTGCCTTGGTTGAAGACAAGTGCACCACCGGAGTGCAGTACGCCTTAGTATATAGCGCCAATGTGCTTCCACATGAGCAATAGGGATTAAGTATTATGACCAAGGACAAAACGCAGTTATCTCTAGCGGGCATCGAATCCTGGACCTTTCGGTTTGAAGTCCAGTGCCGTAACCAGTGAACCACTGCGATCCAGAGTGATGCATGTACACTCTTATTGTGTTCATATCCACTCAACCTAGTTGATTTGGGTTGATTTTTAACCCAACTGATTTTAGAGTATAAGAACATAGATGCCGTATCTATCGTTTTATTGGCGTATAAATCTGGGATGGCCGCGTGAATATAGTGAACAGCACATCATACAAAACTTTTTCACGCCCGTTTCACATCATGAGATATATGCACAGAACAACACGCGCGTATGAATGGGTTAATCGATATGGTACGAGTGCCAGCGCGGAAGGATAAAACGAGAGGCCACAGGCGATGTTAAATACACGGAATGGGTTAATCGATATGGCACAAGTGCCATATCGATTAACCCATTCACACGCGTGTGTCGTTCTGTGTCTATTACATGCCTTCACGGCTATAAAAACAATTATTAGGACACTCAGCCATTCATTTGACAACTATCAACAAAAAGTACACATTTTGTTTTGTTTTTTGGGGTTTTTTTGGGGGTTTTTTTTCGACAATTTCTTACTGCTTAGTTTGACCTTCCTCTACGTCAAATGATTTCAAAGGAGATAACTTTATCGAAGGTCGATGTTCATGACGATAAAAGTCAGGGATATCAAACCCTTTCTTAGTTTTTGAGGTTTTACAGCGAGTTATATTTATTATTTATTTATTGGTGTTTAAGGTCACATACTTATGCACAATGGCTAATCATGACCGTGTCAGTTTTATGGGCGGAGGAAGCCGGAGTACCCGGAGAGAACCACCGTAACTCCACACTGCAGCACAGGCAGGGTTAGATTGGTTGAAGACCTGCGCACCATCGACGTGCAGTGCGCCTTAGTACAAGGCGTCGTCGTGCCCCCATGTGGACAATCGGGGTTAAATGCCTTGTCCAAGGACACGACGCGGGAGTCCGAATCGAGCGCTCAGACGGTCACCCATCCGAGGACGAACCGGGCTCGACGTTGCTTAACTTCGGTGGTCTGACGAGAACCGGTGACCGCAACGCCACCCGCGCCCCCATAACAGCGAGTTACAACAAATGAAATGGAGGATTGGGACAAAAGGAACTGATCAACAGGAACTGTTTCGGAACAAAATGCAACAAAAGATATTTTCCTGTTCCACATTTTGTTCCTCGTTTCAAAGGCAGGTCCACGCTATATTTTATTTTGGAGGCGAAGGTTGAATGTACATTGAAAGTCGTGGATGTGTTTTTTGCTGTTGTTGTTGTTGTTGTTGTTGTTGTTGTTGTTGTTGTTGTTGTTGTTATTTGTTTGTTTGCTTGCTTTTTGTTATGTTTTTTTTGGAAGGGGTGGGGTGAAAGGTTCGCTTCAAAGCAGGCGTGATAGCTATGTTGTAACAGGGATCCAACTAAGCCTGCTTGGATAAACATATTGCTTATTTGTTTTCAAATAAAAATTTGCAAATGGCGATCTTTCTCATCTTTTTCAGCCCAATGGACGTCCTCACAAGAGAGACAAGAATATCATATTGTTGTGCGTTCGGAACAATTGCTACTTTGTGTTTACAAATTATTACAGAGAGTAAATATGCATTTGAATACAGTGGACCACCGTATTTCAAAGGTAATGTCCTACTTCACAACACTCTATCCTGGGGTGGGGCGGAGAATACTTGGAGTTATATATTGAATGGACATCTAATAATTTGATTAAATTTGACGTTTAATTCTTTCTGCAATTTAGACTTAAGGAATATACTTTACACTTGATCTACTGGGGATTACCTAAATCAAAACTGGAAAAGCTGGAATGGGTAGAATATAGTTAAAACTAGAAATCTTGTCATGAAATGCGCACAAATAGCACGTCTATCTGCGCGTTAATCTACGCGTTATGACCATAGTAAGGCTATCAAATTATGTGCGTATGGTCTGTGCACAAGCAATGTTTCAGCCAATGGACCTCCGGGTAACCCGGAGGTCCATTGGCAGAGACATTGCCTGCGTTTGCTGTGAGTAATCAGGAGAACCTGCCGTGCTTTGGATGTCATTCAATATGGCAATTGCGCGAAGTTCCTACGCGCAACTAAGAACTAAGCCTAGAAAAGCGCACAGTTCATGACAGGACTTCTAGTTGTAACTGTAGAACAGAAAACTAGGAGTCAGAAAAAATTCGTCAGACTCCCCAACAGCTGTTATTGATTTGAGGGGATCTCCAAACTGAATAAGGTTGTATACTACTACTTGCTAGTCTTAGCAATCTTGTATGATACAAGATGGCGAATTTCAAGGCTATTGGGGTCGATTCTAAGTAGTGCTGTTTATCGTGCTGTTTCCGGCTAAAAGCAGACCCCCCCCCCCCCCCCGCCCCTGAATAAAATAACAACCTAGAATACCAATCACACCTCCTCCTCAAACACACACACACTTCGGTAGGACTCCGAGTCCCATAAATAGCTCGCGCATCCTAGAAACCATCATGGTGACTTCTAACAAAGAAACTGGGACACGAAAGCACGTGTTCCCCTAACAACACGCGCTACACATGCGCTCTGATACCACATATCACTATGGCAATTACGTCACAACATGGCAGCTCACTCAGACTACGATGGCAGCCCAAATGGTTCCACTGGGAACCTTACTCATGGTGTCGTTTTCTGTCTTGGTTGGGTTCTTTCAGAGCTGCATCCTCTGCGGCTCTGCTCTTGTCTTGGCTTGAGTACCATAATACTGAATGAAAATCGTCACATTTTATATAAAGACACCCAATCCGGGACGTGGCTAAAGGTCCCTCCCCAAATAGCCACGTCCCTGATTGGCCGTCTGTATAGGGATGTATCACCCCCCCCCCCCCCCCCCCCCCCCCACACACACACACACACACACTCCACTAATCTTGGCCAAAGTTTTCAATAGTTAGAAATATTTTTACTCTCAAACCACCAACAGTTCCCATGGCCCCCTAAAAATTACAGTGCCCCCTCCCCCCCCCCCCCCCCAACATGCGAACATCCCAGATTTACTCTCAGGGTATTGGATTTTCTATATTTTCTCGGGGAGCCCCCCCCGAACCCCCAGCAATGGGAGGGGGTACCGTAGGCCTGAAGTAGGGGTGGGATATGGCCCTCCCATCGGTGGGGTTCGGGGGAATCCCCGACCCCCATTAATGGGAGGGCCATTCCTCCTCCCACATCAGGCCTACGGCCTTCTGATATGCCTGTGGTATATATTGACCTGGCACCCCTAAACAAATTATGCCCCCCCCCCCCCCTCAATAGGTAATCCTAGCTACCCTCCTGACTACGCTACGGTTGCAGATTTCATGGCATTTTATCTGAAGCTGTGACCGCGTGTAAGATATTTAGTGATTTGTGTACTTCATTTCATGCACACCAGAGACGATGTTCATCTCTAGAACCCAAAGGTCATACATTTAGGACAAAAGGGGAGAGTGCATTTGGGTTTCTTAAGCAGTTGAAACTTCACAAGTAGCGTTTTGAGAATTCTCACTCTGGAGGGAGTGGGGTGTGCAAACGGTTTTATCAGAAGCTGGATGTTCGGAAGCCGGGTGAGGGTGAGGTGCACAGTCAGAAATTTAGAAGGGTAAAGACCAACTGGTTACCACGCCCCTGCGACCAATTTATGTTTTAACTGGTAGAGTGCTAAATTATTTTTGGTCATCCGAATTAGTCCACGTCCCTTTGCCTTGTTACAGTTTATGGGAGAGTGCCACTTGGCACTCTCCCATAAATTGTAACAAGGCAAATCCTCTCAGACTAAATTATTTTAATTCAAAATTAATATGAAGCACATTCACAGAATATGAAGCCATTATGTTGCGGCACCTGCACTTCAGAATAAAGCCCAAATATGGGCTTCCAGCACTCTACCAGTTAAATCGCATTCCGCATGGAGATTTCCTGATACTTTTTTCGAATCAGTTGTTACAGCACATTTCATTGAACTAACACAGATGATCTGTTCGTATTATCTGAGAAAGGGGTTAACAAGCTTCATTTTTGGTACATATATACTTATCGTAAAGGGGGTGAATTCACTTGTTCATTTCTTGTACATGTCACTGCGTATCTGTGGAATTGAACGGACAATCCGAATTCACCCTTCGTGAATTTGGAAAGCTGGGCAAATTCAGCTAGTGTGCGCTAAACCTTTAGTTTTCTACTTGTGGCGGATCCTACCAAATTCGCCCACACTGGCTTCTTAATCTCTCCATTTCTCGGTAAATAGTCCCACGGCGTTTTTGTTTCATTATTTCTCTGTTTTGAGTATCCTTATCATTAACAATATACATTGTGAATATTGGCAGGATTTTTGTGCTAAGTGTAAGCGATAAAGTTCGTCCACTGAGTTCCAGTGTGTTCTATGTACCTACTGGCAGCCTACTGGCACATAGAACACACTGGAACTCAGGGGACGAGTTGCTGCCCTACTTTACTGACCAGAGTATTATTCAAAAAGTGGGACACTACCATTCTCCTTTTAAACTTAAGTGTTAAGGTGGTAATTCTGTGGGTGTTTCATGTTGAACACGTAACCCCAGCCTTGAGCCACAGGGGTGGGAAGATGCGCGGGAGGCTAAATTTTCCGCAGCCTCGGCCCCCACCCCACCCCACCCCACAAACACACACCAAAAAAATTGGCCCAATGCAACTTTTCTATTAACATATAGAGCCCTAAAATGGTACTCAATAGAGGGCTACGCGCGTTATTAATGCCTCATATTCGCTCTTTGAACACCGAATGTTGCAACTTCCGGTCGTTACCCCCTCTTCCCACTTCCTTCAGAGAAGTGAAGGGTGGTAACGGCCAGAGGTTCCTAGTTAAGACTAAGAGAGGTCCCGGACTCCCACAACAGCATTCTAAGTATAATGTTTGGTCAGGTCAAAAACCGCTAGAGTACCCCCTAATACACAATCCCAGCTACACGCTTACTTAACCTACTCTAACGACCATAACTGATCGACGCTATTCAGACACAGATCGTCCGAAACATTTATTTTAGTTCAAGAAACAACGCTTATGTGAGGATCCTAGTTAAGACTAAGAGAGGTCCCGAACTCCCACAACGGCATTCCAAGTGTCATGTTTGGCCACCCCAAAACTGCTTTTGGCAACCCCAACAAATAATCCCGGCTACACGCATGCTTAACATACTGTAACCATAACTGATCGACGCTATTGGAACTCTTGAACCCTGACACGTTCAAAGTTCAGAAATGGACATCGGTTCCTTCAAATAAACTTTATCCCCCCCCCCCCTCTCTCTCTCTCTCTCTCTCTCTCTCTCTCTCTCTCCCTCTCTCGGGATATTTATGTTAAAAACTCCCCTGAAGTCTTGAAAGACGCCTGAGCTTACTGTTCAAACTAGAAGTCCTGTCATGATCTGTGAGCTTATCTAGGCTATAATTGCGCGTAGGAAACGAGCGCAATTACCATATCGAATGGCATCCAAACAAAGCCCGGCATGTTCTCCTGGTTACTCATAGCAAACACAGGCAATGTTTCTGCCAATGGACCTCCGGGTTACCCGGAGGTCCATTGGCTGAAACATTGCTTGTGCACAGACCATATGTACATAATTTGATAGCCTTACTATGGTCATAACACGTAGATTAACACGCAGATCGACGTGCTATTTGTGCGCATTTCATGACAGGACTTCTAGTTTTAGCTGTACGCTACATTTTCACATGGTTTGTCCCGCTGTTGTGGGGCCTATTATAATATCAGAATTGATATCTCCTTGGTTAATAATTATAAAAAATTATAAATAGTTTTTTTTAAATTAAATTGAAATAGAATAAGCCGTCTTTGGCTGCATTGATAGCTTGATTGCTCTGAGTATCTGAGTGACCTTTGAATATACCTATTAACATGTTTACAATACTGTTCCACGGAATCTATTTTTAGCTCAATAACTATCTATTTGAATCACACTTGTTTACTTGGAATGAGACAGAATTACCCAGAAACGTAATGAGGTGACTTTATTCTGGCAATCAGCAATTAGTGGAACAAAAGAACATTGGACAAATTTATTCTGGAACATTCTATTGAAGACTTTATAATAACCTCTGCCAATAGACTTCATTCATTCAAATCGCTGAGCATTTAGTGACAATTGTTTATACATCCAACATTCAGTGAACATTGGAGATGATTATTACAGGACAGCGCATTATTTTATTTTATTTTAGAAGCTGCTGAGTTTATTATCTATTATACGAAATATTATTTTTGTGTTCTGCGCATCTTTTTATACTGGAAAAATGATTCCAAAATTTGAAGAAATTTCTTCAATGATTTACTGTTGTGAAAAAAAAAAACAGGATTCATCATCATTCCTCAGAATTTTTTTCAAACTATCTGGGGTGAATTTTGGTGAGTGCTGTATTGAAATTTATTGGATATTACAGGACCTTTGAGTGAACATTTCACCTTAGTTTATTGGATACTGTTTCTGCAGACACATTCTTGAACAAAACAATACCACCTTGAATGTTTCTTCATCTCAGGATTTCTGGATTCCATTGAACTCTATTTTGAACTACAGTGCTTGGAGAGTGTATTATCATTAAATCACCCGCAGAGTGGAGATTCCACCTTAGCAATAATTGCAAATTTATTGCAAAGCATAACCGTCACAAACAAAGTTCCAGCCAATGGACCTCCGGGTGTAACCCGGAGGTCCATTGGCTGAAACATTGCTTATGTTTTATGTCCACATGTACAGAATTTGAAAGGGATTCTTTGGGTGATAACTCCACTCCGCGGGTGATTTAGTTACAATCCACTCTCCACGTACTGTAACTGATAATTATTGCTGTTTTATTTTTCTGTAATCCAAACAGTGTAAACGATTTTGTACCACTTTCCTTTCAATTTATTTTTTTTTTATTAAGTTTCAGAATTGTTAAATTGGAGTTATTGTTGTTAATTCTCAGATTCCTTTCTGTTACCATTATTATATTGCACACCTGTTTCTATCTATAGCGGGGGCGCGGTGGCTCAGTTGGTAGAGGTGCAGGCTGCTAGCCGAGAGGTCCTCGGTTCGAATCCCACCTGCGGCAACTGCGTTGTGTCCTTGGGCAAGACACTTCACCCCGATTGCCTAAATGGGGGCACGATGACGCTGTGTACTGAGGCGTGCTGCACGTCGATGGTGCGCATGTCTTCAACCAATCTAACCCTGCCTGTGCTGCGGTGCAGAGTTCAGAGTTACGATGTTGGAGAGCTGACAGCTGCTCGTCGTTGCTCGGTGGTTCTCTCCGGGTACTCCGGCTTCCTCCACCCGTAAAACTGTCACGGTCACGATTAGCCATTGTGCATAAGTATGTGACCTTAAACACCAATAAATAAATAATAATCTATCTATAGCAACAATAAACCATGCGGAAAATAAAAATCCATTCCGCACATATGCAGGGATGTGGCTACAGGGTTTCAGCTGGGAGGGGTGCCACCGGTGTAAATTCCAACTGTGGGTGGTTTCGATAGGTGGTTGCACTGCAGCGCTGGGTGATATCTTTTAACCCTTTACCCAACGAATCGCTCGCATCCGCCCACGTAATATGCAGATACAGCTGATGAAAAAATATTATTTTTCAAAAAGTTTCGACAAAACCATATCATGTGACCCCTCTTTGGAACGAGCTCGTCGAGCTCGTTCCAAAGAGGGGGTCACATGATATGGTTTTATTGAAAGTTTTTTTAAAAATTTAAAAAAATGATATTTAAAATAATGAATTTTGAAATCGTCTGCGTTGGGTAAAGGGTTATGAACCCTTCTGAAAATTTTCACTAGTCCTGAAACGGAAAAAGCATCATTTATATTGTGTCCGGGTCAGAAAATTTACCGGATTGATGTCAGAGTCGAAATTTTGAGGCCATGTCAATTTTAGAGGAGGAAATTTGAAACTCAAGTTTCCAGTTGGAAATAAAAGACCAAAATTTCTCATCATTAGTTGGAATTTTAATATTTTTCATGAACAATGTTTAATTTATTGAATTTCCAACTATTTGATTTTTGACCTCGGAATTTCCAACTATTGAAAAAAAATACACCTAGCTGGGGAAGGGGGGAGACCCCCCCCCCCCCCCCACACACACACACACACACACCCTGTCGCCACATCCTTGCACATATGTACAAAACGGAAATACCTGACGGACTATTTTTAAATGGAAGCGAAGTTTCACTGGAATTTTCTGAACATCGTGCTTCGCAATTACAATTTGAATCGCTAGTGATAGCTAAACAGAGTAACACGGGTTCCACTTGCAAAGTTGTTCTTTTTGTCGACTGTTCGTCATTTGAGTTCCAATGTGTTATATGTGCCTGCAGGCACATAGAACACATTGGAACTCGGGGGACGTGTTGTCAAATGAATTGCCGAGTGCCCTTCTGATAAATGCTTTTATAGACGCCAAGACGTGTAATAAACACAGAACGACACACGCGTGTGAATGGGTTAATCGATATGGAGCTTGTGCCAATCGTGCCATATCGATTAACCCATTCTCATGCGCGTGTCGAACTGTGTATACCCGTCGTAACACCCGCCCTGATTAAACTGTTGATACTGTGATTTTTTCTTTCAGTGTTTGTACTGATGGTATCCATGCTTATTTATGGTATTGGTTTGTCGCCACTGTTTGTATGTTTGGCTGTAAAATCGATCCTCAGCTTCGGATTGGGCACAATATACGTGTGGACGTACGCAGGAATCAAATTCTTCATGTGGTTTGAGTGCCCGTATTCGTCGGTGAGTAATACAAATTAAATCGATTTTCTTCAGGCCAAAGATCTAGTTTTGACTCTTAAGAGATTTTTTTTTTTTTTTCAAAACAGTTAGGGAAGGAGGGAGGGAGAGAGGGGGGGGGGGGGGGGCTTTATTTTTATTTTTTTTAATACTGTTGGCATTATGAATCATAAGGAACCTAGCTATGGCGATCCTTCCCTCGAGTGTCATATGTTATATATAGTTCAACGACTGAACATAACGTTCAGATTGTTGAACTAATGTTAAATAGAGATACATTTTTATATTAAAATGCGAAGCAGGAGACTATAATACCGTACAAATGTAGAACTAATCTACAAAATCTCTCGAATGAAGACAACATTCAATGTGTGTTGACTCAAAGTGAGAAATATACCCCAAGCAGTGATATTATGTATACACAAACTCGCGTGTTCCTTTTGTTCAATTCCGACTTCGTATTTTCGGAAACTGCGGATTTTTCAGCAAAAGTCAATTCCCCTGTATCTGCTGTTTGTTTGTGGTTATTTTACAAGGTAAACATTATTAAAACCGACGTCCCCCATATATAGATTCACGCTTCTCAGCTCTAGATCCCGTTGAAATCGATCCGAGGATTTGTGATTTTACGCCTTTATATTTCCTATTTTCGTGGCACATCCAACGGTGATATTTGAAAAATGCCAATAAAATGTACCAACACGCAAACATCAATGCGGTGGAAGGATTGGAGGAGGGAGGGGGGGGGGGGGGGGCTGGGGGTCTGTAGAAAATTTGCAGACGTCATATCCCATTTTTCGGTTTAACCCTTTTTTACACCCACCCACCACCTTGTGCAATTTTTCTACTGCCATTTTCGGGAGCGTGGTGGCTCAGTGGTGGATTGTTGGACTTCTATACTGGAGGTCCCGAGTTCAATCCCCGCCCGGGACGACCCGCGTTGTGTCCTTAAGCAAGGCACTTTATCGCGGTAGCCTGCATGGGGGCACGATGACACCGTGTACTAAGGCGTACTGCACGTCGATGGTTCACATGTCTTTAACTCTGCTCAACCCTGCTTGAGCAGAGCTTGAACAGAGTTAGAATCTTGAGGAGCCGACAGTTGCTCGTCGATGCTCGGTGGTTCTCTCCGGGTACTTCGGCTTCCTCCACCCGTAAAACTGCCACGGTCACGATTAGCCATTGTGCATAAATATGTGACCTCAAACACCAATAAATAATAATAAATAATACTGCAATTTTCCGACACCCAACTCTGCTTTCCCATTGGAATTGACAAACATCATAACAGGTATGGAAAGAAGTATAGTTTGCTGATTAGTTTGATTCCACCAGTGATTCCAGGTACTTGTTACAACCTTTCATTACCCAAAAAGGTTAGTTTCACTTCCTGTTTGCAAAATGAGGCTTCAGAAATCTTAAAAACAGTGGCGTAGGGGATGGGCCCGCAGGGCCCGCATTGCGGGGGGGGGGGGGAGTGGCGGCTAGAAGGGGGCCCCCGTCTTGAAGGACGTCCCAACGCTGGAAGAAAGAGGGAAAGGGAGAGAGAGAGCGAGACTGTGTACCAAATCCACATAATTTCAAACTCTCACTTCCACACGACGTACTCTTTATAGTCTATGTATTATTCTTTTAACCCTTTACCTAACGTAACGGCCAAAACCGGTCAGCGCTATTCTCAAAAATCGCCAATTAATTTTCATTATTTTTTTCATTTTTTGTCTCAGAAACATAGGTTATGACCCCTCGTTGGAACGAGCTCGTTCCAACGAGGAGTCATAACCTATGTTTTTGAGAAAAGGATTAGTTATTCAAGAATTATTTTAGTGAAATCCTGTATGCTGTGCACGGTAACAACACTAAATTAGCTCCCGTTTTAAAGGCAACCACCATTATGAAAGGGCCCCTGTCTCTATCTCGCGCGGGGGGGGGGGGGGGGGGAGCACAAGATTTTCCGCTACGCCACTGCTTAAAAATCTCATCCAGAACAACTCAATGGCCATAAAAGTTTCAATGATGGCCTAGCATATGCCCAAACCAAATTTCCCCTGATTGGACGTAAATAAAATATGTTCAAATTATTCCCCTGATTTGTTAGTGTGGTGTATTTATTTTTTGTTTATTTTTTCCTAATTCTCAATTAAAAATCAGTTGAAAAATGATATTTGTCAATTTTCCGAAATATCAAGTTATCAGTGACACATGTGTTAACAAGGTCTTGATACACAATAATAGCAAGTTAAACTATACTAATATTAAATTTTGACTAGGTCAAACAACAATATTTGAAATTTGAAAGCATGTTGGAACTGTTAACCAAGTTGAGACAGGACAGTTGTCACAATCAATTCACTAACACTCCTTCTCAGTCATAATACTAAAGTAATGACGAGTAAAAAACAAAAAATATTCTCAAATATCCTTTAACATTTGAGTGAATAAGTGAAGCCGTTGAAGTGAATAGAATATTTGTTGATACTAGCACATTTTTACATTAATTCATGTTGTGTCAGGTGCATTATAAAGCATTTTCCAAAAACATTGTCCGGCATATGTTCTACACTGAGAACCAGACACCCACACCTCCACCAACATGTATTGTTTGTGACATTTGCACAGAATTCAACTCATATTAATACTTATAAAGGGCCCTTGTGTTGCAGTTAACCTATTAGGGTTGATTTACAGCATTATCTCAGCGGTTTGGAACATAAATAATATTATGCAGAAAATTATGAAAAATAGCACAATTTGAGACAGCACGTTTTTAGCGCACCCATGAGACCCACCCACCCCACACATAACGTCTCGCAAATTTTTAGTGCTCCCTCTCCACCCCCCCCCCCCCACCTTCACCCCCAGCGGCGGTCTCTGAAAATCAAAATCTTTTGGTCATATATTCCATTTTCGAGGGATTGTATGGGATTCTGTCATCGCCAATAGGGAGAGATTAAGGAGGGGGGGGGGGGGGCATCGGCAGTTGATCTCACGTTTCCATTAACAGTCTCCCTCCACACTTTTGATGAATCAAAAATTACCCGATGACGTTTTTCATCAGCATTTAACCCTATGTACACTCATGTTAAACTGTCGAAATTTCAAGCAGCACAGCTTTCCCATAATGAGACAATGAATTTAACCAATTCAGTCATGTTTGAAGAGCTCATTGAGCTCTGTTAAACAAGACTGATTTCGTGTTGAATAGCAAGTGACATTAAGGGAAAATATTGCTTCGTGGAATTGTGATAATTCGACATCAGTATGCATAGGATTAATTTTTGTTATAATTTTATCCTTTTCCCGGCACAAACTAACGGACAGGAGAAAAATGTCTGGAATGATTTAAAATATTCTTTTCCCGTCCAAAATCATAGCTTATGACTCTTGGTTGGAACGACCTCAACGAGCTCGTTCCAGTAAGGAATCAGAAGCTTTGGTTTCGAGGCAAAACAATTGAACAAAATAATAAAATTAGAAAGAGATTTTTTATGAAGAGCGCTAGACGGTTTCTTTTTCGTTACGTTGTGTGTGTGTGGGCGGGGGGGGGGGGGGCTGGGGGGGGGGGGTTCACAGAACTAAATATTTCCCCATAGGCGACCATTGTAACTTCAGGCGAAAACAAATATGATCGTATCACTTTAATTATGATTCGAATATCTTTGCCACGTTTAGTACTTCAGGCAACCTTTTCTGACCTGAAAACAGGGAGTCATGCAGCAAATAAGAGAGAAAAACTAACAGGCAGGAAAGTAACAGTCACATCACATATTTTTCAGGAAATTCCCAACAAAAACACACCAACAGTCAAATGTCTTTTTTTAGGGCAAAAAGTTATCAAATCACCCGCTTTATTTATCTGGAATATCAACAATAATGCAAGATGTCAGTCGAATGCTTCGAATGTTTATTGAAACAACATATTTCCCCAAGGCTGTTTATTTTTGGAGATTGCAACATTTCAAGGCGGGAAACTCTAATTTAAATATTTAGTTCAGTGATACCTATAACTTTGATGTAAGATGAAATAAAAACCCTGCGCATTTGAAGGTACGTTTGCGGAGGGGGGCGAAACATACCAGGCCCAAGATTGAAACGTCCTGGAAGAGTATTTACCACACTCCATAGCAATCATCGTCTATTAATATTTATGAACAAATGAAAGTTTGAAACTAGCAACGGAAGCGACAAATTATAGGATATTGTTTTCAAAGAAAAGCTTATGGCACTTTCGTGTAATCTCCATCGTGTGCAAGCTGTCCATATCTTGTAATTACGGAAGCTGAAAGAACGGGAGCAGATGGGACAGCTGCCCTCACTGCCTTCGGACTACGGGGGCAAGTACGGACAGACAGTGTTCTCTCCAGGTTCGTCATTCAATTTTGTCATTGATTTATTCTCGAAAAAAGCTAAAACACACCCCAAATCCGTCCTGAAAGCTTTCAAAATTAAATGGGGGAGTTTGGAGAGTTTGGGAGGAGGTGTCCTCCTCCCGATCGGGACACCTCCTCTCAAACTCCTCCATCTTGGACCTTCTGCCTTCGAGACATGCATGCTTCGTCGGCATCTCATGGTGGGGTTGCTAGTGATAGTGAATGCCCTTTTCCCGGTATCTGCCCCATCCCACCCCGCCCTGAAAAGCTTCCGACGCCCCTGCTTGTATTAAGAATTGAATGCAATTTTTATAATCTTTATTAGAGTATGAACGTGTGGGAATGGGTACAAATTATGTATGAATTCCGAACTGTTTAAACTACTTTTTACCAAACAACAAAGCAGAAAGACGAAATAAAACATGTCCGAACGAACGAGGCGAAAAACCACCCTCACACAAAAGACAAAGCGTTCAACTCTGATTTTTAATTTTCACAACTTTAGAAATGGAAACGAGTATTTTAGTAACGGGCTTTATGCCACAGTTGGGAAATGTCACCAAAGAAACAGCAGCGGAGTTGATCACTGCGAGAGGCGCTAAAAGTTAAAAACCCACCCAAACACCGCCCGAATTACATTCTGTCAACTGCGCTCTACCGTACATGCGGGTCAAAGTTCGACCAAATGTATTCACTGGAAAATGAATTACATTTGGTCATGACGTTTTCATCCAGCTGATCAATGGGAATTGAGTATTTGGACCCAAAACGTATTACTACATTAACAATTTAATTATTACAAAATAATACAATAATATGTTTACAAGAACAATGTTTTATCCAAAATGTTGGTTTCAAGTGAGCATGACTGAATTTTATTCGAGTGTAAATCATCAAAATACAACCAGGGCTGAATACTATAAAACTTTTACAATTGTATTTTTTAGAATTGTATTTTCTACCTATTAAAAATATAACTGACTAAAATTAATCATTAGCATCTTAAAAGATATGGCAATTTACCAAATTCCCACATCTTTGAAAACGCTAATGGTTCATTTCAACCCATTTAAAGTCATAATTAGAAAATACAATACTAGAAAATACAAATCGTCGGCTGAGTTCTAGAATGTTCTATGTCCCGTAGGGGACATAGAACATTCTAGAACTCAGGCGACGAAATGTAAAAGTGCTATAGACTGGTCCCAGATTCTCCGCAGAAGTAAGTTACCCAGTACAGTATAGTCGCCGTGGTTGTACCCGTTACTTCATTAATTAAATTTTTGATGATTATTCCTATAATTAGTGTTTGGAATGTAATATTACCCTCCCATGGAAACTGACCAGTCTGTACTGTACATCGCCGAAATTTTCCACTTTTTCATGGAAAATGTGAAAGGTATCCATCAGCCGGGAGTTCACACTTCTATTACTGCAAAACATCTATGGGAGGCAGTAATTGGAGTTCAGAAAAAAAACCGAAACCGAACCGTAATCTGAGTCCCCCTCTCCCCCTCCTCCCTCAAGCGGAAACCGAAAGCTAATCTACAAATTCCATAGCCACCAAGCTGCAATAAATGCTCAAGGGTCGGGCCCACCAGCACCTGTTCTTTTTAGTGTAAAAAAAATTATAATAAAATAGGGTCAATGAGCCATAAATACAGTAGGTAGTACTCAAATGAAAAGTTCTTGAATTTTGACCCCCTTCCTTGAAAAGTGCTTGAAATTGTTTCTAGTATTGAAAAGTACTTGATTTTCTATCACTCCCCTTGAAAAGTACTTAAATTTATTTTACCTATAACCTCAGAGAAAAGAAGTGTTAGGATAACCTTCCTCACGTACATGAAATGTCACTAAATCTGTTAGGAATCAAATTTATTTGATTTATAGCAGTGGCGTAGGGGATGGGCCCACAGGGCCCGCATTGCAGGGGGGGGGGGGCTAGAATGGGGAGGGGCGTCTTGAAAGACGTCCCAACGCTGGAAGAAAGAGGGAAAGAGAGAGAGCGAGACTGTGTACCAAATACATATAATTTCAAACTCTCACGTCCACACGACGTACTCTTTGTAGTCTATGTATTATTCTTTTAACCCTTTACCTAACGTAACGGCCAAAACCGGCCAGCGCTATTCTCAAAAATCGCAAATTAATTTTCATTATTTATTTCATTTTTTTGTCTCAAAAACATAGGTTATGACTCCTCGTTGGAACATTTATTTATTTATTTATTTATTGGTGTTTAAGGTCACATACATTTGCACAATGGCTAATCGTGACCGTGACAGTTTTACGGGTGGAGGAAGCCGGAGTATCCGGAGAGAACCACCGAGCAACGACGAGCAGCTGTCAGCTCTCCAACACCTCGTTGGAACGAGCTGGTCGAGCTCATTCCAACGAGGGGTCATAACCTATGCTTTTGAGACAAAAAATGAAAAAAAATGAGTTATTCAAGAATTATTTTTCCAAGTGTCGTCTACTTTTCAGGTTAGGTAAAGGGTTAAGTGAACGCTACATCATTGTAACTGATAGGGGTGAGAAATGAACAATATACATACATGGTGCCTCTCAAGTCACACATGTTGGGCGTGCATGTGTGTATCGTTGGATGGTGGGGGTGAAACTTAAAGCATGTAATGAAAAAATCTACAGAGTCGTACTTTTAGAATAGACTATACCTTCATTTAATGTATGACGTATGTACCACGTGAAATCCTGTATGCTGTGCACGGTAACAACACTAAATTTTAAAGGCAACCACCATTATGAAAGGGCCCCCGTCTCTATCTCGCGGGGGAGGGGGGGTCACAGGATTTTCCGCTACGCCACTGATTTATAGTATTGTCCTTGAGTGCACCAAGGCATTATCTGAAAAGCTTTAGCATTGCAGTTAGGTCATTGCTGAACTCAAGGAACGACATTTTTCTAGCTGGTTGAGTTTTCCAGAGATCAGGTCCTCGAGACTGAAATTCTTTGTGTTGCTATTGTGTTGTACGTTCATATCAAAATGATAGCAGTCCTTGACAATCATGGTCAGAGTCCTTGAAAAGGGCTCAAATAGTGCTAAAGTTGCTTTTCTGATATCAGTAGGAACTCTTTAGATTATGTTTCCGATCGCTCGTTCGGAAAAAAAAACTCACGGCAAACCCCGCCTGGCAATCAGAGGCACAATACCTTGACCACCATTATCTCTATCTCGCGGGGGAGGGGGGGGGGGGGGCACAGGATTTTCCGCTACGCCACTGATTTATAGTATTGTCCTTGAGTGCATCAAGGCATTATCTGCAATGCTTTAGCATTGCAGTTAGGTCATTGCTGAATTCAAGGAACGACATTTTTCTAGCTGGTTGAGTTTTCCAGAGATCAGGTCCTCGAGACTAAAATTCTTTGTGTTGCTATTGTGTTGTACGTTCATATCAAAATTATAGCAGTCCTTGACAATCATGGTCAGAGTCCTTGAAAAGGGCTCAAATAGTGCTAAAGTTGCTTTTCTGATATCAGTGGGAACTCTTTAGATTATGTTTCCGATCGCTCGTTCGGAAAAAAAACTCACGGCAAACCCCGCCTGGCAATCAGAGGCACAATACCTTGACCACTAGACCACAGCACACCGTCAAAAACTATGGCTGACATCTAGCATTTTAGATGAAGTTTTCTTGATTATTTATTTATTTATTGGTGTTTAAGGTCACATATTTATGCACAATGGCTAATCATGACCGCGACAGTTTTACGGGTGGAGGAAGCCGGAGTACCCGGAGAGAACCACCGAGCAACGGCGAGCAACTGTCAGCTCCCCAACATACTAACTCCACGTAAGCGCAGGGTTAGCGTTGGTTGAAGACAAGTGCACCATCGACGTGCAATACGTCTTAGTACACAACGCCACCGTGCCCCTGCGCGGACAATGGAGATGAAGTGTCTTGCCCAAGGATACAACGCGGTTGCCGCAGGTGGGATTCGAACCGAGGACCTCTCGGCTTGCAGCCTGCACCTCTACCTACTGAGCCACCGCGCTCCCCAGTTTTCTTGATTATTTGATTCACGTTCCGCGCGGAAACAATACGAAACTATGAATTGCTCTGGCTACAGAATGATGAAAGTGCTGTGGTTGGCCTCAGATGAAGACTGGCACGGACCTGTGTATGTATTTTGAAGAACACAATCATGCTTCCACCCCGGGGACGTGACAACCGTTACTCATTCCCTGTTCCTTATTCGACTTTCGTTATCAACCGATAAATCGCTTGATAACGAATGTCGAATAAGGAACTGGGAATAAGTGACCATAGTCACGTCCGCTTTCCACCCAAACCCATCTGTGAGAACATTGAATCTAAGATGTCATTTTTTGTTGTTTTTCTTGATTTAGTTTTGACTGTGATGTACAGTTGAAACTAGAAGCCCTGTCGTGAAAGGCGCACAAATAGCACGTAGATCTGCGCGTTAATCAACGCGTTATGACCACAGTAAGGCTATCAAATTCTGTACATATTTTCTGTGCACAAGCAATGTTTCAGCCAATGGACCTCCGGGTAACCCGGAGGTCCATTGGCAGAAACATTGCCTGTGTTTGCTTTGAGTAACCAGGAGAACCTGCTGTGCTTTGGATGTTATTCAATATGGCAATTGCGCGCAATTCCTATACGCGCAATTAGGCCTAAATAAGCGCACAGTTCATGACAGGACTTCTATTTTTAACTGTAATATCAATCCACGGATGTGTGTGTCGCGTCCCAATCGTAATCTTGATAAAACAATATTGCTTTTATGATCACAGTACAGCCGCCGTGGACTGGTCACTTTCCACAGGTGGGCAATATTTCTACGAGTGTAATAATACTGGATTCCAGAATACTAATTATTGGAATAATTATCAAAAATTTAATTAAAGAAGCACCGGGTTCAACCCGCCCCGGTACAACCCGGTTCAACCCGGTGCTCCATTAACTGAAATTTTGATACTGATGATTTTTATTACCTGGTTAACTCAAGGGTGGACATCACTACCCACGCGTGGATTACGACCTATCCACGGCTACTGTACTGTTCTAAGACAAAACACAACGAGCGTGGAGTATCGGAGCCGGGAATCAACGATCCGAGTTGGTGTTTTTCCGGTATTTCCCGAGCGCCGAAAGTGCGTGTGAAATACATGAAAATCTCCAAAAAGGCTAATTGATTCCTGTTCCTCGTCGTACTCTACTTGAGCTGATAGTATTTCTGGACTTAACCCTTTACCTAACGTGGAAAGCAGACGACACTTGCAAAAATAATTCTTGAATAACTAATTTTTTTCATTTTTTGTCTCAAAAACATAGGTTATGACCCCTCGTTGGAACGAGCTCGACGAGCTCGTTCCAACGAGGGGTCATAACCTATGTTTTTGAGACAAAAAATGAAAAAAATAATGAAAATTAATTGGCGATTTTTGAGAATAGCGCTGGCCGGTTTTGGCCGTTACGTTGGGTAAAGGGTTAAGGAAGGCGCGGTGGCTCAGTAGGTAGAGGTGCAGACTGCAAGCCGAGAGGTCCTCGGTTCGAATCCCACCTGTGGCAACTGCGTTGTGTCCTTGAGCAAGACACTTCATCCCACTTGCCCACGTGGAGGCACGGTGACGTTGTGTACTGTGGCGTGCTGCACGTCGATTGTGCACCTGTCTTCAACCAATGCTGACCTTGCTTGTGTGGAGTTAGTATGTTGGGGAGCTGACAGTTGCTCGCCATTGCTCTGTGGTTCTCTCCGGGTCCTCCGGCTTCCTCCACCTGTAAAACTGTCATGATTAGCCATTGTGCAGAAATGTGTGACCTTAAAAATCAATCAATAAATAAATAAATAATTCTACACTTATGCCACGATTATACTTGAATTAAGTGAATTATCAAATAAAAAGACCACCTTCGGCGATCTGTTTAAATTTTTGAGTCGCATCATTTCATTTACGTCTTCACGTCAGTTAGAGGCGTAACGATTGATCACGTGCGTTCGAACATGGCGTTCTCACACGTAGGCCGTAGATTTCACGCGTATGGCCTTCAGCAAATTTCTCGATGACTGTATTATGAGGGGGGGGGGGGGGGTGCTTGAACATTAAAAGCATTCGTAGTATAAGATGTTTTGTCCCGATTTGCTATCACATCAAACAGTGCCGCTTCACAACGGCATTGCCATGATCTATAAATATTTGTCACTGATCAGATAATTATCTGAACAGTGGCATCTCTAAATATGGGCACGTGACAACCGTTACTTATTTTCAGTTTCTTATTCGACATTCCTTATCAACCGATAAAATCGGTTGATAACGAATTTCGAATAAGGAACTGGGAATAAGTAACGGCTGCCATGTCCGTCCTAAATATTGTGATTGTCAGTTGAAAAAATGGTGAAGAAACTTTACCTTTGTCCGTTTGTCATTGTCAATATGAAGAGAACGCGTTCCTCAAATTATATATATCCACCAACAAAATACAAAGGTCATGACAGAAGTATGTCATGCGGTGAGTATGCCTGTTAAAGATGGGCAGCATAGATGGGCAGCATAGATGTTATGGGCTGATTACGTAATCAATGATGTGTCAAAAACGATGGCTAACATCTAGCATTTTAAGATGAAGTTTTCTTGATTATTTGATTCAAGAAATTCAATAATCAGTTGGCATTATACTGAAACATCCGGAGAATCACAAAGTGATAACCTCATTTAATCATGGATTCAGATCCGGTTACACCTACGAATTGAACTGTTTATTGCCTCCCTATTTGTTATTAATTTAAAATTTTGTTTTGCAGGAAGTTATAGGTTTCTTGATCTTGAGAAATATACCAGAAATGATATTTCTTGTCTATTTGTGTATCAGCTTCCCAGGGAGATTTGTGCTTATGATACACACATACAGGTCCACACAAAAGCGAACTGATACGTTTGATAACGAACCAAAATCCGAAAAGGAGTTAATTGAAGATATTCGCGAATCATATCATAGCTTACAACTAAGAAAGATCTTGAGAAAGCCAGAAGAAACTAAGTAAGTTTACAGAACATAAGCTTCCAATTTCTAGGCAAGGTAGAAAAACAAACTACATTTACTGTGCTACAAAATCAAGTCATTTGGGCACTTATGCAGGAGTGCCACTAACTAGCGTTCCTCAAATTATATATCCCCCAACAAAATACAAAGGTCATGGCAGAGGTATGTCATGCGGTGAGTATGCCTGTTTAGGATGAGCAGCATAGTTGCTATGGATCGATTACGTAATCAGTGATGTTATCGTCACGTGATCGACCCATAGCAAAGATCTTGAACTATGGATATGACGTTATAGCGCGCTACCTTGACAACGTGCTATTTCCAATGACATATACGATGTGACGGCACAAATTATATCACATTCGGTATGACTTAACAATACACTTTCAGCACCCTACATTCGGCATCGCTACCTAAAAAGCGAGTACCATTCGGCATCTCTTTTTTCACCGTATGTGCCTATGCGTTGCATGTGTTTGAGTAGTAAGGGGTAACACTTGGGCGAACTAATTTAACATTGAAAACTCCCATAGCGTTTTCAGTTGATTGAAAAATTTATGGCGAGGTACTTAGCCAACTGATTTAACACTGAAAATTCCCATAAACATTTTTTTCGCCAGAGTGCCATCTTTTCGAGTGTACTTTGGCGAACTGATTTGACACTGAATATTCCAATAGACAATTTTTGCCAGAGTGCCATCGGCCGATGGCATTCTGGCGAAAAATGTCTATGAGAATTTTCAGTGTTAAATCAGTTCGCTATAGCTACTTCGCTATAAAGTTTTCAAAAAAGTCTAAAACCTATGGGAGTTTTCAGTGCTAAATTAGTTCGCCTAAGTCTCACCTCTTACTACTATTATGCGCACATTGAACACTAGCGCGCAAGCACATTTTGATACACGGGGGCGCGGTGGCTCAGTTGGTAGAGGTGCAGGCTGCAAGCCGAGAGGTCCTCGGTTCGAATCCCAACTGCGGCAACCGCGTTGTGTATTTGGGCAAGACACTTCACCCCGATTGCCTACATGGGGGCACGATGACGCTGTGTACTGAGGCGTACTGCACGTCGATGGTGCGCATGTCTTCAACCAATCTAACCCTGCCTGTGCTGCGGTGCAGAGTTCAGAGTTACGATGTTGGAGATGACAGCTGCTCGTCGTTGCTCGGTGGTTCTCTCCGGGTACTCCGGCTTCCTCCACCCGTAAAACTGTCACGGTCACGATTAGCCACTGTGCATAAGTATGTGACCATAAACACACCAATAAATAAATAAATTTTGATACACCTGGCGTGTACTCATTTGATGTGTGTGTTGTGATTACATTACTCACTACCACAGTCATAAGCACATCACGGTACGATCAACAGAGAGTCTCTCGCATAACGTACCTTTATATTCACTAGTTCAAGAACTGTATAACGGGCTGGAAAAACATGACAAGAAATCATTGCTAAGCAATTGAACATGTACTGGTTGTAGTCTAGTTGGAATTCAGGACAGTTGCACAGTCCATTGAGGGTTAACAAAACTGAAGAAAATCAGCCACGTCTTTCATGAAAATGAACCTTTCAACTGTTACCAAGCCTCATCGGGGACTTACAAGTAGCGAATGTGGGAAAATATGAAAATTCAGACGGTTCCGGTATTCAACGATTGGTTCGGTTCGGTTTTTCGGTATCCCCATGATATCGGTTCGATTCTGCGGTATATTGCCCATCTCTACAATAAGTATTCAATTAACCTTGCAAACATAAAAGTATCAACATAATTAGAGAAACTACTCTGTGTATCATAAAACAACTGCTGTGACGAGTAACTATTCATAATTGTTTAATAAACAAGACATCTCTGGTTGAAATGGTAAAATCATTAAAACTTCTTTCAAAAATATCTTGATTAGGAAACATTCACTAAAAACATATAATACTGTCTGACGAAGTAGAAAAAAAACAATCTGAATGCAGATGAAACAAGAGGCCCCATGGGGCCTGAGGGCGCTCACCTGACTTGGTAGCCTGAATATAAAACCCAGGGAATTGATTTCAACAAGTTGCATCTGCACCTCCTTAGAAAAGCTTATACCAAATATCCAAAGATTCAGACCAGTGGATCTAAAAAAAAATATTTTTAAAGAATATTCCTCATATTGAACAAATTTATAATTCGGGCTCCCATAGGAAGCCCAAATATGAACCCAGGGACTTGGCTTGAACCAACTTGAATCTCACCTTGGATGCCGTTTTCCAAGTATCAATAGATTCTGACTGGTGGATGTGAAGAAGAAGATTTTTGAAGAATATTCCTCATATTGAACTAAGTTATAATTCAGGCTCCCACAGTGAGCCCAAATATCATCCCAGGGACTTGGCTTGAACAAACTTGAATCTCACCTCCCCCCCTCCACCTCCCCCCAAGCATGCTGCATGCCAAATATCAAAACATTCCGACCGCTGAATCTGAAAAAGAAGATTTTTTAAAGAAAAATTTCTCATATTGAACTAAGTTACAATTCGAGCTCCCACAGTGAGCCCAAATATGAACCTAGGGACATGGCTTGAACAAACTTGAATCTCGCCCCACTAAGGATGCTGCATGCCAAATATCAAAACATTCCTACTGCTGAATCTGAAGAAGAAGATTTTTAAAGAAAAATTCCTCATATTGAACTAAGTTATAATTCGGGCTCCAACAGGGAGCCCAAATATGAACCCAGGGACTTGGATTTAAAGAAATTGAATCACAACCCCCCTCCCCCTCCCTCTTCCCCCTAAGGATGCTGCACACCAAATATCAAAACATTCCGACTGCTGGATCTGAAGAAGATTTTTTAAGAAAATTCCTGATTTTGAACTAAGTTACAATTCGAGCTCCCACAGTGAGCCTAAATATGGGCCTAGGGACATGGCTTGAACAAACGTGAATCTTACTCCCCTAAGGATGTTACATACCAAATATCAAAACATTCCGACCGCTGGATCTGAAGAAGAAGATTTTTAAAGCAAATTTCTCATTTTGAACTAAGTTATAATTCGGGCTCCCATAGCGAGCCCAAATATGAACCCAGGGACTTGGCTTGAACAAACTTTAATCTCACCCCTCTAAGCATGCTGCATACCAAATATCAAAAGATTCTTATTGGTAGATCTGAAGAAGAAGATTTTTAAAGAATATTCCTCATACTGCACTAATTTAAACATTTGGGCTCCTACAGAGAGCCCAAATATGGACCCAGGGAACTGATTTCAGGAAACATGTGACACAATCTTCCAAAAATGTTATATGTCAAATTTGAAAGCTTTTGGAGCAGTGGCTTGGGAGAAAAGTAGTGTTAAATGTTTTTCCCATTACCCACAGTGTTAAAAAATGCTGACTCAGCACTTTTTCAAAGTCCCCCAAAAAAGTACCCCATGATAAAAACGATAGCAATTTTTCTGACCATTCCATTCTGTTGGTCCTAAGGAAGCTTCACACCAAACAAGAATTCTCAGTGCCGTGTAGTTTTCGAGATATGGGCGTTTTAATTTGTTTCTATCTTTAGCTCCTGCGGTTCCCATGGGGCGACAGGAAAAAAGTTTTTGGCATAAATTAAGTACTTACATGTATGACCCAATAAGCCCTCATATCAATTTTAGTTCAAATCTGCCTCTCGGTTTTGAAAATAGAAATTTTGGGCAGGGCGAAAATTCTTGTCCCTTCCCTAACGAAGGCAAATATAGCTCCTCGAACTTCTCTTGAACAAATCTGAGTCTACACCTCAAAATGAAGATGTTCACCAAATATCAAGTCTCTGCTACTGCTGGTTCATGAGAAGAAGATTTTTTAAGATTTAAGCACACTTTTTGGGCGTGGCCCTACCGAGAGGCGAGGCAACTTGATTTGAACAAAATCAAATTGCGATGTCATAAACTATTATCTCAAATATCAATTAAATTGGTTCAGCGGTTTGGGAAGAGAAGACGCGAACACCATGTTCACGGCCGACGGACGTTGGGTGATTACTATAGCTCTCCTGACTGAAAGTCAGGTGAGCTAATAAAAGGCCGCCCAGCCACAAGACCCCCGAAAAAAGTGTGCAATTTGAGTATTTGAAAAAAATTGAATTTTTTCGAAGTCGAAAAAGGGACATAACTCTGGCAAAAATTGTCGGACCAAACCTCGATTCGAACTTCACCTGTATTTTATGTAGATACACCTACAGAGCAAATTTCATTTGACTTGACCAACTACATGTGTAACTAAAGTTATCGTCGGGAAACAAAAAAAAATGAATTTTCGAAGTCGAAAAAGTGGCATAACTGTGGCAAAAATAATCAGACCGCACTCGACCTGTATTTTATGTAAACACATCTATATACCAAATTTCATTTGATTTGGTCTACTATCACTAACGTTGTCATCGGGAAACCAAAGTGGGCCGGTCGCATGGACGTACGCACGGATACCGGCTATATTAATAGTCCCCCGCAAACCTTTTATACGGGGGACAATAATTTATTGTCGAATGCAAGGCTTCAACCTGAAAACAAAGTCAAGATAAGCTATTGACATCACGCGTGCGTCCTCTTTTGGTCGCGATCGGTCAGCCGGTATGGCTGCCCGAGCCCAAAATCCGAAAACCATTAGCACAGTCTACAGGCCGTATTTATGAAGGGATTTCATTGTAGCTTGGTAGGATGCCTCTGTGTAATGCCTAAATGAGAACGTCCTCTTTTGGTCATGATCTGTCAACCGTGGTGGCTGCCCAAGCCCGAAACCCAATAACTTTTAGCACAGTCTTCAGGTCATATTTAATATGGAGGGATTTCATTGTAACTTAACAGGATGACTCCTCATGATGTCTAGATGAGAACGTCCCCATTTGGTTGCGATCTGTCAACCGTGACGACTGCCCGTGCCCAAAACCCGCAAAAACTTTAGCACAGTCTACAAGTCATATTTATGGAGGGATTTCATTGTAACTTGGTGGGTCGACTTCATATAATGTCTAGATGAGAACGTCCCTTTTTGGTCGCGATAATTCAGCCTTGATGGCTACCCGAGCCAAAAAACCCTTAGCATAGTCTATAGGTTGTATTTATGGAAGGATTTCATTGTAACTTGTTAGGTCGACTCCATATAATGCCTAGATGACGACTTCTCTTTTTGGTCGTGATTGGTCAACTGTGACGACTGCAGGTGCCCGAAGCCCGAAAACCTTGAGCACAGTCTACAGGTCCTATTTATGAAGGGATTTCATTGTAACTTCGTAGGATCACTCCAGATGATGCCCAGATGAGAATGTCCCCTTTTGGTTGTGATCATTCAAACATGATGGCTGCCCGAAGCCCGAAAACCTTTAGCACAGTCTACAGGTCATATTTATGAAGGGATTTCATTGTAACTTGGTAGGTTGAGTTGTCTAGATGAGACCGTCCCCTTTTGGTCGTGAGTGGTCAACATTAACGGCTTCAGGGTCCCGAATCCTGAAAAACTTGAGCACAGTCTCCAGGTCACATTTAGGAAGGGATTTCACTGTAACTTTGTAAGATCACTCCAGATGATGCCCAGATGATAACGTCCCCTTTGGTCGCGATCATTCAACCATGATGGCTTCCCGAGCCCAAAACCCGAAAAACTTTAGTACAGACTACAGGACGTATTTGTGAAGGGATTTCATTGTAATTTAGTAGAATGATTCAGTATAATGTCGAGATGAGGACGTCCCCTTCTAGTTGCAATCTCTGAAGCCCGAAAACCTTTAGCACAGTCTACAGGCCATATTTATGAAGGGATTCCAATGTAACTTGATAGGATGACTCGTTTTGGAATAGTTTCACTGTAACTTTCGTTGACATACGTTAACTGTGAGGGCCACGTACATTAACTGTGAGGTCCACATTAACCCACCCCTCAGCTCTTTAGTACAGTGTACACCTCATATTATTTTTATTAAAAACATAGCATACAGGGAACAGAAATTAACATATTCCCAATTATTACAATTCTTGTCTTATTTCATAATCCTTTCATAAACATTGAACATTATCCTTTTCATCAAACATAACACACAGACAAGTTAAGCTACAGTGTCATTGACACTTTCATTTTAGTTACCTGTCTGGTAACACCTCCATGTAATCATATATCTGATAAAAATATATCTCCAATTTACATTGCATTAGTATCATGGCCTGTGTTTAAAATGTGTGCTAAACTGCAGAGCGGAACCTAAGGTAGAGAGTATGACGTACTTTTCATGCCCTTCTTTATACACCTGAATTCATTTTGTGGTATCCTGAAAAGAGGTTTTTCTCTCTCCATTGTTAATTCCCTTATTTTTGAAGAAAAAAAAACAAAAGAAAAAACAACTTCTTGAGCGTTCAATACTTCATCATTTATGTGACGCAAACAGCAGACGACAATTCCCAAAAATGTCTTGAGTAACTCAAACTTATTTTCACTTCAAAAACCTATAACTTGTGACTCCTCAACGGAACGAGATCTTTCCACTACGGTATCATCAGCTATGTCGAGCTGAAAAAATTCTAAAATTTGAATAGAGATTTTTGTGAATATCGTTGGCTGGTTCTGTGTGTTATGTTTTTAGTAAATCGTCCCCTAAGTTCCAATGTGTTCCATGTGCCTACTGGCAGCCTACTGGCACATAGAACACATTGGAACTCAAGGGACGAATTATTGTAAGTGTTAATGCTATAGAGTACAGACCTATTCTTCGACTGGCGCACTTACAAAAATATTGTATTCATCTCTCGCGCACGTGTATCGGTTTAAACTTGTTTTGTCCGACAAGATAAAGAAACGTCCCTTTATGTCTACAATGAAAATAAATGCTCGTGACATACATGCTGTACAAACATATCCCACCCAATCCGTGTTGCGTTTTGTAAATATTCTGTGTTCTAGCAAATGACAGAAATATAATTTGACTAAAATGAATTATGTTGCTCTTTCACTGTGTTCATTATTACAAAAAGCGACTGGAAACTGTTGAATGCCTAAATTCTTTAATCAACTGTAAAAGCAGGGGAGGGGGGGGGGTGGGGGGGGTGGGGGGGTTGGGGGGGGGGGTGGGCACTAACAATTTGCAAGACGTGACGTATTTTTTATTCGGCTCCTTTTTACACCCACCCACTACGTGCAAATTTTCTTCTACCGTTCTCAGACACCCACCCCCACTCTCCCATTAAAATCCAAAATAAACTTATAAACTTAGTAGGCACAGCTGTCTTTAGGGAGTTTTCATAATGTTCTTAAACTGGCACCACCAATTTAAACCTCTGTGGGCTGCTGTGGGCCCCAATCTACAAATGACAAGCTGTTAATTATCAGGCTTGGTCAGAGCAGGTGTACATATACGGGAACAAATTTTCATTTGAATTGTTCCCAAAATATTGTCTGCACATTTTCTACATTTCGAACAAGACACCCACCCCCTACTAACGTGTGACATTTTCCCAGATTAAGCCCAATATTCTCACATAAAGCCTCCTGATGTTGTATTTATGTTAAGAGTGTGATGTACAACATCATCTTTAAGGTTTGAAACTCAAATGATGGTATATATTAGCTGATGTATTGATATATTTTTAAAAAATTCAAAAAATTGCACAAGTTGGAAATGCACATTTTTGACGAACTCAAGAGACCCACCCACCCCCACGTCACGTCTTGCAAATTTTTAGTGGACCCCCCCCCCCCCCCACTCCCCTGGTAAAAGTGTTAATAATTATTGATTTTTTATGATGAATTGGATCAGGGTTATTACGTCTATTCACCTTTGTCGGCGTTGTTGTCGGGAAAATGCGATCCAAATTTATTTATTAGTGTTTAACGACATTTTAATAGCCAGGGTCATATCGTGTCGGGGACAGTTTTACGGGTGGAGGAAGCCGGAGTACCTGGAGAGAACCACCGCGCAACGACGAGCAGCTGCAAGCTCCCCAACATCGTAACTCCGCACTGCAGCACAGAAAGGGTTAGATTGGTTGAAGACATGCGCACCATCGACTACATTACGCCTTAGTACACGGCGTCATCGTGCCCCCATTAGGACATTCGGGGTCAAGTGCCTTGCCCAAGGACACAACGCGTGAGTCCGAATCGATCGCTCAGACGGTCACCCATCCGAGGACTAACCGGGCTCGACGTCGCTTTACTTCGGTGAACTGACGAGAACCGGTTACCGCAACGCCACCGCGCCCCTCCATCCAAATGAAGACCTCCTACTGCCTAGCACCGTGTAACCTCTTTCCGTGTGGGCATTTCCCCCTGTCCTATAATTACTGGCGAGAGGTGGGGCGGATATCGATCTTTTGATTCAAGGAAAAAACATAGTAATATCCTCACTTAATTGACTGATCAGCTTCACAATCGCGTTAACCCTCTACCAAACGAATAGGCGCACTTGCTGTAATTTACAGATTGAACCGTTTAAAAATAATTATTTTTCTAAAGATTTCAACCAAACTATATCATGTGACCCCTCATTGGAACGAGCTCATTGAGCTCCTTCCATCGAGGGGTCACAGGATATGGTTGGGTTGAAACCTTTTGAAAGTTTTGGTTAAAGATAGAATTGGGTAAAGGGTTAGTCGAGTTATATGATAAGCAACTCTAGACCATTACTGATATTGCACTGCTGTATATATACACTAACACTTGGTTTTTATTGCAGAGAACCTCAAAATAAAAAAGAGAAGATCATCCGTCTAGTAAAAAAAATAGTCAACAAAGTACTGTACAAACGAGAACCAGGTATATTATTCAAACTATGCTGCTGGACAGTGATGCTTTCCGAAATTAAGAAGTAGTGGGCGATTCGCGTTGGCCATTGTATCGGAACGGGCGGTCAACGCGGGATACGTTGTTGAGAGAGAGTCCCCCGCCCCAATAGTAGGGGGCCGTGGATCTATCTCCGGCACATGTTTTGAACATTTAGTATTCCCAACACTTCAAAAGAAGTGACCATTTTTATTTGCGCGGGGCTGTGAGGTAAAGCGGGTTAGGTGGGGGCTAGCAAGATGATCAGGTTGTCGCTGTGTTGAATATTCGCGAAGATCTAGCCATTCGGATCTGGTAATTGAATGTGAACGGCGTACCCCTCAAAGAACAGTAGACGAACGACGCCCCCCCTCCCCCGCCCCCCCCCCCCCCCCCCCAGGAAGCCGTCACTGCTGCCAGTTCATACTTCGTCTAAGCCATAACGCTTAATTAAAGCTTCACAAAACTTGCATAAAATTCGAAATTGCATATATTCGCTCGGCATGTGAACAATCCATGTGATAACGAAGCTCTAAATTCACTTATGTGTCAAATGTTGATCAATTACCCATTTATCGCATAATTTTTTGTAAAAGCAACCATGGTTAATTCTCGCGCCGTCGATGATCGAATTGTAGGTAGGGCTTTCGCCAGCATCTGTGTGTGTGTCTGTCTGTCTGTTTTAGTTCAACACACAATGCTTGCCTCGTCTAACTTTGTACAGATGTGGAGCACGGTTGTATCTGAATAGCCAGTTCTTTGGAACGTTAGAGGTTAACATGTTAAGATCACCTGGTCCCAAAATTAAGTGTATGTCTCAGGCTCCCAAACAACTAGTCCACAAGTCAAGGAGCCAGTCTAAGAATTGAATAGTACATCGCCCATGTTATAGTTTTAATCGTCTGTCATATTTGAGTGTGTCGGAAAAGCGAGATGCAGGTAGGCGTTTCCGACAAACTGAAATATTCCCGACACTGAAAGTTGAATGTACCATAAATATTCAGTTTCTTTGAATCAACGTAAGAAATGTTGCTTAACCCTTTACCTAACATGAAAAGCAGACGACACTTGCAAAAAAAATTTCTTGAATAACTCATTTTTTTTCATTTTTTGTCTCAAAAACATAGGTTATGACCCCTCGTTGGAACGAGCTCGACGAGCTCGTTCCAACGAGGGGTCATACCCTATGTTTTTGAGACAAAAAATGAAATAATAATGTAAATTAATCGGAGATTTTTGAGAATAGCGCTGGACGGTTTTTGCCGTTACGTTGGGTAAAGGGTTAATCTAGAATTGATTTGATCGAATCTTTAATGACGTTACAATACTATTAGACAGGTTTGTAAACGAAATACCCGCGACCGAAGACTCATCACGGTTGCTGAGTACGCCGCGTAGTTCCACCAGTTAAGTTAATATCGCGATGTTTTCAAGGCAAAAGCAATATTTATTGATCTCATTACCTATAACTGGAGCAAGAACGAATATCTATGTATATTTTGCAATAAAGGGTCATCACATTAAATCACCGGTAACCAGCGAGAAAACTCCACGAAAAGGCGGTAAACAAATAACCAATAACAGCGTCGAATTGTGGCCTGTGAGGTTGGGTCACAACTTGGGCGTGTGTGTATGTGTGTGTGTTGAGTCTCTTCGTGCTGCAGAAAGAAACCGGCGGTGATATATTTTTACAACAAAACTCGGTTCGGAAATGGTACTTGGTAAGATAAGAAAACCTCTTGTTTTTGAAGGTCAAAGATCAAGAGTCAAGGTCACATAATTCAATATAAGCCTGTTCGATCTCCAGAAAGAAAGAAATTGATCACATTACCAGATCTGATATAGGCATAAGCTCGGTAATAAGCGAAATTCAATTGACAGGAGTATACAATTAACAGGAATTGAATAGTTTTCTTATCTTCGACGAATCCGTCAGGACGAGTCGATATATGACCCAGAGGCGAGGTCAAGACTCGTTGATTTCTGACCCAGAGGCGAGGTCGAGACTCGTCGATATATGAGTCGAGGTTAGTAGTATGTCATGCACGTTTGGGGCCTAGGTTGGGGGACCCCGGTGGAGGATCCCGGAAGTGACGTCATGTCACGTGACCTAGTGCCGCCATGTTGTGTTGTCATGGTAACCCGGGTGAGCGGTCATGTTGTGACGTCATCTCCATAGTCATACGTGATGTGAGTGCGCATGCGCAGCACGTGTTGTTAGGGTGATACGTGTTTCCGTCGTCCATTTTGTATACTGGAGGCCGCCATCTTGGTATCTATGGTAGCACGTGATTGCTATGTTACCCAATTTTTCTGCAATAAGACGGGGTATGTTCGGAGGGTATGTTCGATTGTAGAAAAGTAAATCTGATTACCACAAACAACCCGACAATCCCCCAAATCACCAAAATCTATCCCAATTCACCGAAATTGACTTTATTGCCCCACTTTATCGGCTTAGCACGTAGTGCTATAGTACTAGGGGTACAAGGGGGTACATTCGATTGAACAGGAGTAATGTTCTGGATTAGAATTCTCCCAGAATCCCTTTTTGGATCCCTATCCCATGACGTTTTTCCCATTAAAAGACAGGTTTCTTTGGTAATTACCCAGAATTCTCCGCTTCTATCTATATATGCAATAGTTTTCGTCTATCTGACCCTGTTCCTTTGTTCTAGAGTATACTCCAGTAGCGTAGAAGAGCCTATTAGTTGGAACAGTTTTGCTTATTATTACTATATTTAGCAATTTCTGGTCTATTCTTGTTAGTTCTGACCCTATTCCAAGTACTCTTGTTGTTTCATATATCTAGATCATTTATAACCAATCAGATTACTTAATTTCTCATAATCTGTATGCAGAGTTATCTCCCTTCTGCATAATAAAAGCCTATATCCAATGGCAATATCCCCAGGCACCCCAATTTTAGCACCCCTTTTTTGAAAACACCTGTGGCTATGGAATCCCTTTTTTGTCATATGTGCTTATGTGAAAAAGCACAATGTGACACAATGTGCCCTAGCACAAAGGCACATGCTTTATGTGCCGATATGTGCTTATGTGAAAAAGCACAATGTGACACAATGTGCCCTATCACATAGGCACATACGGGTATTTGAGGATTCCTTTGGCCTGGTATTGTATTATTTGAGGATACCTATCGAGGATACCTACTGGAGAATCCCTTTTTGTCATATGTGCTCATGTGAAAAGGCACAATGTGACACAATATGCCCTATCACATAGGCACATACGGGTATTTGAGGATACCTTTGGCTCGGCATTGTATTATTTGAGGATACCTATCGAGGATACCTACTGGAGAATCCCTTTTTGTCATATGTGCTTATGTGAAAAGGCACAATGTGACACAATATGCCCTATCACATAGGCACATACGGGTATTTGAGGATACCTATGGCCCGGCATTGTATTATTTGAGGATACCTATTGAGGATACCTATCGAGGATACCTTTTGGAGAATCCCTTTTTTGTCGCATTAGGCTATGTAAAAACCCTTAATGGGTCTAATGTAGTCTTACCAACCGCTTCCATCTTGTCGCCAAAGCTCCAAGGCCATTACAGGTCTATGGCCTATCTGTCCTATCATTAGCTTCTACAACAGTCTTGTGTTCCAATGCGGCCTTGTACCAGTACTGTTGGCTTCTGTTATTCTGCCCCATATCTCATCCATTACTTCATAGCTATACCTATCTCAGTCTCGACTATAACATTGATCAAGGTTGAATCAGATTTCCCCTGTATACGTATAAGGCATTCCGTTATTGAGATTCCTAGCCGAGTCCGTAAAATTTGGATTCCGTGATTTTACATCGACACACGAGGGTATTTCCCTCCCCTATTGGAAGAATTCAGTTTACTAGGTTGTAGTTCAAAAATTCGTATCACCTTCGTTTTATTTTCATTAATTTTAAAAATTTATTCACTTCAAAGGTGTTAACATTGGGATATAGTTAGGGGTTATACTTCATTCAGTTCAAGGGTGTTAATACCTTCATTTAGGTCATAGTTAAAAACTTTCTGGTCTTCAAAAGGTTATATATAGGGGTTATAGTTCTAAACTTTGTTCAGTTCAAAGGGTTCATTCAGGTTTGTTCAATTAAAGGGGTTTAACATTGGGTTATATTTAAGGGTTATAGTTCATTCAGTTGAAAACTTTGTTATGTTCACTTCGATCTTAGTTGTGTTGGATCTTTGTTCACTTTGTTTTGTTCCCTTCCATCTTGATTGTATTTGATCAGATCTCTTCAGTCTGTCCAACTAGTTCGATCAATCCGACTAGTTTGACATTCTTTCACTTTGTTATGTTCACTTCGTTGTTTTGTAGTGACTGGTCGTATCTGTTCAGAGTCTTGTAGTCATTGTTGAATTGGTTGTTATCAATCCATTTCCATACCCTCGTGTGTCGATGTAAAATCACGGAATCCAAATTTTACGGACTCGGCTAGGAATCTCAATAACGGAATGCCTTATACGTATACAGAGGAAATCTGATTCAACCTTGATCAATGTTATAGTCGAGACTGAGATAGGTATAGCTAGGAAGTAATGGATGAGATATGGGGCAGAATAACAGAAGCCAATAGTACTGGTACAAGGCCGCAATGGAACACAAGACTGTTGTAGAAGCTAATGATAGGACAGATAGGCCATAGACCTGTAATGGCCTTGGAGCTTTGGCGACAAGATGGAAGCGGTTGGTAAGACTACATTAGACCCATTGAGGGTTTTTACATAGCCTAATGCGACAAAAAAGGGATTCTCCAAAAGGTATCCTCGATAGGTATCCTCAATAGGTATCCTCAAATAATACAATGCCGGGCCATAGGTATCCTCAAATACCCGTATGTGCCTATGTGATAGGGCATATTGTGTCACATTGTGCCTTTTCACATAAGCACATATGACAAAAAGGAATTCTCCAGTAGGTATCCTCGATAGGTATCCTCAAATAATACAATGCCGAGCCAAAGGTATCCTCAAATACCCGTATGTGCCTATGTGATAGGGCATATTGTGTCACATTGTGCCTTTTCACATAAGCACATATCGGCACATAAAGCATGTGCCTATGTGATAGGGCATATTGTGTCACATTGTGCCTTTTCACATAAGCACATATGACAAAAAGGGATTCTCCAGTAGGTATCCTCGATAGGTATCCTCAAATAATACAATACCAGGCCAAAGGTATCCTCAAATACCCGTATGTGCCTATGTGATAGAGCACATTGTGTCACATTGTGCTTTTTCACATAAGCACATATCGGCACATAAAGCATGTGCCTTTGTGCTAGGGCACATTGTGTCACATTGTGCTTTTTCATATAAGCACATATGACAAAAAAGGGATTCCATAGCCACAGGTGTTTTCAAAAAAGGGGTGCTAAAATTGGGGTGCCTGGGGATATTGCCATTGGATATAGGATTTTATTATGCAGAAGGGAGATAACTCTGCATACAGATTATGAGAAATTAAGTAATCTGATTGGTTATAAATGATCTAGATATATGAAACAACAAGAGTACTTGGAATAGGGTCAGAACTAACAAGAATAGACCAGAAATTGCTAACTATAGTAATAATAAGCAAAACTGTTCCAACTAATAGGCTCTTCTACGCTACTGGAGTATACTCTAGAACAAAGGAACAGGGTCAGATAGACGAAAAACTATTGCATATATAGATAGAAGCGGAGAATTCTGGGTAATTACCAAAGAAACCTGTCTTTTAATGGGAAAAACGTCATGGGATAGGGATCCAAAAAGGGATTCTGGGAGAATTCTAATCCAGAACATTACTCCTGTTCAATCGAATGCACCCCCTTGTGCCCCTAGTACTATAGCACTACGTGCTAAGCCGATAAATTGGGGCGATAAAGTCAATTTCGGTCAATTGGGATAGATTTTGGTGATTTGGGGGATTGTCGGGTTGTTTGTGGTAATCAGATTTACTCTTCTACAATCGAACATACCCTTCGAACATACCCCGTCTTGTTGCAGAAAAATTGGGTAACATAGCAATCACGTGCTACCATAGATACCAAGATGGCGGCCTCCAGTATACAAAATGGACGACGGAACCACGTATCACCCTAACAACACGTGCTGCGCATGCGCACTCACATCACGTATCACTATGGAGATGACGTCACAACATGACCGCTCACGCGGGTTACCATGACAACACAACATGGCGGCACTAGGTCACGTGACATGACGTCACTTCCGGGGTCCCCCACCCGGGTCCCCCAACCTAGGCCCCAAACGTGCATGACATACTACTGAGGTTGTCTCTGAGTATATATCGACGAGTCTGTAAGGACGAGTCGATATATGACCCAGAGGCGAGATCGAGACTTAACGATATATGAGTGGAGGCCGTCTCTGTGTATATATTGACGAGTCCGTTAGGACGAACCGATATATGACCCAGAGACGAGATCAAGACTTAACGATATTTGAGTCGAGGTCGTCTCTGTGTATATATTGACGAGTCCATTAGGACGAGCCGATATATGACCCAGAGGCGAGATCGAGACTTAACGATATATGAGTCAATGTCGTCTCTGTGTATATATTGACGAGTCCGTTAGGACGAGCCGATATATGACCCAGAGGCGAGATCGAGACTTAACGATATATGAGTCAATGTCGTCTCTGTGTATATATTGACGAGTCCGTTAGGACGAGCCGATATATGACCCAGAGGCAAGATCGAGACTTAACGATATATGAGTCGAGGTCGTCTCTGTGTATATATCGACGAGTCCGTTAGGACGAGCCGATATATGACCTAGAGGCGAGGTCGAGACTTAAATTTCATCATTTCGGAAACCCACTTCGTGGTAATAACCCATTTGTCTTACTATATTCCTCCCTGTCCTGACTTGTCTATTTACCCGGGGGCGGCGGAAGCTCGATAAAAGTGGAGGGGCACAAATTTACAAGGCTACCATGGTTGTACCTAATGTAAGAAAGGTTACAATCGTATACCGGTAAATGTAACATGACTCGCTATAGACACCAGTTTAGATAAATATGCCGCTGTGTGGTCACTGCCCTGTCCGTTTCTTCTACATCAATCATCTTCCAACCCGAAGGCCAGCCTTCATATCTACAGTAAGGCAAGCCTTCATATCTACAGTAAGGCCAGCCATCGTGTTGGTAGATGGTTAAAGTAGAAAAAACGGACCAAAGCGACCGAAAAGGGGATTCTTTGGCTAAATATTGTTTGGATTTGCAAATAATGTTACAGGAATGCCTGTATATTGACACGTTTGCATGCACCCATTTTAACGCGTTGTGTAACTGCGAAACATATCTGTGGAAAAAAGTGGAGGGGGCACCTCTGTATTTATCTTACTATATTCCTCAATTTCCTGACCTGTCGCATATATTTTGACAAGCATTCAGCGTCTAAGATTTGATTTGTTTATGAATGAATGAAGAGCAGGGCTGTGACGACAGGGGGATGTGGGGGTGTCTCACCCCCAGCTAGGAGTATTTGTTTTCAATAGTTGAAAATTCCGAGGTAAAAAATCAAATAGTTGGAAATTCAATAAATTAACATTGTTCATGAAAAATATTAAAATTCCAACTAATCTTTAAGGCTTTATTTAAATTGACCAATGAAAATTGACGGAAGGCTTTATTTAATGATGAGAAATTTTGATCTTTTATTTCCAACTGGAAACTTGAGTTTCAAATTTCCTACTTTAAAATTGACATGGCCTCAAAATTTCGACTCTGACATCAATCCGGTAAATTTTCTGACCCAGACACATTATAAATGATGCTTTTTCCGTTTCAGGACTAGTGAAAATTTTCAGAAGGGTTCATAACCCTTTACCCAACGCAGACGATTTCAAAATTCATTATTTTAAATATCATTTTTTTTAATTTTTAAAAAAAAATTCAACAAAACTATATCATGTGACCCCCGTTTGGAACGAGCTCGACGAGCTCGTTCCAAAGCGGGGTCACATGATATGGTTTTGTTGAAATTTTTCTAGAAATAATATTTTTTCAGCAGCTGTATTTAATATTACGCGGGCGGATGCGGGCAATTCGTTGGGTAAAGGGTTAAAAGATATCACCCAGCGCTGCAGTGCAACCACCTATCGAAACCACTCACAGTTGGAATTTACACCGGTGGCACGCCCTCCCCCCCCCCCCCCCCAGCTCTGAAACCCTCTAGCCACATCCCTGAGGGCGTCATGCATTGCGCCTTTGTGCCTTTGTGCTATGCCCATTAATTGCCAATAATTGCTGAAGTTTCTTGTAGTGTTTCAGTTGTGTGTTCTTTGTTTTATTTTAAATTTTAACGCATGTATAAAAATATCACCACGGAAAGAATAATGTAGACAGAGGATATGGAATGAGTGTTTTTCTCATATCATATTTATGAAACGAGTCTAAGAATTTTCCGTTTTGGCGAGACTCTGGCGAGCCCAAACGGAAAATCCGGACGAGTTTCATAAATAATATATGAGAAAAACACTCATTTCATATTCTATTTATCATATGACACACGCACGCACAAATTAGCCACTTAGTATGACTTTTTAACCCATCACCTAACTGAATTGCAGAAAACTTGGAAAAAACATCCTCGTATAACTAAAAAATTTCATTTTTTCTTCCAAAACATAGGTTATGACCCCTCATTGGAACGAGCTCATTCCAATGAGGTGTCATAACCTATGTTTTAAAAGCAAAAAATGAAAATATAAAAAAAGGAATGGCGTTTTTCTTGTAGGTAAAAGATTAATATAATATAAAACACCCTAAATAGGACAGATAACGTAAATTCTCCCTACTGAAATTATGCAAATGTATCCCAGTTGTATTTTGTTTAGCCAATCAAATTGTCCAGTTTTGAAATTGACCAATGAAAGCTCCCAACTCTAATTATGCAAATTATGAAAATGTAGCCCAGTTGTATTTTGTTCAGCCAATCAAATTGTCTAGTTTTGAAGCTGACCAATGAAATTGACGGAAGGCTTTATTTATCACTGATTAATATGAAAACAAAATATCAAATGTTTTAAAGTGAACAAAACGGACGAGTCATATGATAAACTAATTTATTTACTTATTTCGTAGGGCTGTTGATTTATTTATCAATTAATTACTGTTATCAAAAACGTTGACCTCGGAATATGCAATCACACGATGCCACTTAAGTGCAGGTAAAAAAGCGTTCTCGTCTTTCTGAATCGGATGATCGCAAGTGCGATTGCTAATCTCAATACAGCTTTTTATTTTGTCTGGACGTATTTATTTTGTATTAGGTTCGAATGTTTTATCTACCAATCATATTGATTTTGGTCTGAAAAACACGAAAAACGGTATGTATCACATAATGTGTTTCGATTCCGCATCACATAGATGACTCATTCTGATTCCGTTTCTGGTAACGCGACGGTCTATCATGACAGGCGCATGAAAACATTCTATGTGCGTTTCAGTGATCGGCCCAACAGTATATCCAAAAACTGTTTTAATAATTTAAGATTTAATCTGTGTATGTGACAGAATTGTCAGATAAATGAATTATCATGATAATGTGTATGTTCTGTGATTTACATCAGATTCTGGGTGGTGTCCAAAAATGGTATCACAACTCGCCGGCAAAGCCGGATAGTTCAGATCCCATTCTGGACATCACCTCGAATCTGATAAAAATCACAGGACATGCACACAATCTTGATAATCTGTATATATACAATTAACAGGGTTATTGAGTTAAAAAATATACAATTATGTGGACTCGACTGTAGCATTTACATGTCAGTCCATGATAGTAGTATGTCTCGTATGTTTCACTCCCTATCAGCAGGACCCCGTGCAGGACCCCGGAAGTGACGTCATGTCACGTGACCTAGTGGCGCCATGTTGTGTTGCCATGGTAACCCGCGTGAGCGGCCATATTGTGACGTCATCTCCATAGTGGTACATGGTGTTAGAACGCATGCCCAGCGAATGTTGTTAGGGTGATACGTGTTTCCGTCGTCCATTTTTTATACTGGAGGCCGCCATCTTGGTTTCTATGGTAGCACGTAATTGCTATGTTACCTAAGGCCTACAATAGGACAGGGGTTTGTTCGGAGGGTATGTTCGATTGAATCGGAGTATTTTCTGGAACGACTTCCCTGGATAATTACCACAAACAACCCGACAACTTGTATAATTTCGAATTCTTCCAGAATTCTCTGCTTCTATCTATATATGCATTAGTTTTCGTATATCTGACTATGTTCCTTTGTCCTGGAGTATACTCCAGTAGCGTAGAAGAGCCTATCAACTGAAACAGTTTACCTTATTATTGCTATATTTAGCAATTTCTGGTCTATTCTTGTTAGTTCTGACCCTATTCTAAGTACTCTTGTTGTTTCATTTATCTAGATTATAACTAACCAATCAGATTGCTTCATTTCCCATAAGCTGTATGCAGGGTTATCTCCCTTGTGTATAACAAAAGACTATATCCAATAGCCATATCCCATAGAATCCCATTTTTTGCAAAACACCTGTGGCTATGGAATCCCTTTTTTGTCGTATGAGGCCATGAAGGCTATGTAAAAGCCCTCAATGAGTCCTCAATTATTATCCCTCATACCCTCATTGAATTTTGAGGTTATGAGGACCTTGAAAAATCCCTCAATGAGGTATAATTTACTACGATTCTTACCCTCCTTTCAGTATTTAACAGGTATATCCTATGGAATCCCATTTTGGAAAACGCCTGTGACTGTGGAATCCCTTTTTTGTCGTATGAGGCCATGAGGGCTATGTAAAAGCCCTCAATGAGTCCTCATTTATTATGCCTCATAGCCTCATTGAATTTTGAGGTTATGAGGACCATTAAAATTCCCTCAATGAGGTATAATTTACTACGACTCTTAGCCTCATTTCAGTATTTAAGGATACCTATGGCCTGGTATTTTATTATTCGAGGATACCTATCGAGGATACCTATCGAGGATACCTTTTATAGGATACTTATCTGAGGATACTATATAGGCTGTACATATCCCTGTAGGTCTCTTGATGGCCCTTAGTACTATTAATCCACCTGATGCTTTATGTTATTCTATGACTGGTATAGGTAGTTTGCAATGCTAGGCATAGGGGTATTGTGGGTAGGGGTACTGTCTGGTAGTTTAGAACGGTACTATAGCATGGCGGTATATACACCTATAGGCCCCTGTTAGTGCCTGGTACTATTAACCAACCGATTGCTTTGTTTTATTATATGGCTGGTATATGTAGTACTTATGGTAGACCTAATGATTTTGTGGGGGTGGGGGTAATGCTTGGTAGTTTAGAACGGTAGTATAGCATAGGCTGTACATATCCCTGTAGGTCTGTTGCTGCCCCTTGGTACTACTGATCCACCAGATGCTTCATATTATTGAGCGGTATTCTGGGGTGGGGACAATGCCTGGTAATACAGAACGGCAGTGGATCGTTCCAGAAAATACTCCGATTCAATCGAATATACCCTCCGAACATACCCCTGTCCTATTGTAGGCCTTAGGTAACATAGCAATCACGTGCTGCCATAGAAACCAAGATGGCGGCCTCCAGTATACAAAATGGACGACGGAAACACGTATCACCCTAACAACACGCGCTGCGCATGCGTACTAACACCATGTTCCACTATGGGGATGACGTCACTATATGGCCGCTCACGCGGGTTACCATGACAACACAACATGGCGCCACTAGGTCACGTGACATGACGTCACTTCCGGGGTCCTGCCCGGGGTCCTGCTGATAGGGGGTGAAACATACGAGACATACTACTCATGATCATAAAAGATTGATTGGTCTATCTCAATCAGGGATGTGGCGACAGGAGGGAGGGGGGGGGGGGGGGGTCTAGGAGTATTTTTTTTCAATAGTTGGAAATTCCGAGGTCAAAAATCAAATGGTTGGAAATTCAATAAATTGACATTGTTCAGGAAAAATATTAAAATTCCAACTAATGATGAGAAATTTTGATCTTTTATTTCCAACTGGAAACTTGAGTTTCAAATTTCCTACTTTAAAATTGACATGGCCTCAAAATTTCGCCTCTGACATCAATCCGGTCAATTTTCTGACCCAGACTCATTATAAATGATGTTTTTTTTCCGTTTCAGGACAAGTGAAAATTTTCAGAAGGTTTCATAACCCTTTACCCAACGCAGACGATTTCAAAATTCATTATTTTAAATATCATTTTTTTAAATTTTTCTAACAAATTTCAACAAACCATATCATGTGACCCCTCTTATGGTTTTGTTGAAATTTTTCGAAAAATAATTTTTTTTCAGCAGCTGTATTTGCATATTACGCGGGGGGATGCGGACGGATGCGGGCGGATGCGGGCGATTCGTTGGGTAAAGGGTTAAAAGATATCACCCAGCGCTGCCGTGCAACCACCTATCGAAACCACTCACAGGTGGAATTTACACCGGTGCCCCCCCCCCCCCCCCCCCCCCCCACCACCACCACCCAGCTGAGACCCTCTAGCCACATCCCTGATCTCAATACATTCAGTCTGTTGTAAAAGACTCCATGATATTAGGATGTACCATATCATGTTCTGTCCCGGAAAAGTGGTCTTTGAGAAACAAACGTTAAAAAATGAATTCATTATCCGGCCACGTAATGATGGGTTTTGAAGGAATGGGTTCTATCCGTACGTACGTCCGTCCCTATTTGTTGTCATTGCATTTTAAAGAAACCCGTTCAAAATACTTTTCCGAAATTTGACATGCAGCGTTTGTGGTGATGAAATTGGATTGCGACTCAGCTGTGTCGTGACTATTTCTTCAAGAGTTATTGTCCTTGTTGGACTTGCACTTTTTGTCACCACAGTACCATTTCTTTTGTCATCACATTTCAAAAGGGACCGTTCAAGTTTGTTTTTTTTTCTTTGCAAATTTATGATATTGGCTTATTGGCGATAACACTATGAAGGGGCTCGCGCACAGGCATATCGAACTATTTATTCGTGAGTTAATACCCTTGTCAGACTTAGAATAATACTATGAAGGGGATCGCGCACAGGCATATTGAACTATTTATTCGTGAGTTAATACCCTTGTCGGACTTCGAATAATCTCATGAGGGGATCGCGCACAGGCATATCGGACTATTTATTCGTGAGTTAATATCCTTGTCGGACTTAGAATAATACTATGAAGGGGAACGCGCACAGGCATATCGAACTATTTATTCGTGAGTTAATACCCTCGTCGGACTTAGAATAATATTATGAAAGGGATCGCGCACAGGCATATCGAACTATTTATTCGTGAGTTAATACCCTTGTCGGACTTACAATAATATTATGAAGGGGATCGCGCACAGGCATATCGAACTATTTATTCGTGAGTTAATACCCTTGTCGGACTTAGAATAATACTATAAACGGGATCGCGCACAGGCATATCGAAATATTTATTCGTGAGTTACTGCCCTTGTCGGACTTGTCATATATAATATATACTTTCTCGATGATAGTATCATCTGTGGGATTGCGTACTGTCCATGTCCAAGTATTTATTAGAGAGTTGCTGTCCTTATTGGAATTACAATTTCTTGTCATCTCATTTCGTATCTTGTCACCATATTTGAAAGAAAACTGTTAAAAACATTTTTCGTAATTTAATATATACACCGTCCCCTGAGTTCCAATGTGTTCTATGTGACAGTAGGCACATAGAACACATTGGAACTCAGTGGACGATATGTTTGGTGATAACATCATGAAGGGGATTGTGAACTAGCTGTGTCCAAGTATATCTTCAAAAGCTATTGCCCATGTTGGACTTCCGTGGCTGCAAATTGGTAGTCTACTATCGGTGCTGTTGTTTAATTTCTGCCTCATCAGTAGTGCTTCGATTTTTCTTTTACAAATCAATTTGTGTCCTCATGATGAGGAGGGGGGGGGGGGGAGATGTGGGGAAGATGTCCGATTGGAGGTGTGGAACCTGATTTTAATTATTTGACAACCACAAATAGCCCCTCAATACCACTGCAGTTGGCCCATCAAATCCAGCTCTCCGTAAGACAAGAGTGTCAAGTTTTCTAGATCGTTATCATGCCTGTTTCAAACGAGGCGCACGTTACTGGACTATTTCTACCAGTGGCCTATACAAAAATATAGAACATAAGCACAGAACATAAACACGAGCGTCTCCTCATGAAACTTTGTTGACAAACATTCCAGCCAAGGTCTATTTGAAAAAGCCGTGCTGAACAATTGCAAAATAACAATTAACAACTATTTTCAAATTGCGAATCCAACAAAACGTAGGAGAATCTACGTTATCGAAAGCGATTGCGATTGAAATTCATGTCTTGCCTCCATTGTTTTGACTTTCAAGTTTCATGTTCGACATGAACGTTCGATATTACTACGCGTTTGGGATTCCCCAATTACATAAATTGTTAATGATTATTTGGCTAATATAATTCTTGTTGTATTTGATTTTTTAGGTCTTGTGATCAGTTTAAAATACTAATTGTCATAAACTAAACAAATAACTACAACAGTCAATTGCTCTGTGTTGTTGTATTCCGTCGAGATGACGAGATGAGATCGGCCCTTCATCCTGAGGACACAAATTGATTTGTAAAAGAAAAATCAAAGCACTACTGGTGAGACAGAAATTAAACAACAGCACCATCAGGAGACTACCAATTCGCAGCCATGGAAGTCCAACATGGGCAATAACTCCTGAAGATATACTTGGACACAGCTTGTTCACAATCCCCTTCATGATGTTATAACCAAACATATATATATTTAATTACGAAAAAAATCTTTAACAGTTTTCTTTCAAATGTGGTGACAAGATACGTAATGAGATGACAAGAAATTGTAATTCCAACAAGGGCAGCAACTCTCTCATAAATACTTGGACATGGACGGTACGTAATCCCACAGATGATACTATCACCGAGAGATCGGGTCGATCTCATCTCGTCAGCTCGACGGAATACAACAACACAGATCAATTGACTATCGTAGTAACCTGTATACAGTTAAAACTAGAAGTCCTGTCATGAAATGCGCACAAAATGCACGTCGATCTGCGCGTTAATCTACGCGTTATGGTCATAGTAAGGCTATCAAATTCTGTATATATGGCCTGTGCACAGGACATGTTTCAGCCAATGGACCTCCGGGTAACCCGGAGGTCCATTGGCAGAAACATTGCTTATGTTTGTTATGAGTATCCGGGAGAACCTGCCGTGCTTTGGATGCCATTCGATATGGCAATTACGCGCAATTCTTATGCGCAATTAATCCTAAATAAGCACACAGTTCGTTACAGGACTTCTAGTTTTAATTGTATATACCGACTGTGGTGGTTCGAGTCTCCATTGGTAGAATATCCTAAGTACATCATCCAGGCATGCCTTCTGCGAGGATCCACCTTGATGACGTAGTGGAAACTCTACTTAGCAGAGTGTGTTACATGAAGTTCAAGTATCAAACCAGTCTTCTAAGAACGTACAGCATTACTAGCAAGACAAAATCGATATCCAAAAGCGAAAAATTATTGAAGCGTGTCCTGCCCTATTAACCAACCACCCCCACCCCACCCCACCCCAATGAAGGGTGTCAACGACAATGCTAATTAAAACTGAGTATCACTCAACCGTGTATATTTCTACGGAAAGAGTAAATACTGAGTGACACCTAAGTAAATGGAAAAATATAATTTAATCCATGGCAAATAAAACAAAACTAATATTTCCAAGAGATCATCTGCAGCTCTCTTTTTTCAAATATAAATTTATGACATCAGAGGATACAACACTTTAAAATGTTTATTGGCCAATCTGGCATTCTTATCAGCGTCCAGGAAAAGGAATCTCTGGTGAAATGTTTAGCTTCAAAATGGCTGGTGAAGGAAGATCCTCGTGTCTAGAAAAACGAAAGAATGGAAACAATTTTGCAAGCAAGATTGCTATCTTGTTTTTTAGTATTCTCGTGCTATTTGTGGGGAAAAGTATTCAACTGCGGTTCACGTACACAAAGCATTGACGACCATAGATTTTGCAAATACTGCTAACTTCGCGATGTTCATGCAAATAATATTTCAACATTTTGACTTAATGTATATCATAAAAACGAAATATTTGATAATGAACATTTATTCTTCTTCATGCAGGTTTCCGTTACTCAGCGAGAATACTGGCAATTGCAACGATTGGTTTGACTATAATATATACCGTAAGTAATTACTCGCAAATGAAAACAAACTTGTCAGATGAGTATCAGGACTGTCTTAACCCTTTGCCTAACACGAAAAGCAGACGACACTTTTTTTGCGTCCAAAACATAGCTTATGATCCCTCATTGGAACGAGCTCCATGAGCTCGTTCCAATGAGGGGTCATAAGCTATGTTTTGTGACAAAAAATGAAAAAGTAATAAAAATTGAATGGTGAATTTTGTGAATAGCGCTGGCCGGCTTTGGTCGTTACATTGATAAAGGGTTAAATACAGCATCAGTTCATCCATCACTTCTGTCTCTCCAGAAAACGAGAATTTCAGCTTTTTCTATTGTGTCTTACGCCTGTATCAGAACAGCCTTATTGACGCCACTGGTGCTTGTAGATTCCCAATATGACAACCATGGCTGATAATTTTCCTCACTGGACACCATTAGACGAGATTTACGTGGAAGTTAGCTCCCTTTAAATTCCCAAATCCGTGTGGAAATTTTATACTTAGGGTATGGGGAGTTAGTAGGAAAATTGCAGTTTCGAAATGTTTGCAAATTTGTATCATCGATGTATGCATTTCACAAACTTCGGACAGTTTTCCTGTAGAATAGGATAAAAAAACAAAGTTATCTTTTTTATATTTTATCCCCAATTCGTTTGAATTATTTTTCTCTGTTGAAACCCATTTAAAAATAAGAAAATGGCGTCTTTCACCATCTTTTGATGTTCTGTGACTTTTTGTCTGTTCATTTTATCAACAGTGTGCACATCGTAACATATAAAACATGCACTGTTCTTTCCATCAATATAAAACTCTTGGGGGTGAGATTTGCTATTTTTTCCCGTGAAGAATAAAAAATTGCACATTACTGTAAGAAACACCTTTGCTAAACAAATAGCCAACGTGGACAATTAGTGTTGGTAAGTGTGATGCTGATACATATTCTTAATGACAGATTATAGTTGCTTCTAAATACCTCGCTATGAAAAGCAAAGTGTCCTTTTGTTACTATTAATAAACGAAAACAACGGACAGCTCTGAGAGCTGTCCGCTGTTTTCGTGTATTAATAGTATCAAAAGGAAACTCACTCATCTAATAAATTCAAGGGAGATAACTTTATCGAAAGTCATTTTTCATGACGAGATAATGTATCACAGAACTAAATATTTTCCCATTGGCGACCATTATAACAATCAGGCGGAAAAAAAATATGATCGCATCACTTTAATTTTGGCATTCAAATATCTCTGTCAAGTATAGCCCTTCAGACAACTTTTTCTGATCTGAAAACAGGGGGTCATGCAACAAATAAAAGAGAACAACTGACACAAAGGGAAGTACCGGTCACGTGCACATATTTTTCAGGGAATTACCTACAAAAACACACAAAAAGTAAATTGTATTTTTTAGGTCCAAAAGTCATCAAATCACCCTCTTTTTTATCAGGAATATTCAACAATAATGCAAGATGTCAATAGAATGTTTCAAACTTTTATTGAAACAATGGATTTTTCCAAGGCTGATTATTTTTAGAGATTGCATCATTTCCGAGTGCAACATTTTAAGGCGGTTCACTCTAATTTCAATATTTCGTTCCGCGATACCATAAGTCAGGTATGCTTACACACGCGAAATGGAAACTCGAGTGACATTTGGCACTGAAACCTCAGGATGAACATCAAGATTATTTATAACAGTTAGTTAATCCATTCTCTAAATGGTGGTATTCCGTCTTGTTGACGGAACCAGATCAACAAGGATCAAACAAGACGCTAGGTTTACAGCGTTTCTTTGATCTTGCGGCTACACTCTGCGGAATCCGACGACCCATGTCAACTGACTGTTGTAATAATTCAAATATCTTATCTTTAATGCGTTCTTACGTGAAGTACTGTGAACTCTTTCGCAATTGCATCCATGAATTTGTGATTTCATAAAATAAATTATTACCAAATAAGGATCGAATCAAGAAAAACGAAGGAATAAGAACCAGCTGAGCTGTGTTGTCAGGGTCGCGGAGAGGAAATTTGGGCCCCGGGGTTAATTCTGTGATGGGCTTCCTCTTCGAATGTGTTGGGATACTGATGCAGATGTCGAAGGCACCTGCCGCGAGTGCCCAAGGCACGAGCGATGTTAGGGTTTTTTTCTGGGAAAAGGGGAGGTTCTCCGTCCAAGAAAATTTTGGAAGCAGCTCGTAAATGGAGATTTAGGGGATGAAAAATCAAGTAAAAAGGATGTGTTTAGCAGCATATTTCAAACTTCTAACTTCACCAATGAGTATCCAGTGAGTTATTTTGACTCCACAATTCTTGAAGTGATAACTGTATTAAGTCAAGTTGATTTAATAAAGTTATTACTTCAAGAATCATGCAACAACCGTTGGTCAAGCGTAGAGCGCCATTCGCAAAACACCTTCCTTCTTAACTCTTAGTTCTAAATAACTATAGAGCTAGTGGTTCTCAGCTGAACCGCGTTAACTGGTCAAGCGTAGAGCGCCATTCGCAAAACACCTTCCTTCTTAACTCTTAGTTCTAAATAACTATAGAGCTAGTGGTTCTCAGCTGAACCGCGTTAACTGGTAGAGTGCTAAATTAATTTTGGTCAGCAAAATTTGGTCACGTGTCTTTGCCTTGTTACAATTTATGGGAGAGTGCCCATAGGCACTCTCCCATAAATTGCAACAAGGCAAATACGTAAGGACCAAATTATTTCACTTCAAAGATGATATGAAGAGTATCCACAGAATTTGAAGCCTTTCACTTGTGGCACCCACACTTCAGAGTAAAGCCCAGATTTGGGCTTCCAGCACTCAACCAGTTAAAAGTAAGACCCACTAGTTCTGTTGTGTAGAACGAAATGTTGATAAGGTTATAATGGTACTAATTTAACTTTGGAAAGGAAACTCAGCCGAAAATTGGCTTCGTTCGAAGCATTAGATATTCGGGCCCACATCTTAGAGGTGAAGAGCATGAGAAGGGCAATCAGGGGATATTTCGGGGAAATTGTTTAAACTTGCACCTCAAAGGTGCATTTTAGTTGAATCTTTGCCCGAGGCCTGACGCAAGAATCCTGGACTCCTGGGTCAAGCCCGGGCCCCCAAAGTTCCGAGCCCCGGGATTATTCGCCCTTTCCCCCACCCCCTGCCCTATGTTTTGATATGGCGTTTCGTTTTCGATTGGTGAAATTCTACTTTGTTGTGGGATGTAAAGCAGACAGGGAGTGAGGTATACTGTTGATTTTGTGTTAACCCTTTTTCCATCACATAATACATCAGAATTTACTATTTTGACTATCATTTTTCCTAAACTTGGTACAGAACCATATCATGTGATCCCTCATTGGAGCGAGCTCGACGAGCTCGTTCCAATGAGGGGTCATATGATATGGTTTTCTAGAAATTTTTTGAAAAAATAATATTTTTTCGGCTGCTGAATTTGGATATTGAACTATAAGTACTCCTGTAGTAAGGGCCAGAGTTTTGAGTTGTCGGTAGTATGTCATGTACCCGGACACTCCTCGTTTGGATGACCACGATCGGTGGCTCCGGAATTGTCGTCATGTCACGTGATGAAGTGGCGCCATGTTTTGTTGTCGTGGTAGTCCGCGTGAGTGGCAATGTGGTGACGTCATTGCCATAGTGATACGTGGTGTTAGTGCGCATGGTCAGCGCGTGTTTTTAGAGAGTGACTCGTGTTACAGTCGTCCATTTTGTATACTGGAGACCGCCATCTTGGGTTCTATGGCAGCACGTGGTTGCTATGTTACCCAAAGGCCTACAATAAGACAGGTGTATGTTATCCCTGTACATCGCCTTATTAGTTTGTTAGAAAAGAGTGATGCAGTCAAATTTATACAACTCGTAATATATACCATTATGTGGGAACAAAATAGAGAAAAATATCTGATTAGATACACAAATTAATTAGAATTTCAATTAGAAAGTAACTCACGTTTTTTCCCTTCTTTCTGGACAAAAGTTATTCAGCTTTATAAGTTGTATCCCAAACTAATCTCCATGAAATTGTGCGTTCATGTCGTGAAAGTTGTTCTCCTTCAGATTGTTTCCTCAAGTACATTTCTCTTTGAGACCGAAGTAACCACTCTGTCATGTCTCTGTCATGGGTCATGCTTTATGTATGTTGATTTTAAATGAATCTTTGCCATCAGAAGTGGACATTTTCATTCTATTTTCATCTTATTGCTCTAAACACACATCCAAACTGTAAGCATCACATTTTGTCACCATTGTAAAAATAAACACCTCTTTTGATCAGCCGTTAGAAATTACCCGTGTTGACTGACACTGTGGGAGGAGATGTATTATCTGTCGCAAGGCCACAAAGATAGAAAAACTGGAACCACTGAAACAATAACATATCCAAAATATATTTATAGAAGAAAGAAAATTAATTTTTGCTTTAATCAAATCTATGTCCGTCCAAATTTTCTCATTAGGATTTAGTACATTTTTAAGATTTCGAAGTTACCCACATCAGTCTTTTCTAACAAAGTAGTGAGCTGATGGATTGGGGAAAAAGTAAAAATTTTAAACAAAAATGGAACCATTAAAAACGAGTTTTAATAAAAAGTATTTGATACCTTTTTAACCCTTCACCTAAAATAACCGGCCAGCATTATTCTCAAAAATCGCCAATTAATTTTCATTATTTTTTTTATTTTTTGTCTTAAAAACATAGGTTATGACCCCTCGTTGGAACGAGCTCGTCGAGCTCGTTCCAACGAGGGGTCATAACCTATGTTTTTGAGACAAAAAATGAAAAAAATTAGTATTCAAGAATTATTTTTGCAAGCGTCGTCTGCTTTTCAGGTTAGGTAAAGGGTTAAAGAGTATGCTATGAAATATTTGATCATATGTCCGTCTATTCGGTAAAAAAATAAAAATAAAATTTGTAGCAAATGAACGTTTTTCATTTTTCTCCCATAGACAGCTTTTGTAATTTAGATTGCAGTCAGGGGAGCAGAAATAGTTCATTTTGCATATTCCATGAATTCGTTAGGTAAAGGATTAAATTTAGTTTCTGAGGTGTCGGAATTCACGTTAGGCAAAATACTTGGGAAAATGTAGATCTTTGACACCGCGGACAATGCCATCTAAGACGCTGCAACTTCCAAGATCATATCCCAGAAGGATTGGTTATTGAAAATCCTAGAAAACGTCTCGCACAAATTAGATTGCTGAAGCAGATTTTGGTTCATTCTTACTGAGAACAGATATTCCTGCCTGTGAAAGCAAATCTCTCGATAAAAGAAAAAGTTTAATTTGGATATTTTTATCCCCCCCCCCCCCCCCCCACACTATACGTGAAACATACGCGTGTCCCGGGTGAGGAAGAAGGGTGGGATATTTATATGCAACCCACCCCACGTGACATGCTCATTTGCATATTTTATTAGGTCGCCGGAACTATTTCATCATCGTCTGCACAAAAAAAACGCTTCTTAAATTGTGTTCGTTTATTACCTATTTATCTGTTCCTTGTTGATACAGACTCAATATATAATTATTATTCATATATTAAACTTGATTTGTTTCAACCCCATGTTTCTCTGCAGATTTAATAATATCACTGCGCGAATTTATCGATCGATCAATAATCTCACAATGCCCTTTACAACAGAGTTTGACACGCGCAAATTCATTAACCCCTTAATGGACAGTGTTACAAATCATTTTTTTAGTATATACCTATGGTATATACCTAACTTTTGTACGATCTTTCCGATGAAAGTGTTCGTTTTTCGAAAGGACTACGGCTTCATAAATTGGGTACGTCAGCACGTGACCGCCATTTATCTATAATGACGTAATCCTCGTGTGTGGGGGAGAAAAATCATCCTCGATGAGTCTGAAGGTGGGAATGGGAAATCTTACCCTCGGGGCAAGATATTTGAACCAGACCCTCGGCAAGCTTCGGATCTGGTTCAAATATCTTGCCCCTCGGGTGAGATTTCCCCATCCCACCTCCAGACTCATCGGGGATCATAATAATCCACATTTACCCATGTAAATTGTTGTAAAATGTGTTAAAAGCATGGGTCCAAAAGAATCATAGAGGTTTCATAGTACTGCCTGATCCACAAAGCAAACCCACAACAGACGTCTTGTCAGTGTTGCGTTTTATCAACGAATGACAAAGGACGTTAATTTCTTATGCTTAAAAACGTTAACACTTTACTCAACATGAAAAGATGAGCTTGTTCCAATGAGGGGTCATAACCTACGTTTTTGAGACAAAAAATAATGAAAATTAATAGGCGATTTTTGAGAATAGCGCTGGCCTGTTTTGACCGTTACGTTTGGTAAAGGGTTAATCAGGATGATTAGGAGTATTAAAGGCTAACAGCAGATCAACTGGGGTACAGCCCGCACACCTTATACCACCTGACTAAACAACCAAGTATACCCCCTAGCCATGCGCACCATGTGAACAAACATTACGCACTACCCATACCAAACGTGGGATAGTATGAAGCATTCGATATGCTAGTATCCTCGGGGCAAACAATAGTACCCCCTAAATTATACTAAATGATCCGTCCATTACAAGAAGCTCGATACTATAAGTTACAGGACGTTCAGGTGGCGGATACGGTATCATATGAGGCGAGGTGAAAACAATATTGGACGAGGCGGTACGCCGAGTCCAATATTGTTTTTGCCGAGCCTCATATGACACCGTATCCGCCACCTGAACGTCCTGTAACGTATTTATTACGCCAGCGAAAACAAAATAACAATCAAATTTGAACGCCGGCACATTTTCAAAACTGGTGCAAAACGCTATGTAAGTTGTAACAAACGTGCACAGTTCTCTCCCTGTTTGTGTATAATTTCCTTGACAACACAGACAACAGCGATAGACGCTTTTCTTCATACTGTCACTTTGTCTTGAGTGTGCAGAAAATGTCTGAAACGTCCGATTTTATAGAATTCGAACAAAATAAATGTATCTCGCATCTTTTCCCATTGACTTTCATTCATTTTCCTACAATTTCATCATTGTGCAATCTTATAATTATTCAATAAAATTCAATCCATTTTCGAAGCGACGTTATCCATTTACCGCAATAGAGACTACAGAATGAGCTCAACGAGAAAAAAATGAAATTAATCTATTCCCGGGATAAGACAATTTTTTTCTCAGTTTATTTATTCACACTATATATATTTTTCAACTTTCTAACAACGCATTTATGGGTTATATATTTTTTCTAAAGCTTTTAAAATATCGAGGCGAACACCGTACCCAAACTGTTGTGTGTTAGCTTCAATAAGCTTAGACCCTATGTCAAGTTAGGGCCAGGCCGACTTATCCGTTATCGGTAGATCGAATACAGTAGTATTTCTCACTTCAAATAATTAGATTTACATTTAGAAAATAAATTTCACAATAAATTTATTATAAAACGAGAGAAAATGAGACATAAAGACACGGAGGGACGTTTGATTGTACTGCAATTTCTTCAATATGGATATAAAAGCACCGCGAGGTGAGGAATTTCCACGTCGAAACAAAATGGCGGTACTGACCTAATACGAGTTTCGTATTAGGTCACCTCGGGCTGCAGGTGGCCCAATACGGCTCAGTACCGTCCCACTATTCGGGGGCTGTGATTGGCGAATTTCATTAGCTGGCATAATAAAACGTAATATCGGATTGTACAGTGGACATCAACAGATTTCAACGTCTCTATCACGCCGCGTGCGCATAATAACGTCACGACATCACTGGAAACGTCAACAGTTTCGCGGGAAAAAACTTTCAAGAAAAAACTCACCTTTCTCTCCAGTCTTGTATCATATCCATACTATATAACCAAGGTCATGAACAGTACAGTCGTCGTGTACTGGCCGTAATCCACGCGTGGGTAGTGATGTCCACGCATGCGTTTACCAGGAAATAAAAATCACCAGGGGCAAAATTTTAATTAATGAAGAACCGGTTTGTACCCGGTGCTTTATTAATTAAATTTTTGATGATTAGTCCTGTAATTAATGTTTGGAATCTAATATTATCGCGTCCGTGGAAATATTACCCACCCATGATCGCGGTCACTGGAGCTGAGGGGAAAAATTGGGAAAAACAGTGAAAAGGAGTTCCAGATGTGTAATTTGGGCGTGGTGGAGACCCTGGAATACTTTCTTCTAGAATGCCCAAAATACCAGTCTAAAAGAATAAGATTCGCTGGGAGTATAATGGGGAAGTGGGATGGGAGAATGAAGGACATATGGTTAGTGGGAGACTCAAAGGAGAGGGTTAATATGCTAATCGGAGAGATTGGGAAGAATGGGTCAAGGGATGTCATCAAGCTGTTCGTCTCCGAGTGTTGGGGATAGGGAGGCAGTCCACAGCGGTCGTACGGTATGTATACAACAATACATGTCATAGCATATTATATATGCAGTACGTATTCCACATACCGGACCTGGTGGATAGAGCCGACGTTTTGCACAAGAAAAAGATCGGGTTTTGCTCTAGCAAGGCTGCGGGTAATGAGACCCGTCTGGACCCCATTATACTACTCTCATCTGGATGAAAGTCAGAGTCTGTCGTCCGTGAACATGGTATTCATGACATCTCCCACAAAACCGCTAAACCGATTTCAGTGAAATTTGAGGCGATTGTTTGTCATGCCATCGTATTTTGATTTTGTTTGAATCAAGTTATCCACTCCCCTTAGGGAGGGGTGGGGGTAATGTCCCCAAATTTTGATAAAAAGAAGTCTCATGAACCGAGGAGTACAATAAGTTGATATATGGTACACGCTAAAAACTAAAGTGTTAAAAACTACACTTGAAGTGCTGTATTTAACACTTACTAAGTGCTGAACTAGCACTTTGTTCAAGTGTAGATATCCCAGAACTTGACAGGTGTTACAATAATACCTCTTGACAAGTGTAATGTCGCGACACTTAAAAGGAAACAACGCAGATGACGCGGATCAGGCTCGAACTCTCGAACCTGATCCGCGTCATTCGCGTTGTGTCCTTTTAATTATGTACCCACCAAGCGCAAATCAAATTATGGACGATTCTGGAAGAACCACCAATGCTAGACACATGGGAAGTGCCATCCATTCATGTTTCAGATGTCTGACGATTGTAATGTCTAAGTGCTTAAAGCATTGCATTTTGAGTGTTAAAAAATCAAACTCTAAGAGTTAGAATGGGTTTAACACCTTGAAAGTGTCAGTTTTAACACTTTAGTTTTTAGTGTGTACTCTTTTTGAGGTGTGGAATAAAGATTGTTCAAACGAAGTTCGTAAGGAAATATTTGCCCTCGCAATGAGTGGAGCAAGATTTCTGCCCAGGCCCAAAATTTCCATTTTCTGAACCAATGGGCCGATTTCAACCAAATTTAGTATATGTTATTACTGGGTCATAAGTACTTGATTCGTGCCAAAAAAGTTTTCCCGTATCCCCGTAGAAACGCCATGAACTAAAAATATAAATATTTTTAAATGCCCATATTTTCCAAACTCCATAGAACGGCTGATGGGTATGAAGCATCCTTAGAACCAGTGGAATGTATTGTTAAAATAAAACTGCAATCGGTTATGTAATGGGGTACGGTAGGTGGAATAAAATAAAAATACCTTGATCTGCACACACTCACTTTGTAGACGTACTGGATACTAAATTCAGTTTTCAGTACATTATCCTGATTGGGACCTGTATATTTCAACAGTTCTAACTAGTTTCTTGAAAGCTTATTCTTCGGCACATCAGACTCTGTACCAATCTTCACATTATTTGGAAGTTCTGGGCCTCAGCAGGGACCGACCTGGGCATGCGCCAGTGCGTATTTGGTTCTGAAACATCAGGACCTGGCTCTTAAATCTCAGAAATAGGCTTCTCAGTTGGCGCGTAACTTCTCAGATCATATTTTGATATTCTTTCGATGGATAATCGAGAGAGACTCTCTTACATGTATTATATATATGATTATCATTTATCATTGTTGTAGAGTGCTCAAGTTAATACTTCAAGTCTTAATTACCAAGCATTAATCTTCACTGTGGTTTCTGATCAAGTCTTGGCTGCCTAAATAGGCAGCCAAGACTTGATCAGAAACCACAGTGAAGATTAATGTTTGCTATAGTGTACTAAATGAAAATGATGAGAGATATTACATACTTGCAGTGTGTGTTACAAGCAGCAGTGTGACTCCGTAAATTGAAATCTGGCGCGTGAATTGCAAAAATAGGCTCCGAGGTTAGAGCGCATTTTAAATAGTCCTGATCGGTCCCTGCCTCAGGTGAAGGTGCTTTTGTGGTAGGGGTACTTGTTCGGGTGCAACAGATCGTTCAGCACATCGGCAACCACCTTTTCATTATCCTCAAACCACAGAGCAGAGTTTACAAAGAGCAGAGTTTACAATATAGTCAGTTAAATCCACACTGACCAGTGAATTGACACAAACTGAAAAGTATTCAGAGTGTATGTCCCCTTAATGATAGGTTGGAAATCGACAAATGTCCAACGCAGAAGAGCAGGAATGAAAATGGTGAAGGTTTGGTCCACACGTCCATACTCTTCTGGTTCAACCCCATGTGAGGAAGGAAATGGGCTAGGAATACGTGACACTGGGGATCAAGGAACTGGGGTAGAGGTAGGTATCCGGACCTCCCCTTCTCCTTCCGCTTGTCCAAAAACTCCGTCACTCGGCGGACATCTCGTCTTCTGGCAGAGAAACCCTCAATCTGTTCTTCTTCCTTACATCCTGTGAAGATCGAGTCACATTTGAGAGAGGACCATATTTGTGTATAATACATGTGTTAAGGAAGTGAGGATAGAACCCATTATTATACTTCCAGGTTAATCCTTTACCCAACGAATTCACCGCGTAACATGCCAATTCAGCAGCTGAAACAAATATTACTTGAAAAAAAATCAACAAAACTATATCATGTGACCCCTCTTTGGAACGAGCTCGTCGAGCTCGTTCCAATGAGGGGTCATATGATATGGTTTTATTCAAATTTTGTGAAACATTTTAAAAAATGAAATGTAAAATAATAAATTTTGATATCGTCTGCAATGGGAAAAGTGTTAATGAAAGTATATTGTAATTCTTATCGTTCCCTCTTATTATTATTATTTGCAAGTACAAATCTCGAGAACGACGAAGTCTAGATTTATGAAATTTGGAAGAGTGATAGCCTTCGTGACGTAGGTCAGGCAGGTACTATTGCCGAATTTCGTCCGACCTTGACCTTGAACGCTCTTCATTTGAAATTCTTGTTATCGTTACTCCTCCAGTACTGCTTATGGTATCAAGTCCCGACTTTTTGCATTATGTGCGCCTGTTTGTGTGGTATATAATGTGTAAAAATGGTAGCGGTTAGACTTCCGGTTCGGGAAATACTATGGGTTGAATATTTTGACCTTGACATACAACGCCCTTCATCGAAAAGTCTTGTTATCGCTACTCCTCCAGGACAGCTTGGGGTATCGAGTTCGCACTTTTGCATTATGTTCGCATGTATGCAGGGTACATAACATCTACAAATGGTATGTCGGGTCGAAATATTTGACGCTCTTCGTGAAATTCTTGTCATCGGTACTCTTTCAGAACGGCTTGGGGTATCACCTTTGGATTTTTTGCATGCTGTTCGCCAATTTCTGGGGTATATAATAGCCAAATATGATAGGGGGCAGACTTCCAGTTCGGGAGATTTTGTGGGTCGAAACTTCGGGGAAGCTTTTAATCTAAACTTCTTGTTATCGCTTCTCCTCAAACCGGGTTTGAGGTACTGAGTTCCGACTTATTGAATTATATTCGCCTCTACGTGGCGTAGGTAGTATCCATAAATGGTAGGGGGTAGACGTCTGGTTCACGAGATTCTCCAAATGTACAAGCTAGCATTGGTAAACATGCAAGTATCGAAATTGCCGTGTAATTTCAATTTCATTCTAGCTATTCTTATTTCTATGAATTTTACACTTTATTTTATTTCAATTTACAATAACTGTTCGTTTATAAATTCATACGAACAGGGTTGTGGCGACAGGGGGGCAGGGGTGTGGGGGGGGGGTGCCAGCTAGGAGTATTTTTTTTCAATAGTTGGAAATTCCGAGGTCAAAAATCAAATAGCTGGAAATTCAGTAAATTAACATTGTTCATGAACAATATTAAAATTCCAACTAATGATGAGAAATTTTGATCTTTTATTTCCAACTGGAAACTTGAGTTTCAAATTCCTACTCTAAAACTGACATGGCCTCAAAATTTCGACTCTGACATCAATCCGGTAAATTTTCTTACCCAGGCACATTATAAATGATGCTTTTTCCTTTTCAGGACTAGTGAAAATTTTACGATTTCAAAATTCATTATTTTAAATATCATTTTTTAAAAATTTTTTAAAAAGTTTCAACAAACCATATCATGTGACCCCTCTTTGGAACGAGCTCGACGAGCTCGTTCCAAAGAGGGGTCACATGATATGGTTTTGTTGAAATTTTTCGATAAATCATATTTTTTCAGCAGCTGTATTTGCATATTACGCGGGCGGATGCGGGCGATTCGTTGGGTAAAGGGTTAAAAGACATCACCTAGCGCTGCAGTACAACCACCTGTCGAAACCACTCACAGTTGGAATTTACACCGGTGCCCCCCCCCCCCCCCCCCCCCCCCAGCTCAAACCCTCTAGCCACATCCTTGCATACAGTCAACCTTTGTTTTCTTATCACTTGTTCAAACCATAATCGTAAGTATTATTATTATCTGACTGTGGTATTTTTACCCTACATACCACTACTGCTTGACGATTTTATCCAGACTGTCGGTCACACCAGATGAGATTTTCCCGGATCAAAAATCCATATCACACTCCTACGGAAATTGCCGAGAATTTCCGTATGAATAACGTCGGACTATTTATCCGTTAAAAATAGACTTCGTAACTAGGAAAGCCGTTGCCGTTGTTTACAAAGTTCCGTCTGCTATTTTTATGTTCGGCTCTCGAGGGAATAAGTAAATCGAGGTAAGCAAATTAAGTTGCTGTTAGTGTATCAGTCATATAATAAACCTACCATCATAACAATGTGTTGATCCGTGTCTGCGGCAGCTCGTGTGATCCGACAATCTGGTCAACTCAACTCGACGTGATACTACGACACGGATCAACACACTTTTATGATAATATGTATTTATCATATGACTATGACATTTTTACCCTAAATATCACTACTGTTTGACGATGTTTTCCAAACTGTTGTATCACACCGGGTGAGATTTTTCCGGATCAAAAGTCCATATCACACTCTCACGAAAATCAAAAATCCATATCACACTCCCACGGAAATATCCGAGAGTTTCCGTGAATAGTTTTCGTAACTAGGGAAGTCGTTGTTGTTTCGTCTGCTATTTTGTAACCGGCTTTTCATCGCATATTAAATAAAGTGGCAAATTTGGGTGAATTTGACATCGAAACAATGTCATATGATAAACATATCATCATAACAGTGTGTTGATCCGTGTCGTCGCATCACGTCTCGTTGAGGTGGCCAGATTTTCGGATCACACTCGATGCCTGCGGCAGCTCGTATGATCCGAAAATCTGGCCACCTCAACTCGACGTGATGCGACGACACGGATCAACACACTGTTAAGATAATATCTATTTATTAACAATACAACACAATATAGAAACCTAACTGGGATATAACACAGTAAGCAAACCATTTCACAGCAAGTTGGAAGTATAATTAGATGGTTTGAAAACAAACTTATAAAAACATACTTAATCCTAGACTAAGAAAACTTGGAGAAAAAATATTATCAGGATTTTTCAAGTTTTCTTTTCTCTATATTTTCAGCTAATTTGTGAAATATTGATCGGATTAATCACACTATTTGATCTATGGTTATTGTCCGTAGAAACCGCCATAACGACAACAGTGGGATGGGAGGCCATTCCTGGAGAGTCAAAGGTTGATTCTACAGCTCGATCATCCCTGCTCATTTCTTGGTACATCGTATACTGTATGAAAGGTTTGTAATAACACCTATTTATTAAATATAATTTTCTTTCTCAGAATTGTTTATTATCAAGCTCGGCTGATGTGACTTTGAACTCGGCCGATATGACGCCGATCTCGGTCGATGTGAACCAAGCCGGGGTTGTTGCCCTTGATGCGCCGTTACTAGGCGCAACAAATTGGTTACGTCGAAACCATTAACCGTTACTCGCCGGACGCGTTCATGAAAACTGGTGTTAATGTGTATAATGGAGTGGTTTGAAGCGAAGAATTAATGACGGCAAAGAATGGGGCTTGGATGGAAGAGAGAGGAGGGTTGTACAAAAAAATCAATGCAAACAAAGACACAGAGTCGTAGGCAGAGATTTGCCAAAATGTGGGAAGAGAACGTTCAGCTACCTGAACGTCGCGGCTTCCCCAATGGGGAAGCCGAAACGTTCGGATAGCTGAACTCGGAGAAGAAGAAACTTCGGAGTTTGTTAAAAGAATGAGAAGCAATAACACAATCAAAAAGCTGTAACAGATCTGAGAACATTTTGTAATTATTTGTTTTGGTTTAATAAATAAAGAGATTATTTATTTATTAATCGGGGATTAATCGGGGGGTTACCTTGTGTCGAAGAGTTTTACGGGTGGAGGCAGCCGGAGTACTCAGAACAAACCACCGACCAACGGCGAGTAACTGCCAGATTACACAACGTACTAACTCCACACAAGCAGGGTTAGGATTGGTTGAAGGCAGATGCAACATCGACGTGCAGTACGCATTAGTGCAAAGCGCCACCGTGCTCCCATTTGAGCAATCTGGACTAAGTCCCTTGCCCAAAGGACACAGAGCAGTTACTCCTGGCGTGGATCGAACCGTGAACCCCTTGGTTTGAAACTCATAACCACTGAGTCACCGCGCTCCCTGCCGGTGTTAAAATCCACAAGGTAAGTTCTCAGACCACCAGTCAAATTCTGTTAGGAATCTGATGCTGTTATAGACTGTTTGCTTATCCACTTTCCGTCGATTTTGCGCGCACATATCGTTCATTTAATGTGACGTCCATTTACACATATTGAGATATTCGTTCGTGCTCAAGTTATAGATATTCCAATCGATAAGCATTGAATTCGCATTGGAAAGAATACAATTTTAGAATTACGAGGCGTAATCACAGAACAACTGATGTTATGAGTCCGTGTTCGTATTTATTTAGTAAATATACATGTCTAATAGCATAGGTTAAGTTATTAAAGATTCGATGACATCAAGTCTCGGTTGAAAAACATTTCTGACGTTTATTCAAAGAAAATGAATGTGTATGGTATTTTTCGATTCAATCGTCAGGAATATTTTAGTTGGTCGGAAAAGAGAACCAAAGCTTCTCTTTTCCGACCAACTGAAATATTCCACACGAATGAATCCAAACATAGACGATGTACTATTTAAGGATAGGACAGGTTCCAAGCCACAACGGCGTCGATTTCCTTATATAATTTGGCTGGCGGCTTAAGTGATTAGCCAAAAGGGTTAGCAATTTCCCAGTAGCATAGCCAGGATAAATAAAGTTTAGGGCACACAATACCTGTTGTAGCCAATGGTATCAGAAAAATACTTTCCACTGGATTTACCGTGCGCTGAGTTAGAAGGGTGTATCCCGTGGATAAAGGTTCAGGGATACCTTCGCATACAATTTAACCTTTCCCATCTCTCTCACTCGGGATCATCAACGTCGATTTTTAAGTGTTCAAAAGGCTCACCATTAAAATGTTGCTTTACATTCTATTTGAATTTTACGGATTCCGTTTACTCCATACGGACGAAGAGAGAGTGATCGTATTAATATGGGGCGGTCACCAGCGCCAGGAGTGGAAGTGCTCCAAAGTGGGCAGTATCAAGCGTGGAAATAAGCAGATAATCATCTGCAGAATGAGGACCACGAAGGTTGATGCCACCATCTACAACAGGGTAGCATCACTCAATCTACCTCTCTGCGAACTTCAGTGTCAATCAAGGTCTCAAGCCTAAACAGAAAGAGGTATCCAAAGGACAAATTGTCCCACTGTATGAGATAGCATCAGAACATTCACCCTCTGTGAACCTCAGTCTGCAAATGACAGATTGCTTATTTCCAGGCTTGGGCAGCATAGGACATAGTGTTTTTAACAACGTTGTGGAAACATTGTGTTTTTGTGACTATAACGTTGACTGACAGTATAATTGGGGACTCCTGGCGAAGTTGTTAAAAACGTTTTTCAATACGTTGGCAATAAATATCAAGTCAAAAACGTCTTCGTAACGCTGGTTGGAGCCACCTTGTAGCGTCTTTGCAGCTGTTTCTAGTTTCTAGAAACAACTTCCAAGGCACTTAGAATGTAACTTTGGGGATTCCTCAGAGACGGCATGTCGGGGCACCTGTTTTATTGCACTACAAATGGTCAACTTCAGTAGGAATTGCTCCTCTTAAGGGTTAACTTTTTATTTGACGCTATGGAAACGTTGTGAAAACGTTACGGCAACATAACTCTCTCGCTCCATTCAACAAATTTTATTTAACGTTGGAAACGTGTTATAGAAACGTTGTAGTTTTGCACACCCACCCCATAACTGACTAATGACGTCATGATTAGATTGTGTGCTAGCCGGTAAGTACCAGAATGTGAAGACACACCTGCAACATCTCGGAGTTAGAGTACGTAAAACAGTGTCGGTGTTTTCGGGCGGGTGTGGTAAATAAGGTTGACATTTTTTTCATGAAAAGTGATGGGAGTGCCTGCTATTAGGTCTGTTCTATGTAGTCATTTGAATGCCCCATTCAGATAGAGGTTAGATAAGCCTTTTTGACAATTTATGGGTGACAATTTTCGACATGGGAAGAAATTTACCGGACGCTTAGCTCCCCTTAATTTCCAAAAAAACCTGTCAATACAATTAACACTTAGGGTATGGAAATATAATATAAAAATCGAAATTTCGACATATTGGCGAATTTGTATCATCTATGTGTGCATCATTTTACAAACTTCAGACATTTTCATGTAAATAAATATACAAAAGGTGTCATCTTACAATTTTTTCCCAATCAGTTTGAAAGTTTGACTGTTATTCTCTGTAGAAGGGCATTAAAATAATTAATGAAAAGTAATAAACAGAGTAATCGCTTGACTGGACTTGTTACGTGAAATAATTCATGAGAGGTGAGGGACGTTGTACAAACACGAGTGCGCGAATGCGCACGAGTGTTTTACAATATAGTCCCTCGCCTCGAATGAATTATTTCACGTAACCAGTCCAGTCAAGCGATTACTCTGTTCATTACTTTTCATTATTAACGATAATTATATTATTTAACCCTTTACCTAACAAACCGGCCAAAACCGGCCAGCTCTATTCTCAAAAATCGCCATTTTTTGTCTCCAAAACATAGGTTATGACCCCTCACTGGAACGAGCTCGTTCCAATGAGGGTCATAACCTATGTTTTTGAGACAAAAAAATGAACAAATTAGTTATTCAAAAAAATTTTTGCAAGTGTCGTCTGCTTTTCATGTTAGGTAAAGGGTTAAACAAAATAAAACAATGAAGTCCCCATTACACCCGTGGTAAAGCGTCTTCGTTTGCGCGCACGGATACATGACACAATTGTTGATTGCAAAATTCACTTGTGAAGTTATCGTTTATAATCAAATCCGGAAATCCTCGTAAATCACACTTTGGAAAGTAATAAAAATAAGAAAAGGGCGTTTTCACCATCTTTCGATGTCGATGTTCTGTAACTTGTTGTATTCATTATATCAACAGTGAACGCATCGTGACATTTAAGACAGACACCGTATTTTCCATAATATAAAACACTAGGAAATGAGATTCGCTAGTCTTTATTCTAGGGAGAATGAAAAAGACTAAATTTTGCATATTATTGTAAAAACGCATTCGTTTAACAAAGAACCAACGTGGACAGTTGCTCAGTCTTGATAGGTGTGCTGTTGATGAATAGCCCAAGTTGACTTTTGTAATTTTAATAAACGAAACAACAGACAGTGTCGAGACAACTTAACTTTACTTTCTAATGATGTCTTAGCTGTTTTCTTAACAATTGCTCGCTACTTTATTGGACCATCCTCGATCGTCTGATAATTTCGCTTGATTGAAAGTCAGTTTTCAGGACGATATAAGCCAGGCGTGCCCACACTGTGTCAAACATCAGAGACTTTACTGAACATTTCTATGGAATTTTCAACAATTTTAAAAACTGTTGTTATGACGATACGTGTCGTCTATTTCGTTTGCTGTGGCACGCGATTCATGTGGGGACAAATAATTTCGGGGGTGTATGATGTGGTTAGTAAGGTATGGTCGATTGAACCGGATTATTTTATTGGTTCTGATTAATCTTGAATTCTCGTTATATAACCATTCCAAACTGCGAAACTAAACGCCTTGTATAGTACATGTACCTATCTACGAAATAAATTTCCACGAACTATGTAACGACCAAAACCGGCCAGCGCTATTCTCAAAAATCGACATTTAATTTTCATTATTTTTTGTCATAAAAACATAGGTTATGACCCCTTGTTGGAACGAGCTCGTTGAGCTCGTTCCAACGAGGGTCACAACCTATGTTTTTGAGACAAAAAATGAAAAAAATTAATTATTTAAGAATTTTTTTGGCAAGTGTCGTCTGCTTTTCATGTTAGGTAAAGGGTAACAATAATCCCAACTGACTAATATTTCAACTACATCGCATGCATTTGACGGATATTTTACCAGCCGATAATAGAGCCATCACAGCCAGGACAGCCAGGATCACAAACCCCCCCCCCCCCCCCCCCGTAATCAATCATCTAAAGATGGGCAATATACCGAAAAACTGAACCGATACCGATATCACGGAGACACCGAAAAACCGAAAGGAGCCAATCTTTGAATACCGATACCGACTGAATTTTCCTATTTTCCAACATTTATATGTCCATGTTTAGGTTCGATAACAGTTGAAAGGTTCATTTTTATGAAAGAAGTGACAGATTTTGTTTTCAGTTTTGTTAACCCTCGATGGCTACGCAACTGTCCTGAATTCCCACTAGACTAAAACCTGTACATGTCCAGTTCCTTAGTAATGATTTCTAGTCAAGTCTTGGCTGCTCGTTGAGGCAGCCAAGACCTGGCTGTAAATCACTGCCCAGGTTTTTGTCTATTGCCAGAAGGACTTCCTAAAGATGGCATCGTCAGAGCACATGCATTGAGATCACAAAAGTCTGAATAGGTCGTTACACATTAAGGTACGTCTAGAACAAGTCACAAAATTACTTTAGATATGATTTGTGGTCGTAAAAGAATGCCACTGTTGACCTCATTGGCAGTGTCATTTATAGCCTTGTGGTAAAATGAAACTACAACAACTTATTCTTTTTTTCCTCTATTCTACAATCAGCAAATATCAGTCAAGTCAGATACCGAATACCGAACCGATATCGAGGTATATCTCCCTACAAATAGAGAAACTGAACTCAAAATTCCAATACCGCCCATCTCTACAGTCATCCTATCCACGCCTCTGAAACCATGACAAACAAAACCGAGAAAAAGGATGTTAGCGGGTCTTTGTCATTGATCGCGACACAACAGGAATGCTGGAACGCTCGTTGGTCACAAATAGAAAAAAGTCTCAATGGCCGCCATCTTAGATGTTACTATAAATATTTATTTTAAATAATTTATTTATTTATTTATTTATTTATTTATTTATTTATTTATTTATTGGTTTTTAAGGTCATATACTTATGCACAATGGCTAATCATGACCGTGACAGTTTTACGGGTGGAGGAAGCCGGAGTACCCGGAAAGAACCACCGAGCAACGACGAGCAGCTGCCTGCTCCCCAACATCGTAACTCCGCATTGCAGCACGGGTCGGGTTAGATTAGTTGAAGACATGCGTACCATTGCCGTGCAGTACGCCTTAGTGCACGGCGTCATCGTGCCCTCGTGTGGACACTAGGGATTGAGTGCCTTACCCGAGGACACAATGCGGGAGTCCGAATCGATCAAACACAATTTGTGTGTTGTGTTTGATGAAAAGGTCACCCACCCAAGGATTAACCGGGCTCGACGTTGCTAAACTTCGGTGATCTGACGAGAACCGATTACTGCAACGCCAACTCGCCCCTGTTACTATAAATGAAGAATGCTTAACAACAGCAATAACAAAATTCTCGAAGTTTTTTTTCAATTTTCTAACGCTTCACAATCGTATTTCGAAAACAATATACTTTGATGACTGTGATCCGACAGCATTATTTTAATGTTGTGTCTCTTCGAGACAAATTTTACAATACAAATTCTCACAGAACTCGTTCTTAGAGTAAGTCAACCTTTTTATACATTTTAAATTGTTTTTATTCTTTTAAACTCTTATCTATTCGAAGGGTTGACTTTCAAGCATTTTTAAAACAACTGGTCTCATTTTATTCCTAATATTTTATATTTCATCGACTCGTTTTTATTTTAAAATACATACTTTTCATCGCCACGATATATCTTTAGCTGTTGATGTGATGTAAAGCACCAATAAATAAATAAAATAAACTGATGACTGTAAAAATGGAATGTGTTGATGTGCTCATTTTTCGCGGCATCACAAATTGAATATTCACAACATATTGAAGTTAACCCTTTACCTAACATGAAAAGGAGACGACACTTGCAAACAAAATTCTAGAATAACTAATTTTTTTCATTTTTTGTCTCAAGCTCGTTCCAACGAGGGGGTCATAACCTATGTTTTGAGACAAAATGAAAGTGTCAATGACACTGTAGCTTAACTTGTGTGTTGTGTTTGATGAAAAGGATAATGTTCAATTTTTATGAAAGGATTATGAAATAAGACAAGAATTGAGATAATTGGGAATATGTTCGTTTCTGTTCCTTGTATGCTATGTTCTTGATAAAAATAATATGAGGTGTACACTGTACTAAAGAGATGACGGGTGGGTTAATATGACCTCACAGTTAATGTATGTGGCCCTCACAGTTAACGTATATCAACGAAAGTTACCAAGTTACAGTGAAATTTTTCCAAAACGAGTCATCCTATCAAATTACATTGAAATCCCTTCATAAAAATGGCCTGTAGACTGTGCTGAAAGTTTTCGGGCTTCGGGCCCTGTAGCCATCAGTTTCTCAATTGCGTCCAAAGGGGACGTTCTCATCTAGACATTATATGAAGTCAACCTACCAAGTTACAATGAAATCCCTTCATAAATATGACCTGTAGACTGTGCTAAAGGTTTTTGGGCTTCGGGCTCGGGCAACCATCATGGTTGAATGATAAATATCACCTGTAAACTGTGCTAAAGGTTTTCGGGCTTCAGGCCCCTGTAGCCGTCACAGTTGCCTAATGGTGTCCGAAATGGGCTGTTCTCATCTAGACATTCACCAAAAAGATGTCATCATCTAGGCATTATATGGAGTCAACCTAACAAGTTACAATGAAATCCTTCCATAAATACGACCTATAGACTATACTAAAGGTTTTTGGGCTCAGGCAGCCAGCAAGGCTGAATGATCGCGATAAAAAGGGGAGGTTCTCATCTAGACATTATTTGAAGTCATCCTACCAAGCTACAATGAAATCCCTTCATAATTATGACCTGTAGACGGTTCTAAAGGTTTTCGGGCTTCGGGCCCCTGTAGCTGTCACAGTTGCCCAATCGTGTCCAAAAGGGGGCGTTCTCATCTAGACATTATATGAAGTCAAACTACCAAGTTATAATGAAATCCCTTCATAAATATGACCCGTAGGCTGTGCTAAAGGTTTTCGGGCTTAAGGCCCCTGTAGCCGTCACAGTTGCCTAATGGTGTCCAAAAGGGGCTGTTCTCATCTAGACATTATATGAAGTCAACCTACCAAGTTACAATGAAATCCCTTCATAAATATGAACTGAAGACTGTGCTAAAGGTTTCCGGGCTTTGGGCTCGGGCAGCCATCATGGTTGAATGATCGCAACCAAAAGGGGACATTCTCATCTGAGCATCATCGGGAGTGATCATACAAAGTTACAATGAAATCCCTTCATAAATATGACCTGTAGACTGTGCTCAAGATTTTCGGGCTTCGGGCATCTGTAGCCATCACAGTTGACTAATCACGACCAAAAGGGGATGTCATCATCTAGGCATTATATGGAGTCAACCTAACAAGTTACAATGAAATCCTACCGTAAATAAGACCCATGGACTATGCTAAAGGTTTTTGGGCTCGGGCAGCCATCAAGGCTGAATGATCGGGACCAAAAAGGGACGTTCTCATCTAGACATTATTTGAAGTCATCCTACCAAGCTACAATGAAATCCCTTCATAATTATGACCTGTAGACTGTTCTAAAGGTTTTCGGGCTTCGGGCTTCGGGCCCCTGTAGCTGTCACAGTTGCCCAATCGTGTCCAAAAGGGGACGTTCTCATCTAGACATTATATGAAGTCAAACCTATCAAGTTACAATAAAATCCCTTCATAAATATGACTTGTAGACTGTGCTAAAGTTATTCGGGCTTTGGGCTGGGGCAGCCACAATGGTTGAATGATCTCAACCAAAAGAGGACATTCTCATCTGGGCATCATCTGGAGCAATCCTGTGAAGTTACAATGAAATCCCTTCATAAATATGACCTGTAGACTGTGCTCAAGATTTTCGGGCTTTGGGCACCTGTAGCCATCACAGTTGACCAATCACGACCAAAAGGGGATGTCATCATCTAGGCATTAAATGGAGTCAACCTCACAAGTTACAATGAAATCCTTCCATAAATACGACCTATAGACTATGCTAAAGGTCTTTGGGCTCGGGCAGCCATAAAGGCTGAATGATCGCGACCAAAAGGGGATGTCTCATCTAGACATTATTTGGAGTCATCCTACCAAGCTGCAATGAAATCCCTTCATAATTATGACCTGTAGACTGCTCTAAAGGTGTTCGGGCTTCGAGCCTTTGTAGCCGTAAAAGTTGCTCAATCGTGTCCAAAAGGGGACGTTCCCATCTAGACCTTATATGAAGTCAATCTACCAAGTTACAAAGAAATCCCTTCATAAATATGACCTGTAGACTGTGCTAAAGGTTTTAGGACTTCAGGCTCGGGCAACCGTCATGGTTGAATGATCGTAACCAAAGGGGACAATCTCATCTGGGCATCATCTGGAGTGATCCTACGAAGTTACAATGAAATCCCTTCATAAATATGACCTGTAGACTGTGCTCAAGGTTTTCGGGCTTCGGGCACCTGTAGCCATCACAGTTGACCAATCACGACCAAAAGGGGATGTCATCATCTAGGCATTATATGGAGTCAACCTAACAGGTTACAATGAAATCCTGTCATAAATATGACCTTTTGGCTATGCTAAAGGTTTTTGGGCTCGGGCACCCATCAAGGCTTAATGATCACGATCAAAATGGGACGTTCTCATCTAGGCATTATTTGGAGTCATCCTACCAAGTTACAATGAAATCCCTTCATAAATATCACCTGTAGACTGTGCTAAATGTTTTCGGGCTTCGGGCCCCTGTAGCCGCCACAGTTGCCCAATCACGTCCAAAAGGGGACTTTCTCATCTAGACATTATATGAAGTCACCCCACCAAGTTACAATGAAAGTCCTCAATAAATATGATCTGTAGACTGTGCTAAAGGTTTTCGGGTTTTGGGCTCGGGCTGTCGTCACCGTTGGCAGATCACGCCCAAATGGGGAAATTCTCATCTAGACATCATAAGGAGTCATCCTACCAAGTTACAATGAAATCCCTATATATTAAACATGACCTGCAGACTGTGCTGAAAGTTTTTGGGTTTCCTGCTTGGGCAACCATCACGGTTGACAGATCATGCCCAAAATATTCTCATCTAGGCATTATACAGAGGCATCCTACCAAGTTACAATGAAATCCCTTCATAAATATGACCTGTAGACTGTGCTCATGGTTTTCGGGTTTTGGGCTCGGGCAGCCATACCGGTTGACCGATCGCGACCAAAAGGGGACGTTCTCATCTAGACATGACCCCAAACCTGCAAATGAAATTTCGTGACGATCAGACAAGAACGGCGAGGTGTAGCCCGTGGTAAAGGAACATGCGAACAGACTCACAGACTAACTGACAGACTCATAGACTAACAGACTTCCGCACGCGTGATGGCAATAGCTTATCTTGACTTTGTCAAGTTAAGCTAAAAATGAGAATATATTGAAAATTAACCGACGATTTTTCAGAATAGCGCTGACCGGTTTTTCAGTTAAGTTGGGTAAAGGGTTAACGAACGTGACAACCGTTACTTATTCCCAGTTCTTTATTTGACATTCGTTATCAACCGATATTATCCACCGTTACTTATTCCCAGTTCCTTATTCTACGTTCGTTATCGGTGGAATAAGGAACTGGAGATAAGTAGCTGTTGTCACGTCCCATTGTAGTTATTTTTGACAGAAAGACAAGTGCCGAAATTGGAAAGTCGATACAATGTTACTATTTAGTGCTTAGTAAACACAACCATGACGTTTGATAAAATGAAAGCTATTACGCTGTGACTTCAGTTACGGAGTAACAGCCTTCATGTCTTCAAATGTCATCGATGGGAGGGGGGTTATGGCGTTGATTGGGTTGACGACATTGTAGGAGAGGGGCGAGGATGTGGGAGGGTCTCAAACCACAACCATACTCTGTAAGAATTTCAACGTTATTTGGTCTGGAACCAGTCTACCCGTTAAATAGTCCATCGCCTAAAGTAGCCCATCGCCTATGTTTTGATTCAATCGCCTGAAATAAACAGGCGTAAAAGGAAGGACATAGAGAAACTGAAGTCTTTAGCAGAAAAGTTCTGCGAATCTCACCTATGAATGTATCAAGGTGCATTGTGCTAAATTATCCCGATATTCCAGGCTATATGTCATGAATTTTTTTCAAACAATACATTGTGTACCGTCGTGCTTTTTTATAGGGGTCTCTCAGAGACGCGGAACCGGAGATGTGGAGAGAGAGAGAGAGAGAGAGAGAGAGAGAGAGATGGCCTTGTTTATTGGTCCCCATTGATATATTTCACCATGCACTTCCAAGTTCGAGGGGCTTCCTACACCACTGACCTCTCTCGTGATCATTCCGTTGCATGTGAGGTCACTGGGATTAGAAGGTATAAAGTCTGAAATTTTGTTTCTGAAACTAAATGTCAGGATCATATAAAGATGACGTAGATGACCGAAGAAAACATATACGCACGTTTGAGGGGGCGTGCGCCAGGTTTGCTTTGACTGGATTTGCCTTCGCATTTTTTCGCGGTATACGGTTTCCTTCATTTTTCTGTTAAAACGCTTTTCTGTACCGATTATTTTTTCTTTTAAACATTTTTTTTCAGTTTGCATGATCATTTCAGCAGTATTCGCAACACTTATTGCAATAGTGATGTGTCTACATGGCCTCAGTGCTTACAGGTAAGCAGTATAAAAAGGATACACTCTCTATACTGTCAATATCGACACCTACTCTAGAATGGGAACAACAGTTCTTACCACCCCACCCCCTCCCTTCCAACATCGTGTCAGATATCAGTCAATAATCAGCATAGGCATAGCTGCCATTTTTTTATAGCTGAAAAAGTTAACCGATTAATCGATTAATCAGTGATTAGCGTCTTGATCGATCAAAAAAGTAATTGATCAATTAGCCATTACTTTTGAACTACACTGCAAAAAATATAGCTTCTCTTTAGAACCAAAACTGGTTCTAATCTTGTCCCTGAGATGGAACCAGCTTTGTTTAAACAGCATTTATTTCAAATCAAATAAATTTACCAAGATTAGCATTCAATTTTAACATAATATTACATGAAGTGAAGCAGATTCAGCACTAAACTTGGTGCTTATTCAACGCAGTCGCCAAACATTTTGAAACAAAGGAGATATGAACAGTTGGCATATCGAACCAGTTTTGGTTCTGAAAAGAACCAAAACTGGTTCGATATGCCAACTGCCCATATCTCCTTTACTTTATTATGATTTGAGACAACCTCGTATAAGCGCTAAACTTACGGCTGGAACCCCCTCAATTTATGTTTAATTCTGTTAATATTTATAAATTTATTTGATTTGAAATAAATACTGTTTAAACAGAACTGGTTCCATCTCAGGGACAAGATTAGAACCAGTTTTGGTTCTAAAGAGAACCTATATTTTTTGCAGTGCACAGTATTATATGGGATAACAAAGGAACAAACTTGCTCCAAAACAGACAAACAATGTCACCCTGACTCACATCATTTATATGACTATTATTATCCCTGGTGGGTGAGGGTGTTAGATGGGGAAATCTCACCAAAAGCAAGATATTTGGGCCAGACACGAGGTTTGCCGAGTGTAGGCTCCAAATATCTTGCCCTGAAGGTGAGATTTCCCCATCTCACACCCATCCCATCACGGATAATTTTTCTCACCCCAACAAAACACCCTGACGTCACCAAGAGTAATTCAGGGACACGTGCAACTGTCTCGAACAATTTTGTTGTCAATTTCTTAAAAAAAAATGATTTGCTTATCGGAAAGAGCACACAAAAGTTCTGTGTATGTCACAGATATATACGCCGAAATTAAATCCCAACGCCGGCAAGACAGGTGTTGAAGATTTGTTGCGAAATGAACACGGACACATTCCGATGACGTCATATTATGAATTCTGCATTGCATTCGCATAACTTTTCGACGCGAATTTCGTGCAACTCTCTCCACCCATAATGGCGTTCACCCAAAATATCATTTTAAAAGAGTCAAGTGTCTTTTGGTTTTGCGGTCTGTGTTTTTATTTCTAATATTCCTCGACAAATGTTCGTCTGCTAATATTTCCGGAATGTGACAATATGCTGTTTGTTTACAGAGTAACGAGCGATGATTGAATAGTCCTGCGCTCATTAAATATGCAAATATCCCGATCACGTGGGTCATGTGAGATAGGTAACTATCTCACACAGTGGCGTAGGAACCGGGGGGGGGGGGGGTTATTATGATCCCCGATGAATCTGGAGGTAGGATGGGGAAATCTCACCCGAAGGGAAAGATATTTGAACCAGACCCGAGGCTTGCCGAGGGTCTGGTTCAAATATCTTGCCCCGAGGGTGAGATTTCCCCATTCCCACCTTCAGACTCATCGAGGATGATTTGTCTCCCCTCACACGAGGATTACGTCATTATAGATAATTGGCGGTCACGTGCTGGCATACCCAATTTATCAAGTCGTAGTCCTGTCGAAAAACGAACAATTTCATCGGAAAGATCGTACAAAAGTTAGGTTTCTACCATAGGAATATACTAAAAATCGATTTGTAACACTGTCTGTTAAGGGGTTAATGAATTTACGCGTGTCAAACTCTAATGTAAAGGGCATTGTGAGATTATTGATCGATCGATAAATTCGCGCAGTGATATTATTAAATCTGGAGAGAAACATGGGGTTGAAACAAATCAAGTTTAATATTTGAATAATAATTAAATATTGAGTCCATATCAACAAGGAACAGTATGCCATTTTTGTTTATTTACAATTGTGCAGACGATGATGAAATAGTTCCGGCGACCTAATAAAATATGCAAATGAGTATGTCACGTGGGGTGGGTGGGATAGAAATATCCCACCCTGCTGTCTCACCCGGACACGCGTATGTTTCACGTATAACGGGGGTGGGGTGGTGGGGGGGGGGGGGGGGCTTGAGAGAAAAAATAATTTCCAAAACTTTGTAAATCATATCTGGTATCACCACGAAAATAACCACATACATCTGCATATTCTACATCATACAGGCGCACACAAATGTTGCCAGGCAGAATTGTGATGTTTCGTTTTACATATCTTTTAGAGGTGGAAGAAAATCGCCTTTTTTTCAAAAGTACCTTCTCAAAATCTGTATGATCTACACCATTTGCAGTGCATAGAAAAGTTGGTAGCCGATGTCACTGACTGATTTGACGCTAGTAGTATAGCATGTACCCGAACGTGCCCGGTTGGGGGAAGGAATGGGGAGGGGGGAGTGACGTCATTGTCAAGTGGCGCCATGTTCGGTTGTCATGGTAACACGCGTGAGCAGCCATCTTGTGACGTCATCTCCATAGTGATACGTGGTGTGAGTGTGATACGTGTTTCCGTCGTCCATTTTGTATACTGGAGGTCGCCATTTTGGTTTCTATGGTAGAACGTGGTTGCTTTGTGACCCAAAGGCTTACAACAAGACAGGGGTATGTTCGGATTTCGCGATTCGCTCAATTACCCAAATAAACCCGACAAACCCTCCAAATTACCAAAATTTACTTCTATTTACTACGGATTCTCCCATTTTATCGACTTAACACGTAGTGCTATAGTACAAAGGGCACAGGGGGTCGGAATCCAAATTTTACGGAATCGGCTAGGAACACCACTTACGGAACCCCGTTTTAAGAATCCCTTTTGGGAAAATGCCTGTGGCTATGGAATCCCTTTTTTCTGAAATGAGTCGAAGAGTCGTATGTCGAGTCACTCGAACGAGCAATTGCGCGATAGCTCATTTACTCAGTAGACTTCGAGTCGTTCGAGCAGTATGTGCGAGTCACTCGATGTAAGACAGAATCCCACTTATGGAATCCCTCTTTTGTAATCCCATTTGTGAACTCCCTTTTTTAAAAAAACATATAACCTTCGGAATCCCTTTATTCTGAAATGAGGCTAAGAGTCGTTCGAGGAGTCACTGGAACGAGCAATTACTCGTTAGCTCATTTGCTCTATGGACTTCGAGTCATTCGAGCAGTATGTCGAGTCACTCGATCGAGCAATTGCTCTAAAGCTCATTTGCTCGATGCGCTTCGAGTAATTCGAGCAATGACTTTTCAGTAACTGCTCGATAGCTTATAAGGGATATTTGGGATAGGTATCTCTTGGGGTGGCCCAGAAGTCTGGGTCAAATAGGTAATAGTATCCTCAGATAAGTGTTCTATAAAAGGTATCCTCGATAGGTATCCTCAGATAATACAATACCAGGCTATAGGCATCCTCAAATACTGAAATGAGTCGACGAGTCGTTCGAGGAGTCACCCGAACGAGCAAATACTCAATAGTTCATTTTCTCGATGGACTTCGAGTCGTTCGAGCAGTATGTGGAGTCACTCGATCGAGCAATTACTCTAAAGCTCATTTGCCCGATGGGCTTCAAGTCATTCGAGCAATGACTTTTCAGTAACAACTCGATAGCTTATAAGGGATATTTGGAATGCTTTTGTTATACAGAAGGGAGATAACTCTGCATAAAGATTATCGGAAATCAAGCAATCTGATTGATTAGTTATAGTCTATATAAAAGATCTAGATAAATAAAACAACAAGAGTACTCGGAGTAGGGTCAGAACTAACAAGAATAGACTAGAAAAGCTAAATATAGTAACAATAAGGTAAACTGTTGCAACTGATTGCTCTTCTACGCTACTGGAGTATACTTTGGGACAAAGGAACGTACCCATGGGGCACTCCTCGGTTCTATAGCACTACTATTATAAGCCAAAAGTAGGGTGGTTCTCAAAAAAATTCTATGGGACAACAAATAGAAATCGACGATTTCGTTGGAAATCCGAACTAGTAAAACAACTTGTCGGGCGTTGTTTGTGGTAATTAAACGAGGATTCTGGGAAACTTCTAAGCTAGAAAAATTCTCCTATTCAATCGAACGCACCTCCTGTGCCCCTTTGTACTATAGCACTACGTGCTAAGCCGATAAAATGGGGAATCCGTTGTAAATAAAGTAAATTTTGGTGATTTGGAGGGATCGTCGGGTTTGTTTGGGTAATTCTGCGAATCGGGAAATTACTCCTGTTCAATCGAACACACCCTCCGAACATATCCCTGTGTGGTTGTAAGCCTTTGGGTCACATAGCAATCACGTGCTACCATAGAAACCAAGATGGCGGCCTCCAGTATACAAAATGGACGACGGAAACACGTATCACAATAATAACACCACATATCACTATGGAGATGACGTCACAAGATGGCCAATCACACGGGTTATCATTACAACCGAACATGGCGCCACCAGGTCACGTGACAATGACGCGACTTCCCCCTCCCCCATTCCCTCCCCCAACCGCTCACGTTCGGGTACTTGCTATACTACTGACGCTCAACAGGTTAACATCTTCCCCTCTGACATACATCCTCCTATAAACACCAAAAATTAACAGTAACGGTACCTTGATTTTTTCACTTGAGAAACGGGGTAATGAGCTCTCAGCAGTTCATATTTCACAAATTTCCGGATCCCCACCAGCGGGAGGGGGTATCTCCCTCCCGCACTCTCCCCCGGTCTCGGCTACGCAGAGCGGGCCGCCAAAGGCGGTCGTGCTGTCCCCCTACAAGCCCTCGTTTACAACAATACCCCCCACCCCAATATTATAAGTTTCCAACGCCCCCGATCTCACATGACCTCACATGAGACTTGCATCCCCCTCCCCACCTCCTATTCAAGATGTGTGTGTCTCATGTGCGTGCATGTGAGAAGGCCATGTGATGGTCATTTTCGTTGCCGCTTGCTCTCTTTTTATAACCAATGCAAACTTAAAAAATTAAATGTTTTTTGTAATATTTTACCCAAGTTAATAAAATTCATAAATTTGTCCCTTGAGTGCAATAAGGCTTTAGCATTGCAAAGCCTTCTTCAAGCAAGGGACGACCACCACCCATGCTATTCCGTAGATTATGAGGCTTAAAACATACAACAAACCAAGAACCTGCACTTATGATGGCAAAGAAATAATTACAAAAATAAAAAATAAAATAAAATATCGCCCGCCCACATGCAATTTAAATAAAAATGGCCTGGTCTGGCACGGTTTTGTCGTGGATCTCATATGAGATGCCCTTGATTACACCTGTGCTCCCAAATGTCATTCCCTTCCCACGCCTCTTCTCTCCTCCTACGAATACTTCAATGAAATATTCCAAGTTTTACTGGTCAGCAAATATTCCAAGTTGGAAGGGAAACTACCTCCCTCCCCTTTGTAACCCACTGCCCACATAATATTATCCTTCATTTCCCCATCTCACTTTCCAGTTACATGTATACTATCAGTCACACACTCTTTCTTTCAGACAAATCTCTTGGACATTCTAAGAGAAAGTGCTCTTGTGTATCCATTACTCACAAATTACACTTCGGGAACTATTTGTCAGCGCCGATCCCACTTTTTCTCCAACGCTCCAGCGGCTCGACCTAAGTTTGAGCAGTTGTGAACAGGGGTGAAAAGTTTTAATTCTCTTACAGTTAACATGGACATTTTATCTTCCAGAAAAAATTTAAAAGCCGTACACAGGGGAGATCACACCTCTATACCAGCGTCATCACATCAAAGCTTTCAAAGTTTAATGGTGAGTAATTTTAACTGTTATAACACATAAGTCGACGTTTACCACAAGGTGAGTTCAGAGTGCAAAAAGCTCTGTTTTTCTCTCATTACCACCTGGTGATGATGGTAGGGGCAAGTATAAGAAAGAGTACGATTCTGTAATTCTCAAATTTCACAGGTGGAATCTAACATCCCCAACTAATATCGTCATGAAAATCGTCTTTCGATAAATTATCTCCTTTTAACCCTTTACCCAAACGTAACAGCCAAAACCGGCCAGCGCTATTCACAAAAATCGCCAATAAATTTTCATTATTTTTTTTTCATTTTGTGTCTCAAATACATAGGTTGTGACTCCTCTTTGGAACGAGCTCGTCGAGCTCGTTCCAGCGAGGGAGTCATCACCTATGTTTTTGAGACACAAAATGAAAAAAAATAGTTTTTCAATAATTTTGTTTGCATGTGTCGTCTGCTTTTCATGTTAGGTGAAGGGTTAAGATCCTAATTTTAATTTTATCGCTCATTCCCAAGGGGAATAAAAACAACAATTGTGTTAGCCTTTGCCTAACACAAAGGCATCATTCAACTAGATTTTTTCAGAAAAAAGTTATTTAAATTTGAATATGTATTCTAAAATTAAGTGGGTTAAAAATTAACCCAAATCAAAAGGGTTGAGTTTATATGAAACCAATTGACTTGTTTTTGAGACAAAAAATGAAAACAATTAGTTCTTCAAGAATTTTGTTTACAAGTGTCGTCTGCTTTTCGTGTCGGGTAAAGGATTAAGTTATTTGCGGCGTGAGGAAAGTCCAATAAAGAAGCAAGTAATTGTTATGAAAACACCCGTGTCATCAGTAGACAATAAAGAAAGTTTCCTTTTGTTAATTTTAATAAACGAAAACAACAGACAGTTCTCGGTGCTGACCGTTGTTTTTTGTTTATTAAACGTTACAAAAGGAGATTTGACTTTTTGTGGCAAGCTGCTAAGAAGCAACCACTTCACAGAGAATTTGTCGTTAACTCTTTCAACACGAGAGGCCACTTTCCCTGTCCAGGAACACGATACGTCATAATTTCATTAAATAGGATGGCTACTAAGTGAACGCGTGTGGTAGAACCATTAATATTTTCAACGTGCAGCCTGAAGGCTGCGCGTTGAAAATATTAATTTCTCTACCCTCAAATAATAGATGTGGACACTTCCAATTTCTGCCATTTAACTGGCATGGAAGATACTACCTGTGTTCAAAGGGAGGGTTAAGAATATCTATCCGTATGACACCTACCAGCACAAAGTAACTGTCCACTTTGACTCTTTGTGTGGCGAATGTGTTTTTTACAGTAATTTGTAAGTCTTTCTTCTTCTCGGGAAAACAATTCTTACTCCCAACTTTTTTTTATATAAATGGAAAGGATAGTGTCTGTATTATATGTCACGTTAATAATGATAAGAAGAATATTTATAGATCGTCTAATCCCCAAAGGCTCTGGGCGCTTGGCGTACCTACTAAAAAATTTCGAACTTGACAAATTTGGTATAAATATGGTATGTAGAAAGTAATGAAAAATATAGAAAATGGTATTCTGGCTGTACATATTAGTTTGAAGGGTGCTGTACTCTGGATTCATCAACAGGTGTGGTATTACTGATATCAATTTGGAGGTATTTTTGATACAAAAAACACTTCAGTTTCTTTTTGAAAGAGTCCAAATTGACGCTATTACGGACATTCAGGGGAAGGGAATTCCAAATTTTGGGTGGTATAATTTGAAACGCACCGCGGCCGTACGTTTCGAGGTTATAGCTTTTCTCAGTTAGTAATAACTTATGAGATCTTAAAGCCCTGGGCGGGATATAATCGTGGATAAGAGATGCCAAATAATGGGGGAGGTTTGAGTCTGATTTACGAAAACAAAGAGTGGCTATCTTGAACTCCATACGTGCCCTTACAGGAAGCCAATGTAACGTCTTCAGCATGGGGGTGGCATGCGAACTCTTTTTATGACCAAGAACTGCCCGTGCAGCATTGTTTTGAATACGCTGCAGGGTGCCAAGGCTTTCTTCGGTGATGCTAGTGAAGAGTGAGTTGCAGTAGTCAAGACGCTACAAGATAAACGAACATGCTAGTTTTGCTCTGGCATCTTGAGACAGGTATGATCTCATATGACTTATACGTCTAAGTTCCAAGAATGAAATTCGGGATAGATGATTGATGTGATCTTTCATTGTCAGATTGGCGTCAATGATGACACCAAGGCTCCTGGCTCTGCCAACAAACTTGATGTCCTCATTACAAATTCGAATTTTGTCGCATTCTATGTTTTTCAACTTTTTGGGTGTACCACACTTCATTACCTCAGTCTTTTCACTATTCATTTTGAGTTTGTTATACTCCATCCACGACTGAACAGAACCAACACAAGCTTCCATGCTGGCCAGTGAGTGGGAAAAATTTGGTGGAATGTTGCTGTTGTACAACTGTGTGTCATCGGCATAGATGTGGTACTGGGTATTGTGTCCTGTGATGACCTTACCAATGGGTTGGGTGTACAGTGAATATAAAATTGGCCCAAGGACTAAACCTTGTTGCACGCCAAAGCGTAGGGAGAACCTCTGTGAATGAACACCTTTAATTACAACAGACTGTGTGCGGTCTGATAAATATGATCGAAACCACCTTAAAGGCGGACCCTATATGCCGAATGTAACTTAAAGTCGCTTTATAAGGATGTCGTGGTCGATCGTATCAAATGCGGCAGATAAATCTAACAATGTAAGGGTAGAAATATTTCCGTTGTCAGCAGCCACGAGTAAGTCGTTGCTGATGCGCAACAGAGCCGTTTCAGTAGAATGTATTCGGCCGATAGGCAGATTGAAAGACTTCCAAAAGGTTGTTGTCGACTAAGTGGTCTTTCAGTTGTGCAAGGACCACCTTTTCGATACTTTTAGCAATGAATGGTATATTTGAGACGTTGTGCACACTGTTGATATTATGAACAGAAAAAAACGTTATAGAACATCACAACAGAGGCGGTGGAGCAAGGGAGGCACAGGAGGCACGTGCCCCGCCACTTTTTTCTACACCTATGTTTCGCAGTTACACAATGAGTAAAAATGTGCGCATGCGAACGTGTCAATATGAGACATTCCTGTAACATTATTTTGAAATGCAAACAAAATTTAGCCAAAGAATCATACTTTCCGTGGCTGGCCTTCGGGGTGGGAGATGTTTGAAGTAGAAGAAAGAGACAAGACAGTGACCACACAGCTGCATATTCATCTAAACGAGAAATTATAGCGTGTCGTGGTACATTTATATCGCTATACGATTGTAATCTTTCTCAGAGTGGATCGAGCCATGGTAGCATTGTAAATTTGTGCCTTTCCACTTTTATTGAGCTTCCGCCGTCCCTGCATCAAAAGATAGTGAAAACGCCGTTTTCGTGTTTTTAAATGGGTTCCAACAGGGAATAATAGTGAAACGTTCAAACTAATTCAGGCTGACTGGGAAAAATGTAATAAAACAGCCTGTTTATTTTTATACTACTACAAGGTAAACATCTCACTCATCTGCATGTCGTTGTACTTTATCTTGCGACGAGTATAGCACGACACTTATTTGTATTGTGCAAAACCATTGTAGCACAAGTATGGTCTACCTCTGTCCGTCTATTGTACCATGGTAGGCGCCCATCAAACAAGAACGATACGTCAAATCGAAACGACGATCCCTTCCAGGACCATTTACCCAAAACATTCTTGTTGTCTCTTTTCAGGCCGGAAGTATGCGTTTTGCGGGTTATCAAGTTGCCTACATGACATGGGGTACGTACATGCTTTGCTGCAATAAAGAATTAAATATAAAATATACATACATTAGATATTTTTATTATAAATGGATTTTAAATGGAAGATAATCTGTCCGAGCAATAAATATTGTTTCATTGCTTCTTGTCTTGCGAAGGATAAACATATCAATTCAACGTCCGGAAATAAGACTATTGTTTATCCCATCGACTATCGATCAACGATCTACTTTATGGTATTCCCAACCTACCAGAATCCGTCAACATCCACCTTTTTCGAAGTGTACAAAATTTCATTAAGGCCACGAAGAGGTTTTAAGACTGGACCATAATCAGACAGACTAGTCTGCCAACATCTTCCCAGCCAAATGTCGTATAACATGAGTGTCCATTTCCACTTCCACTTCCATTTCCTTCAGTCATGGTTTTGTGCATTCTGCATGTTTGCTGGACTCGCGATTGTGCCGTAATATGACCCGTTGGCTAGTTGACCAAGGCCAGCAGTGTTGCGATGTGGCAGTTCACCTTTCACTTTTCAGCTCTCCTCCCTCTCATCCATCTGTTCTGAGGCTTGTAAAGTCGAATACTTATCAGCTTTCATATTGAAGCGTGTACATAGACAATATTGCTTTAATTATTCATACGTTTGCTTTGCCATTAAATGCACATTTATGTAACTTTTTGTAAATATTTGTAAACATAATTTGAAATTTTCAAATGTATATTAAGGAAAGGATATTATCTAAGTGCTCGGCACTTGTTATCCAATTCATTTTGTTATAACAAATAAAATATGTTTAATAATAATCTACTATCGCTAATAGACGGCACTTTAATTCTTTACTTAACACACAGGATATCAAAATTTATTATTCTAATTATTCTGACTTTTTTTTATTTTTCAAAACATTTCAACAAAACTATATCCTGTGACCCCCCATTGGAACGAGCCCGAAGGGCCCGTTCCAATGCGGGGTCACATGTTATGGTTTTGTTGAATTGTTTTGAAAAATATTAGTTTTTCTTCAACTGCTCACTTTTTAAAAATAAACATTTCAATTGTGATTTTATAAATAGCGATTGTTGAGTTACGTTAGGAGTGTGGCGATGAAATGGATAAGAGCACTAGTCTCTCATTTCAAGAGTCCCGTTGTTGATCCTGAGTCGCAAAATGTTCTCTCTGAGTCCAAACACTTTCTAGCGGCATCAATTTTGGGGTTGACGTTGTCAATGTGTACCGCCCTAGCAGGAGAAAAAAGAAATGCACGTGGTAACTATGCAACTGAAAGTGCCGAGCGATATCTAGACATCTAATAAAGGGGGAGGTAATTTCAGAGAGTATGTTCGGTTGTTTGAGAGAGTATGTTGAATCACCAGAAGCGAGCAGACAATTGTCAAAACTTACCCAAAATAGAAGCTAGAAACTTGTATCCATCTTCGATTGATATGGGTAGAACGCAATGCTAAATGCTAAAAATAATGTGTGACATCGCTCACTTCCACTTCAGTTGGAGTATGTTTAATGGCTCGAATTCTTTCAGAAGACGTCGTTTATTGCTTTGCTTGATAGTGCTCTGAAGGCAGGTGAAGTTCATTACTTCATTCTTCTGCGCTAAAAGCATCTGTCTCCAGAGCTTTGTTCCTCTGGGTCGTTACTTCGTTATTCATGACTTCCTTTCTTGGTTTGATCTAAAAGATGGTCCGAATCTTTTCTTTTGGTTTGGTCTGTAGTTTGGGTAGTAGCCTCATTCTTCTGAACTTTGTTCTTGATTTCGTTCTTTTGAGTAGTGGTTTCACTAATGGTCTGGGTCGTCGTTTGAGTTTCTCTCGTGGTCATGTCTGCGACTATGTTCTTCTGCAGTTTGCTGTCCCTTTGTCCCACCGATTGCTCCACTAGTTACATGTCAATGTTGAGTGGTGGCTGGTCATATAGTGGTCACTTTTTGGCAACGACAGATATGCACTGGTCTTTTACTGACTGCGCTCACCATTCATTTGGTCTTGCTCCTGAGATGTCAACCTCAACCCGGCATCGTTTTCGAAGATACTTATGTAAAACCGTCTTTAATCTGAACACTGGTGTAAATATGAACATCTTTGATCTCCGACGGTCAGAACACAAATTATTTTTTTCTCTTTCAGCGTTCTTTAAGAGTATGTCACACGACACTTTGTTTCACAGTAACCACGTACTAACATACAAACCAACATGGCGGCCTCCAGTATATAAAATGGTCAACGTAAACACGTATTACTCTATTAACACACGCTGCGGATGTGCACAAGAAACAACGTTTCATTATTGCAGTGACACCACAACATGGTCGCGCATGCGTGCTACAAAGACAACTAACATGACGTCACTGGTGACCTGGTAGATGGTGTCACTCCCCGGATCCTTCCATAGGTCCTGCAAATAAATGTCAAAACGCGTTTGCTACACCAAGATAATGATATTTTTGTAGATCCATGTTTTCACCTTTTCCTACCGGGGAAGCCATAAGCAACTACTTTTAACTCCTCGGTTCACATACTGGAGTTGCGGACTGATGGAAATTTACTATCGCGCTCAGTAGAGAAAATATTCAAAGTAAAGATTTAAAAGAACATTTATTATTTTTTGAAAAGCACGAGCTCAACTCAAGAAGGCCATAATGAGTGTTTTTAATGATTTCAGTGACTGTAGTGATGTTTTAATAAAATACTTCCATTTTCCTTTTGAAGTTTATCACTTTTCCTCCTGTACAACTCGATGTAAAATATTATTGCGGCTGTTTCAAAGTTGAGTTAATATCTTTACGGGCCGATAAAAATGACTTGCACGGCATCGTTTTAGAAAGGCATAGATCGAATGTTGTATATCAAAAGAAAAAAATCAAAATAAGTGTCTATCTCTCCACCTCATTTTCACTTTTGTAAGGTAAGCAGACTGACAACATAACATATACTGCTCGAAAAAGTAGGGGATATTTGATAAGGTGAGATATATGAAGAAATATATTTATATATTCATCAAAAGGACAGCTGAGGCATTGTACTGTGACACCCAGTGAATGATTTCGGAGACAGTTGGGTGTCTGGCAAGAACACATTTCACGCACTGAGCTGAAGAAGACATGGACGGTCAGTGAGAGAAATTACCACATTCAGTCCAAGACCTCAATACCTTGTAAATCCTCCTCGGTTCGCGAGACAAGCGCGGATCCGACGTGGCATACTCCTCACCAAACGTCCAATATCAGCTTGACTGATGTTGTTATTCCAGTTTTCCTCCAGTGCAGCGGCGAGTTCCTGGACATTGGTAGGGGTCTGTTGGTGTTGTCGTAGGCGCCTGCCAAGCGTGTCTCAGACGTGCTCGATTGGTGAAAGGTCTGGACTTAGTGCTGGTCAAGGCGGTTTAGTGATGTTCTGCTCCTGGAGGAACTCTGTAGCGTCACGTGCCCTGTGTGCTCTTGCATTGTCATCTTGGACGCCCATGACGTCGCGCAAATGGCACCACATAAGCTGCTAACATGTCGTCACGGTAGTACTAGCCTGTGACACGCCCTTGGCTGACATGGAATGCTGTTCTGCTTGTCATGGTTATGCCTCCCCACACTATAACCGATCCACCACCAAAACAATCGCGCTGCCTAACGGTTACGTCATGGTATCGTTCATTCCGTCGACGCCACACTCTGTTTCGCCTGTCGTGGAAGTCAAGAGTGAACGTCGATTCATCGGAAAACATGACGTTGCTCCACTGACGATTGTCCCAGCGCTGTCGTGCTCCGCACCAATTACGCCTTGCTGCAATGTTACGTTCAGTCAAACGTGGAATTATTCGAGGCCCTCTAGCGTACAAATTCCAGCTGTGTAGGCGATTTCGGATAGTCTGACCACTGACTCGCACATCTTTAGCTCGGTTCAGCTGCTGTCCAATTTCTGGGGCACTTTGATGGCGGTTACGTAATGCTGTTGTTCCGATGAAACGATCCAGGTTAGCAGTTGTCGCCCTTGGGCGACCTGGCAGACGTCTATCATCAACTTTGCCTGTCCGACGGTAGCATGGCCACAACCTGCTAATCACCGATTGCGTAACGTTGAGAATTTGAGCCACTGCAGTCTGCCTGTTGCCAGCTTCCAACATGCCAACGGCACGTAAACGTTCGTCACGTGTCAGTCTTCGCATACCTCAAAAGTTACGTTTCGACCAGAAACTATTGATGAACGAATTTATACCAAAAAAAACGATGAGAGCTCCGAAAAAGCTCGTCCAGTACAAATGAAAATTTCAAAACGTACCCACAGACATTAAAGCGGCACTCGTGCGAAAAATCTGCACGAAGTTTTCGTGAGCCGGTGACATTCATGATCCACACTAAACTTGGTAAAACAATGATGTGTCCAATCACGCGTATCCAATACCATTTTTCGAAAATATCAACATCAGTTTGGACATTCCCTACTTTTTTGAATAGTATACTTCAAGATTATCGCATCTATTGACGTAAAACAACTTAATAGCCTGTCTAATCTAACGGAAATCAGGAAGGATAGAATATAACCTGGAAGAAGTAGATATTTATTGATCGGACCATAGGTCCAGTTTGTACTTGGTATTTGTGCCCCATCCCCTCTCTCTTCCATATCATTAAGAATTCACCGGCTCTGACAACATATAAATAAATTGTTGGCAATAACTGCTTAGTTTCCAACCTGTACTCAACTATAACTTCAATTAGTTTGTGATACGCGCCATAACGGATCTATAACGGATCACAAGTTTGTTCCGGCATCAGTGAGGTTGTTTTCAGTATATATTTGAAACACAAGACGCTTTGTTAAACCTTTACACAACGTAACGGCGAAAACCGGCAAGCGCTATTCACAAAAATCACCGATTAATTTTCATTTTTTTTTTCATTTTTCGTCTCAAAAACATAGGTTATGACCCTCTTTGGAACGAGCTCGTCGAGCTCGTTCCATTGAAGGTCATAACCTATGTTTTTGGGACAAAAAATAAAAAAAAAATAGTTTTTCAATTTTGTTTGCAAGTGTCGTCTGCTTTTCATGTTAGGTAAAGGGTTAAGATCCTAATTTTTAATTTTTTCGTTCATTCCTCAGGGGAATATAAAAAACATTGTGTAAGCCTTTGCCTAAAGCAAAGGCATCATCCAACTATAGTTTTTTTTTCAGAAATATAGCTATTTAAATTTGAATATGCACTCTAAAATTAGGTGGGTTAAAAATTAACCCAAATCAACAGGGTTGAGTTTATATGAACCCAGTGGACTTGGGTTAAATTTTAACCTCATTGATTTTAGATTGTGGTTTTTAACTTTGCCTCCACAGTATTGTTTATATCCCCGGGGGTGAGGGGGGGGGGGGGGCTCAGTAGGTAGAGGTGCAGGCTGCAAGCCGAGAAGTCCTCGGTTCGATTTCCACCTGCGGCAACCGCGCTGTGTCCTTGGGCAAGACACTTCATCTCCATTGCCCGCGTTGGCGTTGCGTACTAAGGCGTACTGCACGTCGATGGTGCACGTGTCTTCAACCAATGCTAACCCTGCTTGTGTTGAGTTAGTATGTTAGGGAGCTGACAGTTGCTCGCCGTTGCTCGGTGGTTCTCTCCGAGTACTCCAGCTTCTTGCACATGTAAAACTGTCGCGAGTAGCCATTGTGTAGAAATATAAATAAATAAATAAATAAATAAATAAATAAATAAATAAATAAATAAATCTCGCACCGAAACGGGCAAGTTGAGTTCGTCCCATTGGGGTCCTATTCTATATTTTGAAGACATATTGTTTTGTTATAAAAGATCTTTTTGGCTATTTCCGTCTTGTATTGGAAAAGGGATTTCAAGCTGCACATTTTCCCCATAATGCAACTAGGATCTTATCCAATTCAATCTTGTTTGACAGTCTCCGGAGACCTGATAATAGAATAAGAGTTCAGGAAGAGACACATGCACGGTAAAAACTAAAGTGTTAAAAACTACACTTGAAGTGCTGTATTTAACACTTACTAAGTGCTGAACTAGCACTTTCTTAAAGTGTAGATATCCCAGAACTTGACAGGTGTTACAATAATACCACTTGAGAAGTGTAATGTCGCGAAACTTAAAAGGAAACAACGCAGATGACGCGGATCAGGCTCGAACTCTCGAGCCTGATCCGCGTCATCTGCGTTGTGTCCTTTTAATTATGCACCCACCAAGCGCAATTTATGGACGATTCTGGAAGAACCACCAATGCTAGACACATGGGAAATGCCATCCATTCAAGTTTCAGATGTCTGACGATTGTAATGTCTAAGTGCTTAAAGCATTGCACTTTGAGTGCTAAAATCAAACCCCAAGAGTTAGAATGGGTTTAACACCTTGAAAGTGTCAGTTTTAACCCTTTACCCAACGTAACTGCCAAAACCGGCCAGCGCTATTCTCAAATATCGCCAATTAATTTTCAGTATTTTTTCATTTTTTGTCTCAAAAACATAGGTTATGACCCCTCGTTGGAACGAGCTCGTCGAGCTCGTTCCAACGAGGGGTCATAACCTATGTTTTTGAGACAAAAAATGAAAAAAAATAGTTACTCAAGAATTTTTTTTGCAAGTGTCGTCTGCTTTTCATGTTAGGTAAAGGGTTAACACTTTAGTTTTCAGTGTGTGGGAGGATTTTAGAACATCTAGACGATTCGAAAGTTTCCGAATCAGCGCTACTCAGTCGTTTCGAATCGAATCAAACTATCTGTACGATTTTGAATCGGATTGAATTTCAAACCTTCGCAGTGCCTTACTGCCCACGAAGTTTCACCTGTGGTAAACAATGTGCTTCGGATCTCTGCACAAGTTTAGAAGTCGAAAGATTGATATCTGATGATATTTTGTTATTATATGACAGGCACAAAGAACTTTTAAATACTGCCTCAGTTTTGCCCATTAATTCTAGCCAAGCATGTCAAAGTACCGCCGGTACCAACATAACCGGTACCGGGACGGAACAGAGCATGTCCCGTCGAAACCGGTACCGGGACAAGTCAACAATTGGGTGACATCGCAACCAGATGGTAGAAATTCGCATTTAAACCGACCCAGTCCCCAAGATCGCAAAGACAAACATGACATCGTACCAATTATTCTGTGGCGACATCAAAGAAATCATAAAGCACGAAAATCGTGCTTTATGCTTACATTGATGTCGCCACAGAATAATTTTTTTTTAGTAGCCGATGACGCTGCTTTCATTCTCTTTGATGCCACGTTTGGAAAGTCAAAATGATCGGCCTTATCGAGGTGGTGGTGCAGACAGAACATGCCCCTTTATAGTGTTTTGATGTGTTCATTCACAAATAAGCTGAAAGAATGTCGTGCAAGTGTGCCATACACAATTATTAGCCCGTTTACCCTCGTTCAGTTAGGAATTTCCCATAAAATAATTTGGTCCCGGTACCGGTGGGACAAAAGCTTCAGTACCGGAGCCGGTTGGTGCACGAGGGAACCGGTGGTACCTGTACCAGTGCAGGTATCGGTTGACATGCCTGATTCTAGTCCGCCGAGGAAAATGAGAGTCACAACTGTTCCAAATCCATACCTTTTTATTGGGATTTAACGGCACTTTCGACATCCAGAGTCACCTCGAGTCAGTCAGTTTTTTGGGTGGAGGAATTCAGAGTACCCGGCCAGAACCACCCAGCAGCAGAGAACAACTGTCAGACTCCCCAACGTACTAACTATGCACAAGCAGGGTTATCATTGGTTGAGGACACTTTCAGCATTGATGTGCCTTAGTACACAGCGTTACCGTACACGTGGTCATTTGGTATTATTCCCAGTTCCTTATTCGGCATTTGATACAGTTAAAACCAGAAGTCCTGTCGTGAACTGTGCGCCTATCTAGGCTTAATTGCGCATAGGAATTGCGCGCAATTGCCATATCGAATGGCATCCAAAGCACGGCAGGTTCTCCTGGTTACTCATAGCAAACACAGGCAAAGTTTCTACCAATGGACCTCCGGGTTACCTGGAGGTCCATTGGCTGAAACATCTGAAACTGGCTGAAACCTCGCTTGTACACAGGCCATATGTACAGAATTTGATGGCTTTACTATGGTCATAACGCGAAGATTAACGAGCAGACAAGGGTGCTATTTGTGAGCATTTCATGACAGAATTTCTAGTTTTAACTGTATTAATCCATAAAATCGGTTGATAACGAATGTCGAATAAGGAACTGGGAATAAGTAACGGTCGTCACGTCCATTAAAAAAAATATGACATGAGTCTGTCATCCTGGATTGTTATATTTGGATTCAGTGACGAGACGAGATCGGCGAAATCGAACACTGCGCTGACGAAGTGTCATTTGATCTAGACGATCTGATTTCGTCAAGATGACGGAACTCGACGATTGAGATCAGCTGATTGTTGTAATAAATTTAGGGAGACGACTTACATAAGCTGTCAGCTTTTTGTCGAATCCCGTCCTTACATAGTAATCTATCTATTTGCTCACCTTTGTTATTTAGTGTACTGTTGTATCTTGTGTTGTTCCTGTTTTACCATCCAGCATGTAATGTACACAATTAACAAACTTTCCAATAAATATTGTTTAAACTAATAATCTGGAATTGGTTGATTCTTCAATGTCAGCAAAACATAACATATTCTGTGATTACAAAGGCGGATAGAGAAATTTCACCCAGATCGCAAGTGGGTTGCGATTGTGGGAAAACCGTCTATCGCTTTTCTAACCGCGACTCTGTAGAATCTCACCTGCCGAAACGAAACACGAAAGAAAAGTTACAATTCATATGTTTTTATACCTCCAGTTTCTCATCAAAGTGGGGTATCCTGGATTTCATTGTCAGTCCATCCCAGTTGAAACCCAGTACCTTATGCGGTAGGAGGTGTGGCCTAACACAAAAGACTTCCATTGTCTAAATATAGGGTATTTTTTCCCTAAGGGGTGATCTTTTTCAGGTTGTCCTTAAGTGGTGGGTGTTGGGTTTGCATCAAAAGAAAAAGCACTTAAGCGTCCATCTGTGGGGACGTCTGCACGAGTCCATAATCCAGGAGATAATAATCGACCTCAATGAATCCTTTCAGAAACATGTCACTCTTCGCACATTCCACTCATGATTCCTGACCCTCTTTCCCTTTAGATTTGGCAATTTTATGTCCTTATTGGAATGCAACTCAACTAATTTTAATCAGATCGTAATGGCATCGTATATGGTTGCTCTTTAAGACACAAAATTTCAAATCACATGGGACATTCCTCTCATAAGTTACCCCCCTTTCCCTGTTGAGAAAACACACTTTTTGCCCGTGTTCGTCTTCACTCAGCTGACAGTATCACGATCGTAATGAAATCTCACATTGATGTCAATCATGACATGCCCTTTCGGTTTCATCTCAGGTTATGTGGGAGGCGCATTCCACTCGTGAGTTATGCCTCTTTTTCCTCAAGAAATAGAAATTTTCGTGCGTTTGAATCTATAACTCAACCGATCAGGTCTTAATGAAATCTTACATGGATGTCCAATATGACATGCGTTTCCCCTCTTGGGTTATGCCCCTTTTTCCATTGATAAATATTGTCCGTCCTGACACAGCCACATCCCTCGACTTTGCAACGGTTTGGGGTATACCAGCACCACTGGTTCAATCTCGTATTTCGTCTCTTTTTATTGATATTGCTACATTTTACTTATAAATTCTCGGCCCAGTTTAGAATATGTGTCGTGATCAAATGGCGATCCTATAGCGATTCGATCGAGAAAGAGAACACGTTTACTATTCTAGTACTATACATTGGCACTAAAGAATCGAACGATTTTTTTTCAAATGTCTTTTTCTACTTCTTAGCTTGCCACAAGCATCTGTGATTATAGAAATGGATGCGTTTTTCCAAAATAGTAGTGTTTTGAGCCTATCTCTGTCACCGTGGTCGATTTGAACTTTCATTGTCTGTTTCTGTCTCTCTGACCTCTCTGTATCACTCTCTGTCTCTCTCATATCTCTCTCTCTCTCTCTCTCTCTCTCTCTCTCTCTCTCTCTCTCTCTCTCGCTCTCTCTCTTCTGTTTATGAGGTCACAGGTAGGTCATATTTCTTGTTGTTCGATATGCTTGGAATTCTCTCTCTCTCTCTCTCTCTCTCTCTGTCTCTCTCTTTCTCCCCCTCCCCCTCTCTCTCTCTCTCTCTCTCTCTCTCCATAAAGGGAGAGGGGGGAATCGGGAGGGACAGAGACATAGCGTTAATGAGATAGACAGAGACGTAGAAACAGATAGAAAAGGGCTCGAATATTTCGTGGTGACATAGTTAGGTTTAACGCACGTGATGGATGTTGAATATAAATCTCACAAATGACTTTATCAGCATTACCCATGCTGTCACCTGGACAATAAATACGCGTATCCAAAACAATAAACACGCGAGGAACGAAAGAGGAAATTAACGATGTCGGCTACCGTCAATCGCTTCATAAGTCACTCATTTCCTCACGTGTCACTCAACTTTGCAAGCTCCAATGGCATAGGTATTAACCCTTTAAACAGTGGTGGTATATTGCATGTCAGTTCAATGACAGTAACTGGAAGAGTCTACATTCATTATTTGGGGGTTAGTCCCGTCGGACTGCACGCTGAAAATATTAATTGGTCTACCCCACACATTCACTCAGCAGCTATCCTAATTAAGAAAATTATGACGTATCATGCTTCTGGGCCTGAAGAGCAGCCGCTCGTGTTCAAAGAGTTGACACTACGTTATTCGTATCAATGCATTTCAAATGTTGGACTTTCAAAATGGTAGCTCAGTTTCTCTTTACAAGGCAACGAAAATACGCAACTGGCTTCAGAATATGCAGTCACATTTCAATGTGTTCTTAACCTAAAATTGTGTTTTCATCTCGGATTTACCATATTAGTAATAACATTACAATTGTTACTTATTATAAAAGTTACCTTAACACAAATGATCAAGCGCTAAATAAACCAATATCTATTTATTTGACGCGGAGTCGAGTTCACACCTGCTATTTTCTGACCAGGAGTTTGCCTGTTAAATATTCCACGTGTGTTTTGTTTTGGAAACAAAGGTGGCGTATGCCCCCATCACGTGACCCAATATAGAGCATGCTCATTTCCTCTATTCAAAAAAGTATTTGCGCAGCACAAAATTATTTTCAATGCGCTTTTAAGTTTTAATCAATGCGTTTTAACAATCCACTTAACGTAGCGGTCAAAACCGGACAGGGCAATTCACAAAAGTCGCCATTCTGTTTATTATTATTTTTCTATTTTTAAAAAGGCCTAAAAACATAGCTCACGACCCTCATTGGAAAGAGTTCATTGGGCTCGTTCTTCTGAGGTTCCATAAGCTATGTTTTTAGACAAACCAGAAAAAAGATTTATTCACCAAATTGTTTTATGGGTGCTGTCCACCGTTCGATTTATGCAATGGGTTAAAACCAAAACACGTCTCATATGGAGCTTCATAGTAAAGCGATTTGACACCCACAGCTTCTCATGAGCGATGGCTAAGAAAAATAACACTTTTGCAACACAAATGACCACCCTACAATAGTTATTGTATTTATTTTCTATGGAAGGTGTGTAGAAGTATCTGGCGACTATAACTGGCTTATTGTTCTTGTTCCTGGAGAACTGTACAATATGTTGCTGAAACATCGTCCTTTCTACCCTGGAAATGGTTCAGTCTCCGAAACTTAGCAGCATTGAGAAAAACATATTATTTTAAAAACGTTTGAAGCATTGTACTAAAAGTTTGCATCGTTGCTAAATATTGCAGAGAAAAATGAGGGAGTGATTTCATGAATTTTTGAACCTTTAAAAAGCAATGGACTATTGGTGTGTTTTTTTTTTTGTGGGAAATTTTCCGCATAAAAATGTGCTCATGACCGGTAGTTTCCATCTTGTCATTTTTCTCTCTTATTTGTTCCATGACTCTCCGTTTTAAGGAAAGAAAATGTCGTCCGAAGGGCTGTACTTAACAGAGATATTGGAAAAATCGAATTAAAATGATGCAGGGGCGTGGCCAGCAATTTGGTTTTTTTTTTTTTTTTGTTTGTTTGGTTTTTTTTGGGGGGGTGGGGGGTCGCCCACAATGCAAATCAAGGATGAGAAGGTCTGGCAACTAAAAAGACTGAAATCTTGGCCAGAGACCAAGTCCTGGCCAAAGGTCAAGTTGGAGGAGATTATGGGAGGGGGTAACCCCCTCCCATAATCTCCGTTAACTTGATCTTTGGCCATCGGTGGTGGTCCGGTGGGGGCCGCCCCCGGAAAAATTATTTAATATTTGATATCAACATTTCATGCTGAGTGAAAGTGAACCAAATTCAATGTAGGCATGTATTAGATTGCTGTGGAGAATATCGGCCGCGGGCCTTTGGAATTCGGGAGGGGGGTCGTACTACCCCCATGACACTCCCTGACTACACCCTCGTGAGGCGATCATATTTTTTTTCACATGGACGTTATAATGGTCGCCTTTGGGGAAATATTCGGTACTCTCATGCCATAACTCTATGTGTTTTTTTTTTTGTAGCATGGGTGTTGCAGTTTTTTGTACTATTTTTAGTAACATTGTGCCTAGCATTTTTCATCGTTCTCATGAGGGCTGGTGTCTTTGTTGATTGGGTCAAGGAACAGATCTTACTTGTTATGTGAGTTAACATTTACATATTGTTATATTAGTTGAAGACAATATATAGAATAAACGTTGTTCTAATCAATTTATTTTGTTTGATCCAAACCATGGTGTGTGGATAGAGATGCTTGCCGAAATTTAAAAGTAGGGGAACTGGGGCTTATCTTTGCAGTAATGGTCGACGATGTGCATTGTTGGGGAGAGCCCTATATGGGGGATTATCCCCTCTGGGTGCAGGGTGGTGCGGGAAAATTTTGGAATTGTTAGTTTAATGTCAGCATTTGGAAGAGTGCATATTCATTATTTGGGGTGGACAAATAAATATTTTCAACGTGCAGCCGTGGGGCTGAAAATGTTAATTAGTCTACCCATACATTCACTCAGCACCCATCCTACCTAATGAAAATATGACGGATCATGTTCTCGGGTCGGAAAAGCGGCCTCTCGGTTTCAAAGGGTTAAGGCTTATGACGTAGCAGGCAGTGGCGTAGCGGAAAATCTTGTGCCCCCCCCCCCCCCCGCGAGATAGAGACGGGGCCCTTTCATAATGGTGGTTGCCTTTAAAACGGGAGCAAATTTAGTGTTGTTACCGTGCACAGCATACAGGATTTCACGTAGTGCACACGCCATAAATTAAATGAAGGTATAGCCTATGGGATCGATTCTAAAAGTACGACTCTGTAAATTTTTTCATTACATGTTTTAAGTTTCACCCCCACCGTCCAACGATACACACATGCACTCCCAACATGTGTGATTTGGGAGGCACCATGCATGTATATTGCTCATTTCTCACCCCTATCAGTTACAATGATGTAGCGTTCACTTAACCCTTTAACCAACCTGAAAAGCAGACGACACTTGCAAAATTAATTCTTGAATAACTATTTTTTTTTTCATTTTTTGTCTTAAAAACATAGGTTATGACCCCTCGTTGGAACGAACTCGGCGAGCTCGTTCCAACGAGGGGTCATAACCTATGTTTTTGAGACAAAAAATGAAAAAAATAATGAAAATTAATTGGCGATTTTTGAGAATAGCGCTGGCTGGTTTTGACCGTTACGTTAGGTAAAGGGTTAAAAGAATAATACATAGACTACAAAGAGTATGTCGCGTGGAAGTGAGAGTTTGAAATTATATGTATTTGGTACACAGTCTCGCTCTCTCTCTCTTTCCCTCTTTCTTCCAGCGTTGGGACGTCCTTCAAGACGGGGGTCCCCTTCTAGCCGCCCCCTCACCGCAACGCGGGCACTGCGGGCCCATCCCCTACGCCACTGGTAGCAGGTGTTTCTAGTCAAGCGTCGACTGCATATGCAGGTTTCGTACTTGCTGATATGATACAATCAAAGTGGGGGTTAAACCCGTCTGTTATTAAAATGGGCTTAGTTATCCGATTGCATTCCTTCCATTCCATCCAAAGACAGACCAGAAGGCAGGGTTCTGTCAGCCAATACTCTTCACATTGTGAAAATGTTTTAAGACCTGAAAAGGTAATTTCTGTAAGTCTGGGGTCATGTCTAATTTCCTCCTTTGTCCTATTGGCATTTATACCACGCTTGCTGTATGAATTCAACGCTACTTGATACACAATACATACATTATGAAAAGTACTTGATACACCACACGTTAAATCTGGCCTACGTGTACGAACTTCGTCTAAAAACGCAACTGATTGGTCGTTATGCCTCTGATCGACGTTATTGCGTGGATGAAATGCTTCGACACAAAACAGTGGGAAGCAAGAAAGTAATCGATATTTGTCTTTAATCCTTTGAACTCGAGGGGCCGCATTTCCGGGCCAGGAACATGGTATTCCTAATTTCATGAAGTGGGATGGCTGCAAAGTGAATGTGTGGGGTAGACCAATTAATATTTTCAACGTGCAGCCCCAAGGCTGCACGTTGAAAATATTTATTGGTCTACCCACATATAACGAACAATAACTCTTCCAATTGCTGCCATTGACCTCACAGGGGTGTGGTGGCGTCGCGGTAACCGGTTCTCGTCAGATCACCGGAGTTAAGCAACGTCGATCGCGGTTAGCAGTTGGATGGGTGACCATTTCAGCGATTGATTCGCGCTCCCGCGTTGTGTCCTTGAACAAGATACTTAACCCCAATTTCCAACATGGGGGCACGATGACGCTGTGAACTAAGCCGTACTGCACGTCGATGGTGCGTATGTCTTCAACCAATCTAACCATGTCTGTGCCGCCGTGCAGGGTTCAGAGTTGCGATGTTGAAGAGCGGACAGCTGCTCGTCGTTGCTCGGTGGTTCTCTTCGGGTACTCCGGTTCCTCCACTCGTAAAACTGCCACGGTCACGATTAGCCATTGCGCTTAAAAGTATGTGACCTTGAAAACCAATAAATAAATAAATTGACCTCACATGGAAGATACCACCAGGGTTCGAAGGGTTAAAAAACATCAGCGTCACTCACTCAGTTCAAGTTTAATTGTGGTATAAATACAGAACACGGCTCAGGGAGAGTACGGGGGCAGGATCAATGATCCTTGTTGGGGTTTTGTTTGTATTTCACTTACGGCGCTCGTAATACACTTGAAAAACTCAACTCGGGACTTTGATTCCTATCACGGTAGTCCACATTGGTTGTGTTCTGTCCAAGTGTTCTGTCACTCATGTTTAAATAATAGTGAATGGCAAATACCAGAGGCGGACTGGTCGTATGGGTAACCGGGAATTTTACCAGTGGGCCCCCTATTGGGAGCCCCCCGGCCCCCCAAAATTAACTCAGCATAATACATGTTAGCTCATGATATTTCTGGAAATTGACCAAAAGGCGAGACGGATCTGATTGCAGAGACTGTCGGTTTATCGAAATGCCCTCAATGTGGACTGCCATTGGCAGTCCACATTGAAGGCATTTAGATAAATCAACAGTCCAGTCTTCCATTGATCGGACCGATGCAGGGAAACGGCGTTCTTTCGGTTCGAAAAAACAAACTTTTCTCCCATTGGGCCGAGCTATGATCGTTCTGATGAGTCTCAGATGCAGGGAAGCAACGTTCTTTCGGTTCGAAAAATCAAAAATTTTGTCAGGGTCCGGGGCCTCCTTGATACGTTTCCCGGCAATATTTTTTGGCCAGTCCGCCCCTTGCAAATACGTATAACCAGAACAGTTGTTTATAGTCAAAGTTCGTCCGCGTGTATAGGTAGGCGACTCTGGACTACAAACAGCTGCTATGTCATAAGCCTTAATAAATTTGTTGTTTATTTGGTTTGTAGGAGTTAAATGGTTCATAGTTTTATGATTTTCCATACACTCGCAGAAGTTTATGTGGTATTTGAGTGGACCTCTATTACACACATAACCAGTTGAGTGAGAAATTAGGGATTTTAGGAATGGCAGTGGGGGAAAAGTGGTCCAATTTGCAATGGGAATGGGACCGATATTCCTGCCTGTTGTCACCTGGTTTGATCCCAAAAAGGATTCCTGTTTCCATTCTCTCGTAAACCATTATGGTACGACATAAGTAGTTTATTGGGTTTTTTTAGTTTTAACGACACTTTCAGGTTTTCCGGGTTAAAGAAGATTGAATACCCGGAGATAACTACCAAACAGAGGCGAGTGAACCACAGAACAGAGGCGAGTAACTGTCAGACTCGCCAACTTACTAATTCTGCAGCTGTTGAAGGCAACTGTACCGGCGCTACCGTGCCCCAAATTGGCAATCTGTCAGGATAGAACTGTCGACCTCTCGATTTAATGTCCAATGCTTTAACCACTTAGCTATCGCATTCTGTTTTATAATCGAGAGTTTTCTGATTTACTCGGTATGAGCTGGAGATTATTTGGTATTTGAGTGACCTTCTATTACATATATATACCAGCCAGACAAGAGTGAAGAAACAAGATTTCTTGAGATTGGAAATGAGAAAGAATGGTATGAGCGCGCTTTTAGAAAGGGGCCGATATTCACCCCTGTGTTGTCACCTGGATGGATCCCCATGGCGCATTCCGGTTTTTTTCTCTCGAAAACCATCTTTTTCGATAAATATAGCATGTCTCTCCGAAAAAGTATACAAAACAAACAAACAACAAAAGCAGTCACTGGCTCTTGATATTTTAGCAAAGATTCGGATACTAATATATAAGTACATTTTTCGTCTTCTATAATAATAATAATAATAAAATATAGGCCAGACCGATGGTTTGTCGTCTCATATAAGAAGGCCTTGATTAACTCTGTGTTAACAAATTCCACCCCACCCCCTGCACCTATTTTCCTCTTCCAACATACGGAACTAATACTTTGATAATTTCTGGTTCCTCATTCTTCCCAATTTTATCGATAGCATATTAAGCCTTTCCTTTGTGTCACCCAATAACTCTTCCTTGATTTATATCGTCATGGTAATAGACTTTCCTTAAAGTTACTTGAAGTTATTTATTTATTTATTTATTTATTTATTTATTTATTTATTTATTTATTTATTGGTGGTTTAGGTCACATATCTATGCACAATGGCTAATCGTGACCGTGACAGTTTTACGGATAGAGGAAACCGGAGTGCCCGGAGAGAACCACCGAACAACGACGAGCAACAGCCAGCTCCTCAACATTCTAACTCTGTTCAAGCTCCGCTCAAGCAGGGTTACAGCGGTTGAAGACATGTGCACCATCGACGTTCAGTACGCCTTAGTAAACGGCGTCATCGTGCCCCCATATAGGCAACCGGGATAGAGTACCTTGCCCAAGGACACAACACGGGTCGTCCCAGATGGGGATCGAACTCGGGACCTCCAGCACAGAAGTCCAATGGTCTACCACTGAGCCACCGCGCGCCCCGCTTGAAGTTGTTAGCCACGCAAGGATGGTATGTTTAAGCAAGTAACTGGTGAGAAAACGCCTATGACATCAGTAGAAAATAAAGCTAAGTTTCCTTTTGTTACTTTTAATAAAAGAAAATAACAGACAGCTCTCGAAGCTGTCTGTTGTTTTCGTTTATTAAAAGTAAGAAAAGGAAACGCTGCTTTTTATAGCAAGATAATTGGAAGCAACTGTTTTCACAGATAATCCGTCAATAAGAATATTTATCAGTATCACACCTCCCAACACTAAACGTCAACTTTTGCCCCTTCACAGCGAATGTTGATTTGCAGAAATTTGCGAATCTCACCTCACCTCCTAGACTTTCATATTAGTGAACAGGGCAGTCTCTGCATTATATGTCACGTTGCTCACACCTGACATAATGAACAAGAAGAAGGTTAAAACCTCCTAAGATGGTGAAAACATCGTTTTCTTAATTTTAAAAGGTGATTCAACAAAACGGTCAAGGGTGGCAAAAAAATATTCTGAAAAGCCAGCTTCTGTTTTATTAACCCTTTACCCAACACAGACGTTTTCAAAATTTATTATTTTAAATATCATTTTTTGAATTTTTTGGACAAATTTCAACAAAACCATATCATGTGACCCCTCGTTGGAACGAGCTCGACGAGGGGGTCACATGATATGGTTTTGTTGAAAGTTTGGGAAAAATATTATTTTTTCAACTGCTGAATTTGCATATTACGCGGGTGGATGCGGCCGATTCTTTGGGTAAAGGGTTAAATTACTGATACTACTAAATGCCTGACGTTTTGAGAAATACTGCGCACATCGATGATACACATTCGCTAACATTTCGAAATTTCAATCTTTATATGAAATTCTCATACCTTTAGTGTTAAATTTACTGACCGCTTTAGGAAATTAAGGGGAGCTAACTTTCTCGCAAATCTCTTTCAATAACGAAAATTGTCAGCCATGCACATATCCTTCATTCTCCCATTCCACTTCCCTATTACAGTACGTGGAGAGTGGGTTGTAAGTAAATCACCCGCGGAGTGGGGTTATCACCCAAGCTATAACTTTCAAATTTTGTTCATATCGACAAAAAACACAAGCAATGTTTCAGCCAATGGACCTCCGAGTTTAACCCGGAGGTCCATTGGCTGAAACATTGCTGGTGCTGGTTGTGCTTTGCAGCGAATTCGCAATTATTGCTTGGGTGGAATCTCCACTCTGCGGGTGATTTAGTGATAATACACTCTCCACGTACTGTATATACTCCCAGTAAATCTTGTTCTGTTCGACTGATATTTCGGACATTCTATGAGGAATTGTTCCAGGGTCTCCATACTCACAATTTCACATTTGGCACTCTTTTCGTCGCCTTTCCCAATCTTCCCCTTGAGCTCAGCGACCTTAACCTCAGCTTCAACAGAAAGGAGTGACCCCTCCGGACGGTGCCATCAAGATACTCCTCAAAGCATGGCTTCCCTTCATCCTGCAGGTAAACCAGAGCCCTGTTTGCTCTGATCCCCCCTGCCAATTTCGGTTACAGTCCTCCGTGAGTCTATCACTGGTGATTTTTTTTACCCTGTGTTGCCCCCACCCTCACTCCCTTCTAAGTCAGAGATGTCTATTGAATAATTCTGCATTAACTCTTTCAGTTACTCTTTCCATCCTATCTTGGAATTAGAATTCAAAATATTTGCAACATTAATTTACTCTATCGCCTGTGTGGGGGTGGGGTGGGGGGGTCGGGGAGGGGGTGTGGATTCCCCATATAGTTAGGATAAGAGAGTTTCATTAAGTCCATCCTGTCCTTTATCGTCATCCACCCAAGCACACCCCTGAGTGCTTCTACACGCTAAAAACTAAAGTGTTAAAAACTGCACTTGAAGTGCTGTATTTAACACTTACTGAGTGCTGAACTAGCACTTTGTTCAAGTGTAGATATCCCAGAACTTGACAGGTGTTACAATAATACCACTTGACAGACTTAAAAGGAAACAACGCAGATGACGCGGATCAGGCTCGAACTCTCGAGCCTGATCCGCGTCATCTGCGTTGTGTCCTTTTAATTATGTACCCACCAAGCGCAAATCAAATTATGGACGATTCTGGAAGAACCACCAATGCTAGACACATGGGAAGTGCCATTCATTCAAGTTTCAGATGTCTGACGATTGTAATGTCTAAGTGCTTAAAGCATTGCACTTTGAGTGTTAAAATCAAACCCTAAGAGTTAGAATGGGTTTAAGACCTTGAAAGCGTCAGTTTTAACACTTTAGTTTTTAGTGTGTAGTGTTGCAACATTACTCCACCCTGTATAACTATCTTTCTTTTCCAGGCCGGCGCTACTGGTAGGTTTGCTTGTAAATTACGCACAAGTTCTACTGGCACGTTTCTTCTTCCTCCAGAAGCATGAAGGAGAATTGGTTCTTGGAATGGATAACAGGTAATATGTCGTATTATATTGATTGTTCTATGAAAATTCCATTACGCAGGGCGGGTGCTTTTATTTGTGCAGAGGACAAAGCTCTATTTGCACTGCTCATATATCTCATTCAATAATCCCAGCAGTTGCAATGGCGTCGGATGCATCCGAGGGGGTGGGGGGGGGGGGGGGGGTGGGGGGGGGGGGGGGACAGAGGTATCAAAACGGTACTCGACTTTGGGTATGAGTTAATACTGGGATTCTTAAAACGTATCTTAAATTGCAATGTAACACCCAATAGTATTAACATTATATACATTGTTTCTTGAGAGCAACAAGGAGCCATCTACAATTCTATGGCATTGCAGGTGGCGCCTTGTTGCGCCCAGGAGATGATATATAAGGCTTTAAATCTCATCCCGTCGGTTGTATAGTTTCTTTATTTGGTGATTTTCGACCAGCCTTTGTCAGTATACACGATAACCCCCCCCCCCCCCCCAACCCCCCTCCGTCTTTGGCATAGGCACTCGGAAAAGTCGTTAGAAACCAATACTAATAAAGGAATTTGTCAGATATAGTTTTTGGAACGTAAAGTCTTTTCCACTTCTGCAGTTCTAGCAAAGAAGAGTACGCGCCTCTTTGTGCCTCCTTCGGTCTCTGGAAAAAGGGGCGGCAATCCATTACTCTCCCCATTTCCTGTCATTTCGAGCAGTGACGCCAGTAGTAAAATGAAATTGGTCAAGAGGAACTTTGTATAAATCAAGTTTTCAAAAAAAAAAATCTGCTATTGGTATGGCGAGGGTCGGTCGCGGCGGGCGGCCCTTTCTGCTTATAACTTAATTGTTTCTGGGCGAATTTTGATAATATTTAGTATGTGACTTGATATGCATGTTCAACATCTGATGACGGGAAATTGGGAGTTTCTATGTTTTTTTATAAGAGTTATGGCCCTTTGTTAAAATCGACTAATTGTGAGCTTCAAAAAACGTCAACCGATTTGACTGATATTTGGCACATGGGTTTTAAGGAATATTGTCTTGATCAAGTTCGAAAATGGGCTCGATCCGATGTACGGTTTTTACAAGAGTTATGGTCTTTTGTTAAAATTGACTAATTTTGAGCTTGATAGCGCGATAACTGCCATTAACGTCAACGGATTTGACTGATATTTGACACATGAATTTTAAGGAACAATGTCTTGATCAAGTTCAAAAATGGGCTCATTCCAATGTACGGTTTTTACAAGAGTTATGTTCCTTTGTTAAAATTAGCATTCGGAAGCTGACATGACAAAGTCACTCAAACTCTATGCAGCATCCAGAAAACCAGCTGCTGACAAGCTTTGGCGAATTGTTAAAATCTGTTCTAAATACGCATGCACCATTGAAAACTCGCACACTGACAGCTCGACCACCAGCACCCTGGATAAACGAAAACATAAGGCGAGGAAAGCGGTCCCTTAGGAAGTCAGAAAGGCTCTGGTGGTCTAGTGGCCTAACGGTTCACCATGCACTTTATGTCAACAAACGTAACCATCTTAAACTTATGTATGTGAAGAGAAAAAACAATAGTTCATGGACAAACTAGAAGAATGTAATTCATCAAAACAGATTGTTTCAATGACTGATAAAATGCTCGGCAAAGGTAAAACCTCCACGTTGCCAAATAACGTACCTCAGTCTCAACTATCTCAATTTTTTTCACAGTTTTTCACCCAGAAAATTGAAACACCGCAATTAAATGACTTACAGTCCTATTGAAACATCACATACTCCTTTCGATGGACATGAACTGTCAACTTTCAGATCTGTCACAGACGATTTCACCCGTAAATTAATAAAAACCTCACCATCTAAAAGTTGTATCCTAGATCCAATTCCCACCAATTTACTGAAATCTTCTTTGCCTGGACTAATGCCTACTACAACCCAAATCATAAATAGTTCACTCCTATCTGGAGCGGTACCTCCCGAGTTCAAACATGCAGTTGTTACATCTCTTCTTAAGAAAACAAATCTAGACGATAACACTCTTAAGAACTACAGATCAATTTCTAACTTGCCATTTTTATCAAACATTCTTGAAAAAACCGTTCTGTCTCAGCTAAGAGAGCATCTTACAATAAACTCTCTCTTTGACACATGTCAGTTGGCTTACTGAGAGAACCACAGCACTGAGACTGCTTTTTTACACATTACAAATTCTCTATCAGCCATGCTGATGATGGAAGAGTAACCGTGTTGACTCTATTGGACCTATCAGCAGCATTTGACACAATTGATCATCAGATAGTGCTTGAAAGACTCCAGACCATCTTTGGTATCACTGGTAATGCCCTCAAGTGGTTTTGAACATATCTGTCGGGGAGATATCAGACTGTCAGCACAGGTGGTCTGCCCCCCCCCCCCCACCCCTCAGAAATTACAATTTGGTAACCCCTCTCACCAATAATCAGCCAAAAAGGCTATGACCATTACATATATGCTATGCAACTCCTTAAAACCTTCATCACTTAACAATTTAGATGAGTCACTACAAGTTGTCAAAAACTGGACCAAATCGGTTAAACAATGGATGATTAGAAATAGATTGAAATTAATCGACGATAAGACAGAAGCCGCATTGGTCGGCACATACTCAAAAGTTACCCCACTCCTAAACCATCACTTGTCAGTTGGTAATTCAGTCATCCCTTTCAAGAACTGTGCTAAGAATCTTGGGGTTCACATTGACTCCTGCTTAACAATGAATGAGCAAGTTGGACATATTTGTCGTACTTCCTATCTGTCAGTGGGTTTTGGGCGGGTGGGCGGGCGGGCGGGAGGTCGACGGGCGGTCGGGCGGCGGGCGGGCGGGCGGGCGGGCGGGCGGGCGGGCGGGCGGGAGAGCGGGTGAGCTGACGGCCCCAGGGGGTTTCCAGCGAGCGAGTGAGTGAGTGAGAATGAATAAGTATCTGTGCACCTCAAGTCAACCATGAGCACACACTTATTTTCTGCATGAGGGTCCCAGAGACTCCACGGGTCAGGTGATTATTATATCTTGAATTATATCGTCAGTGTAATGGTAGGATATGTCACAGTAATAAGTGATACTACTACTACAACTATTAATTCCACTGTATTTCATATTCACCAAATTTCTCTTTCCAGACATGTTTTCTTTGTGCTAAGCTACTTCATATATTTCTACAATATCTTCCTCGGTATGGTGTCTTGTCTGTTGCGTATTCTTAAATCGCTTGGCTTGGGACTGCTTTTACTCTCCAGACTTGATCTCAGTACCCTTCCAAGAAAATTCGAGAATTTAGACCCAGGTAAGAGTCTTATGTATACCATGATTACCTATTCTACTATATATCGAAAGCCTATGACATAGAGTTTAGCTTTACACGCCAACTGTGGTGAACACACCAGCAACAGGATTTCAGTAGTTAAAATTTACACCTACAGTGGAACTACATCCAAGCTGACCTTTGGTGACGTCGACCTGAATGCGAACTTGTCAAAATTTATCGCACTTCGCCTCGCGACTCATATATTGTCCATTGATTGCAACAAGGCGACATTTGCAATGCAGATAGAAGGATAGATAGATATACTTTATTCAGGAGCATTTGTATAATACAGAGTAATACGTTTGATATAAACAAAAACATTTAATATGTGCTGCTGGGAGATGGCATAGCCAGATTGGCTGTCTACCTGCCATCACCCTAAAAACTAGAACTAAGTTACATTAAATTTAATTCAGTTCAGACCAGGCTACGTTTTCCTTTTGAATCCTCAAAACTTGAGACAGCAAATAGAAAATAAAGTAGGCGACTGTGAACTTGTAAGAGAAGTAATTTCACAAACCTGGCTTACCCTGCCAACTAAACGAGAATTTCGCAATAATAATAGGTCAATCTGACTGATATCTGCAAATACAGTTAAAACTAGAAGTCCTGTCATGAAATGCGCACAAATAGCACGCTCATATGCGCGTTAATGTACGCGTTATGACCCAAGTAAAGCTATCAAATTCTTTACATATGGCCTGTGCACAAGCAATGTTTCAGCCAATGGACCTCCGGGTAACCCGGAGGTCCATTTGCAGAAACATTGCGTGTGTTTGCTATGAGTAACCATGAGAACCTGCCGTGCTTTGGATGCCATTCGATATGGCAATTGCGCGCATTTCCAACGCGCAATTAAGCCTAGATAAGCGCACTATTCGTGACAGGACTTCTAGTTTTAACTGTAAGAGCTAAGTAACGAAGTGATTAATTTTGACTACAACAAAGATTTGAACGGCGCTGTGTACCATAGGCTGACGGGTTCTGACAATCATGGGCACCAGCTCCAGTTTATGAGGGACAACTCAAGACGGAGGCCACTGTTGGTGTTCCACTTTCTCAGATGGCGTCTCGTTACACTTAAGATACGATCTCCAACTCTAGAAATCAAAGGTCATGGCAATATATTCCAAATACAGGGGAAGATGTATTCGGATTCTTTTAGCGGTTGGAAATTCATAGGGAGCGGTGGGACATTATCAGTCAAAAGGGGAGTTGGGTTTGAAAATGGTTTTCTAAAAGGTTGGACGGTTGGCAGTCGGTGGGAGGGGGGTATAGAGGGAAATGCAGAGGGGGCAGCTGATGTACATCGATGGGTGAATATACCGGGGTGCCGGGAGTGAGTGGGTGACGTCCTGCTAAGAGTTTCATTGTATTATATGTAGGATTGTTGAAATTATTTTTAGGATTGTAGACTAAAACGGATGTAGAAAATTGCCTGTTTCTGGTTAGAATTCAGGATTACGGCTTTTAGATATCCAAATTTAAAAACAGTGTTCAAGTTAGGTGAGAATGCACCACTAACCTCTATATAATTGGATTGCTGGAACTCTCATTGGTCACATATCGACAATTATCTCCACCACCACCAACAACAACAACAAAATTCTCGAAAGTTTTCAATTTCCCAACGCCTAGAAATCGCCAATTGCTTTTCAAAGAATATACTTTGATGTCTATAAAAATAAATGTCTTGACAATCTACCCATTTTTCGTGGAAATACAAAGTGAATATTTACAACAAACACAGTAAATCTTATTGACAGAAAATAAGAACTAGCGTTCGTTCTAGGTAAACAACATGCCTTTTGATGAAGTGAAAGCTGTTACGCTGTGACTACAGTCACAGCGTAACAGATTTCACGTCATCAAACGTCATGGATTGGGAGGAGTTATCGCGCTGATTGTCTTGACGCCATCTTAGGGTGGTGGGGGGGGGGCAGTTTGAGTGGCGACGATTGTCGATGACGTTCCAGCTCTCCATTTGAATGGAGATCAGTATAGTAGTTTCTCAGTCAGTTCGGGATTAAGGTCATAGACTCTCCGACGGACAACTGCGGTGCAACTTGTCACCGCTTGCAACCAGAAAAGACCATCTACGTCACTGAAGATACCCTCTTCTAGAAGCAGTGGCGTAACCATGGGATGGGGCTGTGGAATCCCCCCACCAAAAAAAACAAAACAAAGGGACCCCCCGAAAATACTGACGTTCTTTGGAACCGCAAATTGCCTCCATATACCTCCAATAGGGGTTTATTTTCAATTTTTGTTTACCCCCCCCCCCCCCCACACACACACACACACTCACACACACACGCACACCTCTACCAAGTCGAGAGGGTTACCACTTCCATACCTTTCCCCAACTTAAGACTTAATAAAAAACAAAAATGCTGACACCCCAAAGAGATCCCTATGCCCCACCCCTAATATAGATACCTGGCTACGCGCCAGTCTCGAAATGAAAGTTAACCTATACTTTATTTCAATCCGAGACTAAATTATAACGCGACACATATCTATAGAATTCCTTTTTCGTCGTATACGCTTTTGTGATAACGTAAGATGTGCCACAATGATTGCGCAACACGTGTAACACGGGCATACTTCCATTAAACACCATCTCACAACTTCCCACTAGCAGAAAACCACTTACGAAATCTCTCTTATGTCAGTCCTTTCACGGATTCTTTGAGGTCTGGGGATACAATACTTTTTCGTAGTGTGTGCTTTTGATACTGTATATTGTGACACACTGTGTTCACAACAAATCAAGCACACGCGCGCATCATACATACCATCAAACACCTGCCCCACATTATTGTGAAAACCGCTTCAAGCATCCTTTTTTCAGAATGCTATAGACTTCAGCTACCCTTGATGTGGTTTGTGCCTGTGTGTTCGATTCGTTTGAGGCATATTTGGAAGGAACTTAAAATTCATAAGACCCTAAAATTAAAGGGTTACTGAGTGTTGTGTTGAGGGTATCGGTATTATGGGGCCAGTAACGCTGACATCTGTGGCAGTTGTCATGGCGCCAAAACATTGTCCCGCACGTAGGTTAGCATAACACCTGCCAAGTCAGCAGTGGCGTAGCGGAAAATCGTGTGCCCCCCCCCCCCGCGAGGTAGAGACGGGGGCCCTTTCATAATGGTGGTTGCCTTTAAAACGGGAGCAAATTTAGTGTTGTTACTGTGTGCACAGCATACTGGATTTCACGTAGTACAAACGCCATAAATTAAATGAAGGTATAGCCTATAGGATCGATTCTAAAAGTACGATCCCCACCATCCAACGTTACACACATGCACGCCCAACATGTGTGACTTGGGAGGCACCATGTATGTATATTGTTCATTTCTCACCCCTATCAGTTACAATGATGTAGCGTTCACTTAACCCTTTACCTAACCTGAAAAGCAGACGACACTTGCAAAAATAATTCTTGAATAACTAATTTTTTTCATTTTTTGTCTCAAAAACATAGGTTATGACCCCTCGTTGGAACGAGCTCGACGAGCTCGTTCCAACGAGGGGTAATAACCTATGTTTTGAGACAAAAATGAAAAAAAAATGAAAATTGGCGATTTTTGAAAATAGCGCTGGCCGGTTTTGACCGTTACGTTAGGTAAAGGGTTAAAAGAATAATACATAGACTACAAAGAGTACGTCGTGTGGAAGTGAGAGTTTGAAATTATGTGTATTTGGTACACAGTCTCTCTCTCTCTCTCTCTCTCTCTCTCTCTCTCTCTCGCTCTCTCTCTCTCTCTCTCTCTCTCTCTTTCCCTCTTTCTTCCAGAGTTGGGACGTCCTTCAAGACGCCCCCCCCACTTCTAGCCCCCCCCCCCCCCGCAATGTGGGCCCTACATGCCCATCCCCTACACCACTGCAAGTCAGATGGTGGAAAGAGGTTCTTCTGAATATATCGATATGATCAGTATCATGGATGCTAATTTGGGCGACCATGTTGTGATGTAAAATTCGAGAGAGATCATTGGATTGCAGATACCACCATGGTAATACGCGATGTAATACATGTTCAGCATACGGTACACATGGTGTCGATATCGATATGTGCTTGTAAGACAGTCCAACTTCCTATCTATGGCCAACAGGCAGTCCTGCATAGCCAACAAAGACAATACACGTGCTTGAGCGACGCTGACGTTCAAAAATGGATATGATTGATTGGGGCGCGGTGGCGTTGCGGTAACCGGTTCTCGTCAGATCACCGAAGTTAAGCAACGTCGAGCCCGGTTAGTCATCGGATGGGTGACCGTCTGAGCTATCGATTCGGACTCCCGTGTAATGCCCTTGGGCAAGGCACTTAACCCCGATTGTCCACATGGGGGCACGATGACGCCGTGTACTAAGGCGTACTGCACGTCGATGGTGAGCATGTCTTCAACCAATCTAACCCTGCCTGTGCCGCAGTGCGGAGTTACGTGGTTAGGGAGCTGGCAGCTGCTCGTCGTTGCTCGGTGGTTCTCTCCGGAATCTCCTCCACCCGTAAAACTGTCACGGTCATGATTAGTGACTTTAAACACCAATAAATAAATAATATGATGGATTGTTTGATCCTAATTGGTCAATTAGCTTGTTCCACGGCTTTAAATTGTATAAAATATGGATATTCGTCCAAACTGAAGAGCCTTCTGATCTACTGGATTAGACACTATTAAAATGGAACACACCTACAGAAAACCACAAATTGTCAGTAGACGTCTTTCAGTGGATAAATCGTATGGACAGCCGTTTTCGGAGCTGAAAATAAACCGAAATAAGTATGGACCGCCACACTACACTAACTGCTGAATCCATAGAAACAAACTCAACCACGGAACACCTCCTGCACATACATAGACTTCACCCCAACCCATTCGTTACCACAGCAACCACGCGACGCCATGCAATCAAAAATGGTCGCCACCTTCAACATTGTGGGCGACAAAATGGGCAATGGATGCATGTGTTAATCTAACGCGCGTTGCGCATGCGCTCCGATACGATGTATAATCTGAGTAATAACGTCACACATTAGCCCCTTATGGGTGGCAGCTACATCGATTGCGATATCTCACCAACTTCACATTTCCCTTCAAACGAATAGACCTGGAAGGTGCCCAAGATAATAGGAGCGAGAAATTCGTCATTTGATTCTGTTCTTCGAAACCCGTTTGCTCTCAAAACAGCGGAATAAGGTGGGCCATGCCACACTCCACTCAGATCATATATTTCGCCGCCCCCACACCTTAAACTTTTGATGAAATAAACTATTATTTATTTATTAATTAATTAAATTATTTATTTATTTGGGTTTAACGACATTTCGACAGCCAGAGTAACCTCGTGTCTGAAAAAAAAACTATTACCCATACACGTTTTCCAATAATGATTCAATTATTATAATAATAATATTATTATTATTGTTATTATTAAAAAATTACCAAACACGAATAGCTGTGGGCACTTGCGTCTGGAATAACTAAAAAAATTAATTTTTTGTTCTCGCCTGAAAATTATGCATGTACTTATGGTCGCTTATTGGAACAAACTCAGCGAACTCATTCCATTTAGGTATCATAAGATATAATTGGAAAAAACGTTATCCCTCCCAGGGAGGGGGGGGGGGGGTCGCTAAGGTGGTTTATGGGGTGTGACACTCCATCTAATTATTTTTCCAGTCGGTACGTTTTCGTCAGGATTGGAGTCCAAGATCCCGATTCTCTCCTGCTGTGCTTTCTTAAAATGCCCACAGTTGGTGAAGGGATGTGTGTGTGTGTGTGGGGGGGGGGGGGGGGGAGGGGGATCAATGCGACCAATTATGCGTACTGTTAATTAAATAAGAATTTTAATCACGATTACTATATGTGTATTTTATTTATGTACTAATTTATTTCCAAGAAGTCTTGAGGTTTTCAACTAAAACCCAGACTGCCCAAGGGGCGCACATCATCAAGGCAAGCCTTAACCCTTTACCCAACGAATCAGTGTAACCGCCCGCGTATTATGCAAATTCAGCAGTTGAAAAAATATTATTTTTCCAAAAATTTCAACAAAACCATATCATGTGACACCTCGTTGGAACGAACTCGTCGAGCTCGTTCCAACGAGGGATCACATGATATGGTTTTGTTGAAATATTGTGAAAAAATTGAAAAAATGATATTTAAAATAATAAATTTTGATATCGTCTGCATTGGGTAAAGGGTTAAAGGATGGCATGCCTTGTTGATGTTTTTTGAATATTAGTTGATCGCGACCTGATCTGTGACACTCGGGACAAATCAGGTTTCAACCCCACGCCCCCAAATCTGCCACCTTCGTGACGACCCCGACCCCCTCCTTCCTCACCACACAATTTATTTATTTTATTTATTGTGATTTAAAGACACTTTTGACAGCCGGGGTCACCTCGTGTCGGACAGTTTTACGGGTGGAAGTGGACGGATTGCCAGAAGAGAACCACCGAGCAACGGCGAGCAACTGTCAGACTCCCCAACGAACTAGCTCTACACAAATAGGGCTAGCACTGGTTGAAGACAAGTGCACCATCGACGTGCAGTGCGCCAAAGTGCCCTCACGGGGGCAATCGGGATTGAGTGCCTTGCCTAAGGACACAACGCAATTATCCCTCGTACCCTGAGTACTGGCACATAGAGCACTAGGGCTGCCACAATTAATCGATTAATCAATTGTCGATCGGTCATGCCAAAATCGATTAGTATTTTTCGTTGTCGAAGAATCTGTAAATTTTACTCCGTTTTTGACGTTTAATAATTTTTTTTAAAAAACTGATGAAAAAACTATTGTTTCTAAAGGTAAAAGGTCAAGAACGTCGATGTGATATCTCAAGAAGCCGTTAGAAGCATTTGTCTTTTACGTACATTCAAAGCTTTGATGTTCTGAACTTTTGAACCGTCAGTGTAATAATCAAGACCGGTCGCCAGTTGCGAACTTGTGAAGTTCGCAACTGACGACCGGTCTTGATTATTACTCTGAAGTTTCAAAAGTTCAGAACATCAAAACTTTCAATGTACCAAAAAGAGGGTCGTCTTCGTTATGTACTTGAGGTAGGTCACCTGACTTGAACTTCATTTTTAACGACTTCAAAGAGAGTGGGAGGGGGGTCGATTATTATCGATTATTTGGGACGATTAATCGATTCCTAAATTAAAAAATCGTGACAGCCCTTTAGAACACATTGGAACTCAGGGGACACCCTGGCGGGGATCGAACCATAAACCTTTCGGCTTGAAGTCCAATTCTGCAACACTGAACCATGACGCTTCCTCCCTCACCACACAAACACGCTTTCATTTAACACAAAGTGCAAGTTTAAGCCGCACATTCTACTTTTTCAGGTTTCCAGGCCTATATAGGATTTATGCATGTTGAAAGTGCGCATACGCATCCGGCAGTAATCATCTTCTGTAGGATTATGAGTATACCTGTTAAACTGAAAGCTGCTGAAAAATCAGTCTCAGAAAAGGGGAGTTGTGTGGAGATGGGTAAGTTAAACCGATCTTATTGTTGGAAACTTTTTGATTCGTTTGTAATCGCCAAACACGACCGCTTGTGTGGCCCAGCAATACGTTAGGCCATCGTCTGATAATATTAAATGACAAGTAAATTGATGCCTTAGGGGGTGGCTAGACCAATAAAACATTTAATCCTGTTTCCACAAGATGGCTATTTGAAAACATAAACGGTGTCCTCCACTTGTTTAGTTAAACGTGTACCTTTGGTGTGCCGCTATGATTTCTCAATCAGTTTACGACCGACGTTGATGCAAGTGGATATTTCAATATTTTGTTAAGTGGGCCTATGTTACAACTGAATTAAGGTTTGGTCAGCTTCGCCATTTTGTTCAGTATTTAGAATTTCTTCATCTATAATAATTTTTCTGTAACTGATTAGAGAGTGTCTTCATGCATTCGCCGATAAATAGTAAAAAAACATATCCCCATTAACAAAATGTCATTTGCCTCAGTTTGAATGTGAAGCACATGATAAAACATGATAGCTATTATTCTTAATCCCCATCATCCACTCATCTCTATACAAATGGATCGATGGAACGCCAGCGAAAAACTTCGCAATTCAGTCCCCCTCTCTACTCAATATGGCGTCAGATCAACAATAAAAACAATAACACCTCCAATCGACGTCGTTTGATGACGTGTAAGCAGTTACTCGAGTAACTGCAGTCACAGCGCATTAGCTTTCAAATCATAAAATCCTCAATCTCGCCACTTATTTTTGGAATTAAAATAAGTTTTGAATATTCAGTTCCTATTGTCGCGAAAAATGTGAACGTCATCAAAATATTCATTTTTCACAGATACCGAAGTATATTCTTTATAAGGTTATTGCGAGGCTTCGGAAAAGTGAAAACCTTCGAGAAGCATTTTCTTTTTGAGCTTTGTCTGGTTTTAGAGACAATCCCCTCACTCCAACTCCCCCCCCCCCCCCCCCCCCCGATCGAGGTAGGTCAGACACTTTTTCAATATGTGTGAACAGTGAACGCCATAGAAATCCTTTTAAAAGATCAGAACAGAGCTTTAATTGTTAACCCGCTGGGTAATAAAACAGCCATGACTGGATTTGATGAAAAATACATATTCATTTAACTCCAGAAAATCGAAGTAACAAAATTCATGCAGTTGCAGGAGGAAAATTTGATCAAATGTGCCCAAATTATTTCAGAAGAAAGAGAAATTCTGCCCTGGGCGGGAATATCCGCCAGCAGCAAGCAAGGAGTTAAACCCGCGCATACAGTTTTTGTGTAATGCGAAAGATGGAAGTCCGTGAGTTAGACAACATAATAAATTGAAAATGGTGATCTTATACTTATTCTAGAAATGTTTTATTGTTTTATCCAACATCCCTGACTTATATCGCCATGAAATTCGACTTTCGGTAGAGTTATCCCCCTTGAAATTATTAGACGAGCGAGGAGGGTCCAATTAAGAAGCCGGTAATTGTTGAGAAAACACCTCTGACATCAGAAGAAAATAAAAGCCATGTTCCCTTTTGTCACTGTTACAGACTTATATCGTTATGAAAATGTACTTTCGATAGAGTTATCTCCCTTGAAATTATTAGACGAGCGAGAAAGGTCCAATTAAGAAGCAGGTAATTGTTGAGAAAACCCCTCTGACATCAGTAGAAAATGAAGCCAAATTTTCTATTGTTACTTTTAATAACGAAAGAAACAGACAGCGCTCGGAGTTGTCTGTTGTTTTCTTTTATTAAAAGTAACAAAGGGAAATTTGGCTTCCTAAGGAAAGCTAATTAGAAGTAACTATCACACCTTTCAGCACTAAATGTCTCGTCCACTTTGTTTAGCGAATGTGTTTTTACTGCAATTTGTAAGATTTTATTCTTGCCACGAAAAAATGGGTTAGTCTCACTTTGACGGCAGCCTTCTATTAATTATCAGTGACCAGCATTATGTAATGTTGTTATAGTTTGTTTCTATTAACTATCTGACTGGTGATAAGTTTGGTGATTTGTTTGAATTTCTTGCCGACAGCCTTCAAATAATTTACAGGTGTATTTTTTAAAGTGAGCACCTTTCTCTTAAATATGTTCATCCAAACTGAATGCGGCATTTTGTGTTAAAAGTTAAGCTCACAATATGTTTGTAGTTGAATTTTAGTTAATTCACTGCATGGGTATATATATATATATCCCCCACCTCACTTCTTCCACACATCAAAATGGCTAACGTTCAAGTGAGGGCAACTTATATCCTCCAACGGTAGAGGTTTAAGGCATCTAGTATACAATGATTACAAATATAGAATAGAATCTCGAAGGGCCGACGCAATTCACTGGATATGCTGCAACAAAGAATGTGGAATAACACTGAATAAGAAAATGATATGATATGTTCCGGTGGAACACAACACAACCATCCACCAGATTTCAACCAAATTAAAGTTGATAAGTTGTTGGCGACAATGAAACAAACTGTGATTTGCGAGTCTAAAACTGTCTCTTCAATATACCAAGAACTTGTATCGTTACTGAGAAACGGCGAAAGTGAATGTGCCAACTTTTTATAGTGTTAGGTCGTCTTTGTACCGTTCCCATACTAAGACCAGACCACCTCTTCCAAAGACTCGGTCAGGCATAGATCTACCAGATAATTATCAAATGACTACAACCGGTGATGAATTTCTTCTGGCAGAAAACGGAGAAAACGAAAAACTTTTAATATTTGCAACAGAGAGTAATCTCGGATTTCTTGCCGCGGCGGAGAAACTGTTCTGTGATGGCACCTTTGACAAGTGTCCTAAAGAGTTTTTTCAACTTTACACCGTGCATGCTTTTGTTGAAAATAAACTGGTTCCACTTGTTAATGGATTTCTTCCAAATAAAACATGATTTTGATCTTATAGAATAAAATATTGTAAGAAATAAGAAATAAATTGCTCTTGTTACTACTTATTCACCCCGCCGGCAAACTGCGACATTCCCCAAACGTTAGCTCTACAACTTTAAAACCAAACTACAATCCTCTGCTCTTTGATATATAGACAATAAACATATAGTGTGTTTTTATATCTGTGTTATACAACGAGTTGAAATATGGTTTATTTTTTCGAGGCTTCGCCGAGAAAAAATAAACCATATTTCAACGAGTTGTATAACACAGATATAAAATACACTATATGTTTATTGTTTTTATCTGATAACAAACAGACACCCGTCTCGTGCGTCTACCCGGCTTATATATGCTTCCCACGGGCCTCCAAAGAAAACCAGTCTACGAGACAAAAGAAATAGGACAAGACGCATAGAGTTGTGTCCCTTACATTACAAAATCGATGACGGCGATTGTAAAGTGCGATTGCACTTCTTGCATCATGTAACTGCGCTGGAACAAAATAAATTTCAACTATTTTATTAACAGTAACAAAACGGTGTTTCAGTAGAGTTATTCTTTTTTTGACATAGTTCCAGTTTTCTTCCGTGTTTTATGCTGTAGTCCCAATATAACAAATAATTTTGCGTTTGTTTACAATTTTTACGAAGTGTTTTTTTTTTTTTCAGGTAGAGCAGACGAACTTTTAATTAGCGCAGTTCCGCGAGTACTTTTGATCGAGGCCGTGACTATAAATAGTTCGCAGTCGCCGCATACTAATTACTATTAACATTCAAGTAATTTCTACAATGTTTTGAAGCAAAATTTTAGGTTGCCTTTATTGAAGCAAAATAAATAAGAAATGACACCATCAGAGGATTTTGACAAAGTGCAATAAGCGTACAATTAAAACCTGCCCTGTGATATAACGATGTTTCATGAATGGATGAATGAAAATGGAATTAAAAGAGGTCAGAGGTCGTTCGCATAAATTATAATTATATACAACACCCGTTGTATATACTTCAAGTATATACAACGGTTGTTATACTCTATGGTTATCAGATAAATAGGATTATTCACACCTCCGTGTACCACCTTTGGAAACAATAGCCGTCGGCAAACCGAGACGACCCCGAAAAAATAGCAAATCTCACCCCCAGACGTTTATATTAATGAGAATGACTGTGACTGCGTTGCATGTCACGATGCGCACACTGTTGATATAATGAGAACAGATAAAAGATAACAGAACATCAAATAATAGGTAAAGCGCCGTTTCCTTGATTTTAAATGGGTTCAAACAGAAAATAATAGCCAAGCGTTCAAACTGATTGGAAAAAATTGTAAAAAGCTAGCTCCATCTGTTTTTATTAGGGCTGTCACGATTAATCGATTGTCGATCGGTCATGCCAAAATCGATTAGTATTTTTCGTTGTCAAAGAATCGGTAAATTTTACCCCGTTTTTGACGTTTAATAATTAAAAACAAATGATGAAAAAACTATTGTTTCTAAAGGTAAAAGGTCAAGAACGTCGATGTGATATCTCAAGAAGCTGTTAGAAGCATTTGTCTTTTAGGTACATTCAAAGCTTTGATGTTCTGAACTTTTGCACCGTCAGTGTAATAATCAAGACCGGTCGCCAGTTGCGAACTTGCGAAGTTCGCAATTGGCGACCGGTCTTGATTATTACACTGACGGTGCAAAAGTTCAGAACATCAAAGCTTTATTATTAATATTAACACTTTGGCCGGCCGCTGATTTGTCGCGGTTCTCGTATGAGAAGGCCTTGGTTACCCCTGTTCTACCAACTGCCTCCCTATTCCCACGCTTCTTCTCTCTTCCCAACACTCGGAGACGAACTGCTTGATGACATCCCTTGCCCCATTCTTCCCAATCTCTCCGATTAGCATATTAACCCTCTCCTTTGAGTCGCCCCCTAACCACATGTCCTTCATTCTCCCATCCCACTTCCCCATTATACTCCCCGTGAATCTTGTTCTTTTAAACTGGTATTTTTGGCATACTAGAAGAAAGTGTTCCAAGGTCTCCACCACGCCCAGATTACACATCTGGCACTCCTTTTCACTGTTTTTCCCAATTTTCCCCCTCAGCTCCAGGGACCGCGACCTCAGCTTGAACAACAGTGACCCCCCAAAGGTGCCATCAAGGTACTTTTCAAAACCAGGCTTCTCTTTATCACGCAGGCCACCCAAAGAGCTCTTTGATTTGACCCCCTCTCGCCAATTACGGTTACAATCCTCCATGGCCCTTTCTCTGACGATCCTTTTACCCTGGTTTGCGCCAACGTCAAGGTCCGAGATCTTCAATGAGTAGTTTTCTACCAGCTCCCTCACTTGGACCATCCACCCCGTTTTGATATTTGAGTTGAAAGTTCTCAGGAACATTACTTTACACCATCGGCTATCGGGGAGATTTACCAAATAATTAAGATAACTGAGTTCCAATAGGTCTATCCTGTCCTTGATCCTCATCCACCCAAGCTCACCCCTTATTGCTTCTAGCGCTGCGGCATTACTCGACCCTGTTATCCATCGGCCTGCATCGTTCTGCAGGATTTCCAAGCTCTTAACAGCCGTCTGGTTTAGGGGTACAACTTCAGTACCGTATGTTATACCTGGCAGACCCACCATTTCCCAAATGGTTTTCCCCACGGAAACCTTATTGAAACTGTTTCTCCCTATAAGTTTCATTTGGTTAAGGATTCGCTTCCCCTTCAGAATCAATTTATTTGTGAGGTTTCGGTAGATGCCTCTTCCTGTGATGTTTATTTTTACCCCCAGGTACTCATAGTCACTAGTCTCTCCTACACTAAGAAGTCTGCTGCTACCTTCTGGAATGCAGAACTCCCCCGCTCTCCACCTTCGAGTGGGGTCCACTTTGCGGCCCACAGGAATAACTTTGCTCTTGCTTTCATCAAGTTCGAGTGTCCCTTTGCTCCCATATTTCCCAACAATTCCCAGCATCTTCGCTAGCCCCTCTTCGCTTTCTGACACTAACACCATATCGTCTGCAAAAAATAGCCCTGGGGTCTTCAAGTCACCAACTACAACCCCCTCGTCGCTATGCAGGAGTTCATCTCCTGAACCTTTGATGTACAATGCAAAAAGAATTGGCGAAAGGATACATCCCTGTTTTAGGCCTATCTCCATAGGCACGCGTTTTGTTGTAATGTTTCCCAGGCTAAGTTCACTCTGTACATCTTTATATACCTTTGATGTACAATGCAAAAAGAATTGGCGAAAGGATACACCCCTGCTTTAGGCCTATCTCCATAAGCACACGTTTTGTTGTAATGTTTCCCAGGCTAAGTTCACTCTGTACATCTTTATATAATGCTTTCATAATCCCAACAAACTCGCCTCCCAAGCCCAGAGCCTCCAGCTTGCGCCACATACCCTCCCTTCATACTCCATCTTATACCTTTTTAACATCCAAAAAGGCCATAAACATCTTTTTCTTTTTTGCTTTCGCGGATTCTATCATTTGGGATAGCGTGAAAAGATGGTTAGTGACTCTCCTTCCTTTCCTGAAGCCATTCTGGATTTCTCCCAAAAAAACCCTTCTCTTCAATCACCTCCTCTAATCTCCCATACAGGACTTTACAAAAGACTTTTCCAATGTTGCCGCTGACAGAGATCCCTCGATAGCTATCCAAGACGTATTTTCCCCCTTTTTGTGAATAAATGTCACTTGACTTTCCCTCCACTCCTTTGGGACCTCTTGTTTTTCTATGGCTAAACTGAATGTATCAAAAAAAGGATCGTCTTCGTTGCGTACTTGAGGTAGGTCAACTGACTTGAACTTCGTTTTTAACGTCTTCAAAGAGAGAGTGTGTGTGTGTGGAGGGGGGGGGGGGGGGGTCATCTATGTACGATTAATCGATTAATGGACGATGGATCGATTCCTAAATTAAAAAAATCGTGACAGCCCTAATTTTATACTACCTTGCAGGAACATGCCTGGAGTTTTGTGAAATGATGTACACATCGATAAATTAACGTCACTAATATTCGAAATTTCAATATTTACATGAACTTACCATTCTCTTAGTGTTAACACTTTCAACATTGGCGCCCTGGATGGTATCATTTCAGTCAATACAGTCAACGCCGAAATGGGCGAAAACATCCTGGTTTGTTGGGAGGTTCGGCAATAATTTAATCCAACAGCTCTGTCGAACGGTTGGATGAAACTATTACCGAGCCTCTCTTCAGATTGTTTGCTCTTTATATCGTCCTGTCGTTCAATACCAATTTTTTCTTCACTCAAAAATTTATGCACACCGTTTAGAAAAGGTTACATTTATTGGCAGCTTTACAAATTAAGGGGAGTTAATAACGTCCAATGACGAAAATTGTCAGCCATGTTCAATATACAATTTACTTACATCGTATACACAATCTATTTTAGGTACAGTACGGGGAGAGTGGATTGTAACTAAATCACCCGCGGAGTGGAGTTATCACCCAACCTATAACTTGGCTGAAACTTTTGCTTGTGCTGGTTATGCTTTGCAACAAATTTGCAATTATTGCTTGGGTGGAATCTCCTCTCTGCGGGTGATTTAGTGATGTTACTCTCTCGACGTACTGTAAATATACATTTTACAATATGCGAAAAGAAACACTGAGCATAATAGAGGGGCTGCTGGGCCACTGGTCCTACCCATACCCGTATTAACTCACTATGTTTATTATAGTATTGCCTGATTCAGTTAGAAAGATACCTCAGTTTAATATCCATGTCCTGAAATCGGATCCCAATAATCCCGTAACCGCGAAGTACAGATGTAAATGGTGAACAGAATGGGTTAAAACTTTACACACGCTCACACCAATCAGCCTGAACAAAAAGGATTTCTAACTTATATTTAACTAAATATACAATTTAGTTTTTGCTTTGGGTGGGGGGAGGGGGGGTTACTGACAATTTCGACTGCCAGAGTCATATCGTGTCGGACAGTTTTTCGAGAAGCCGGAGTACCCGGAACGACCCTAACTGTCGAACGTGTCGGTAAACCCCAATTTATTGAGGTTTAACGACACTTTTGACAGACAGGGTCACCTCCTTTTGGACAGGTTTACGAACGGGGGAAGCCGGGGTACCCGATGAGAACCACGGAGCAGCGGCGAGTAATGTAAGACTCATTAACGTACCAACTCCGCATAAGCAGGGTTAGAACTAGTTAAAGGCAAGTGCAACATCGACGTGCAGTATGCCTCAGTACAGTGAGTACACCGCGTCACTGCGGCCCCACGGGGGCAATCTGGATTACGTGCCTTGCCCAAGGAAACAACGCAGTTGCCCCTGACGGGGATCGAACTGGTCACCTTTCGGTTTGAAGTCCAATGCCATACCACTGCCGCGTCCCCGGCGAGTAACTGTCAGCAACTGTCAGTAACTCTGCACTAGTAGACGGCAAGAGCAGCATCGACGTGCAGTACGCCACAGTACACAGCGCAATCGTACTTCCAAGTGAGGAATCGAGATTTGTCATCTCGCTCAAATGATCCAACACATACAGTTAACTCTGGTCAGAATCGAACCGTCGACTCTTGGGTTTAAAATCAAATACTCAAAAAATGAGCCACCGTGCTCCCCATTCAACAGTTGAATCCCCAAATACCCCAGTTATGACACGCGTGACTTGAAGTTAGAGTTTATTGAGGAAATTCCTTATTGGCTTCATACAATGAATAAAAAGAGACTCGACGAGCCGGTCGGTTATAAGACAGGGTGGGTGAGGTAGTGGTTGGATGGGGCAACGTCCCCATTTACTCGGATGAAGGCACGTTGAGGCCTGAGGATAGACAGCAGTGAGAGATTTTCTTATGGACGTTATTGCCTTATAAGGGCGAACGAACTGACACTTGGGAATGTTTCTATTCACATGTTATCCAGGGTACCGGAATCATCCACGATCGAGAGGCAAGGGTATCAAAAAGGGAATTCGACTCTGGATAGAAATTAAGACCGGGAGTTTATAATAATAATAATAATAACACTTTGGCCAGCCGCTGGTTTTGTCGCGAGAAGGCCATGGTTACCCCTGTACTCCCATCTGCCTCCCTATTCCCATCAGAAGCTGTAATGTGAAATTCAATAGTACTGAAATTATGTTTATATAAGCTTTAGAACTTACTCCGTCGACAGCTTCTTTGATTGGTGATTAACGACAAGCTTCCGTCATTATACCCATTACCACCCCCACCCCACCCATTGTCATTGGCACACGTAAAATAAATAAGAAGCCAGTCCTTGAGAGTTTCTCAGTGACAGTTCTCGGGGAGTAAAAAGAGCGGAGGACGCCCCTGGCCTCACTAACCTCAAAGCAAGGAGGCAGGTGCCTCCCTTCCCAGCTTCTGGCGCCCTTGCCTGTTGTCACAATATGTCAGCAAACCATGCGCCATGTAACTTTTATTCCACCCTAGGTCACTTGACAGCAGTGGCGTAGCCATGGGATGGGATGGCTGGGGGAGCCATGGACCCCCCCCCCCCCCCCCAAAAAAAAAAAAAAAAAAACACTGCTCCCCTAAAAACCCTGAATTCTGCGATGTGCATGTGATGTCAACAAATGAATTATGGATGACATACCACGCTTGGTAAAAGTTTGAGTTCTTCTGAGTCTAAAAGGTCTTCCAACAGCGTCTTTTGGGGCTTATCTTTCAAAATGTTTTGAAAATTGCCCCCTCCCCCCCCCCCCCCCCGGTAACACAAATGCGAGACGGACAGCCCCTCCAAACAACTTGGGGCTTATTTTTCAAAACTTTCTCTGAGGAAGATATTTTTTTTAAATGTCCCTCTCCCTCCGACGGTCACACCAACGTGATAGGTACATCGCCTCCATACTTTTCTCCAACTCAAGATTTTGATTTTCCTTGCGACATAAAAATGTTCGGACCCCCAAAAGATCTCTGTGACCTCCACCCCCACCCCCATACACTCTGAAATCTGTTGGGTTAACAATCAACTCAAACCAATTGGGTTCATATTTATTCAACCCAGTTTGATTTGGGTTGGTTATTAATCATTTTTTAGTGTACAGATACCTGACAACGCTTCTGTTCGACCGCCCTCCTGGCCTTGGCATTCTTAAAAATCCAGGAGGGCTAAAAATCGCCCTTTTCACATGGACTAGGGGTGCGATTAGCTCTCCTCAAGATCCAATAAGCTAAAAGTGGCAAAATGAAGTTGTACTATTAACCCTTTACCAAACAGAAGGGCCAAACCGGCCAACGCTATTTACAAAACCCACCATTCAATTTTTATAATTTTTTGTCTCAAAAAAATAGCTTATGACCCCTCATTGGAACGAGCTCGGTGAGCTCGTTCCAATGAGGGGTCAAAAGCTATGTTTTTGAGACAAAAAATGAAAATATTCAGTTATTCAAGAATTTAGTTTGCAGGTGCCGTCTGCTTTTCGTGTTAGGTAAAGGGTTAATGAATTCTGCCTAGTGGGCTTTGTACATTTTACTTGGCGCTGCTAACTAGGTAGTCTCTGTGAGACGGCTACACTGATCCTCCCACACCTCGGGCCTTGGCAAGACCCGAAGGTATGGAAGGGGCAGTGTGGCCATCTCGCTTTCGCAGAGACCACTAACATAGCAGAGATCTGAAAACCTGTGTGTTTTAGGAATAGGATGTTGTGGTAATCATTATTTTCTAAGGCTAGGAGGGCTTTTTTTCGCCCTCCTCAATTTTTTTAAGGCAAGCAGAAGGAGAGAGAATAAATCGCTCTCCTGAAAATGCCAGGCCATACTAGGGTTCAAAGAACAGATATAGCAGGTCGCAAGTGGATATCTGACATGAACAAAACATCAATACAATATTCTTTCAGGTGAAAAAGAAAAGACTGACGTTTTAGAAAAACGAAGAAGAAGGGAAATGGCAATAAACAACTGGCATTTGTTGTATACGCTGTTCAACAATCCAGAAATTCGTGTCATGCGCAAAGGACAACTTCAAAAAAAGATGAAGAATCCCAAACTTTATCGAGAAGAGTATCTCAAAACATTCTCTGATGGCAACGACTCAGACAAAGTTGAAAAGAATGGAATTATCAAAGATCAAAACGGCATCGCACCATCAGCAACAGATATTAAAACAAATGGTTTGCTTAAAAATAGTCCACAAAAGTCTGTCGTCTCCGTTAATTCAAAAACGAAATCACCGAAAAAGAGCGGCAACAATCCAAAAGTTTAAAACGTTTTACTTTTTAACCCTGAAAGATGACAACTTTATCCAACCCTTTACCAAACAGAACGACAATATCCAGGCCTGCAGCCAGTGGGTGTGCCTGAAACCGCCCACGACGCTATGTGTTGGAAATATTTGTTGTTCAAACTGAAAAAAAATTGTTGGGCGTTCGAACGTCAACATTTTCTTTGAAATCTGAAAATTTGAAAAAAAATGTTGATCATATGTCGAAACTACAATTTTCATTATGCAAAATTGCCTTTGTGTTTCCATGACGTAACAGCCGTCACTTATTCCTAGTTCCTTATTCGACATTCGTTATCAACCGATTATATCGGTTGATAACGAATTTCGAATAAGGAACTGGGAATAAGTAACGGTTGTCACTCCCTTTATGTTTCAAATATCCGTTGTATGAAAACGCTTGTTATAAGTACATGGCAGTTGAATATAGTCCTGTTCCTGCCTCAGCACGAAATAAGTTCGTCTATCATTATTATTTATTGAGGTTTAACGACACTTTCGACAGCCAGTGCCACCTCCTGTCGGACACTGAGTTTTACGTGTAGAAGAAGCCAGAGTACCTGGAGAGAACCACTGAGCAACGGCGAGCAACTGTCGGCTACCCAACATACTAACTCCACACAAGCAGGGTAAGCATTGGTTGAAGACAAGTGCACCATCGACGTGCAGTAAGCCTCGGTACACAACGCTATCCTGTGTCCCCACGTGGGCAATGGGGATGAAGTGTCTTGCCCAAGGACACAACGCGGTTGCCGCAGGTAGGATTGAAACCGAAGACTTCTCGGCTTGCATACTGAACCTCCACCAACTGAACCACTGCCCCCCCCCCCCCCCCCCCCCCCCAGCCCTCGTCTATTACTGTTATTATTTTCAAGAATTACTTTCGTTAAACGAAAGTAATTCTTTAAAAGAATAATAAGAAACGAACGTTTCCGACCTGTTCCGTTTATTATTGTTTTAACTGGTTGAGTGCGGGAAGTCCATATCTGGGTTCCATTCTTAGGTGTATGTACCACAACTTAAAGGTTTCATATTCTGTGGATGTGACTCGCATCATATATGAAGGGAATTTATTTCATCTTCATGGATTTGCCTTGTAAACAGAAATTGTGATAGAAAAATATTCATTTAATGTGCTGTATTAGTAAGGTAAATTTGTTTACTTTGAAATTCCCACCTCTAATATTTCATAAATTCAAATTAAATATACACAAATTATATATCACAATGAAGGCTGTGATGTATAGAATATGACAAATATATGCAATTAACTCGAGGACTTGACAGCAGGCACCAGGGGTTCATGGACGTCTGCTACCGTATTCGTACCAGAACTGATAATAAAAAAAATATTTTCGGAGAACAACGCGTGACGGTGGCCAAATGTGCAAATCACCCTTATTTATATAGCACCTTATTTTTTTCCGTGATAATGCCAGTCCACACACAATGGTTCTCGGTATTTTTTTTTTTTTATTGCTCAGAGCAGTACATGAATTTGTGATAAGGGTTGTTGTCATCAATACTTATTTTATCGTTAACTCTACCTCATCTCGACTTTCATTTTACATTAAGTGGAAAGCTTGTAATTTTCACAGTATTTGAATGGTAGTATCACACGTACATTTTTATTATTAGTAGTAGTATTATTATTATTGTTATTCCCTGTGGAGCTGCTGGGAAAGGTCGACACACATGAATTTCCTGGTTCCGAGAGCTTTGATGAAAGCTTGAAGTTAACAACACATCGAGTTATTTCCCTTCATGCACCAATAATGACTTTTCCACGTTTTCGGTATATCTCCTTCCGAATTCCGTTTTTCGCAGTCCGAACTATATTTTTGCTCCAGTTAAGATGATCACTTTTATTTACCGGGTAGGCATATTCTGTTCTATTGTGATTCAAGAAATCCGTACGACCAGGGGGAGAGGGGGGGGGCGGGGGGGGGGGGGGGGGGGGACATGACTGACATTATGGCTATTGGTGGCGTCTGTGTGATATCTAAATGTTACTGGTGGTTCACTCGGAGGTGTATTTGCATTCTTGGTGTAATTCACTGTATTATTTATTTATTTATTTATTTATTTATTTATTTATTTATTTATTTATTTATTTATTTATTGGTGTTTAAAGTCACATACTTATGCACAATGGCTAATCATGGCCGTGGCAGTTTTACGGGTGGGGGAAGCAGTACCCGGAGAGAACCACCGAGCGACGACGAGAGACGAGAAGCTGCCAGGTCCCCAACATCGTAACTCCGCACTGCAGCACAGACAGGGTTAGATTGGTTGAAGACATGCGTACCATCTGTTTCTCGGGATAACCCGCTTCAAAAGAGTTAAATGGTAAAGTGGTAAATTATTTTTGGTCCATAAGTATAAATTAAATATACACGAATGACACATCCAAATGAAGGGTATGATGTATAGAAGACGAAACATATATGAGTTCAACTCACAAAGTTGATTCAGTGGTTCAGTGGCGTGACCACAGGGGCGATTGGGGGGGGGGGGCGTCCCCCGCTCACTTTCCCTGAAAGTTGGTCCTCGAAATTTTTCAAAAATGGCATAAAAATCGTTTTGGGCGGTGGGGGGGGGGGGGGGGGTAGGTCCATGGAGGTGAGGTTAGGTTATAGATTTGTAGATTACTTGTCCTAATATTTGTGTCGGTGAAAAGGTACACAGTCATCAGTACATGAACAAGAGGGGCCTGAGGGCGCTCACCTGACATGGTAGCCTAAATATCAACCCAGAGATTTGATTTCAACAAGTTGCATCTGCTCCTCCTAAGAAAAGCTTATACCAAATATCCAAAGATTCTGACCAGTGGATCTAAAAAAAGGGATTTTTAAAGCATATTCCTCATATTGAACTAAGTTATAATTCGGGCGCCCACAGGGAGCCCATATATGAACCCAGGGACTTGGTTTTAACAAAATTGAAAGTTTTAAGGTTTTTCCTATTTTTAGCTCCCGAGGTTCCCACGGGGCAATGAGAAAAAAAATGTTTGCATCAATCAACTACATGTACTTATGACCCATTATCATCTCATATCAAATTTGGTTCAAATCGACCTCACGGTTCTGAAAAGAGAAATTTTAGGCGTGGCCAAAATGTTTGCCCCTCCCATAACGAAGGCAAATAATGCCCCACAAACTTCTCTTGAACAAAATTGATTCTAAACCTCAAAAGGACTCTGTATACCACATATCAAGTCTCTGCTACTGGTGGTTCATTAGAAAAAGATTTTCAAATAATAAGGCCATTTTTTCCACTCCCCTCTGCTCAATATGAGCCGAAACCTAATTTGCATAAAAATCAAAATGCCCATATATAACCACTACTTACATGAAATTTAATTAAAATGTGGCCAATGGTTTAGGAGAAAGAGGCTCAAACACAAAGAGGACCAAGTCACGAATTCTTTGTATGGAAGTCCTCTAAAATAGGCAACATGGGTATAAACGGTTGACTAAACTGGACTTTATCTGCATGCTGCGATTACGATTAGCAACTGTGCAGAAATATGTGATCTTAAACACTAAAAAATAATTAAATAAATAAATTAAAGGTTTTGTATTTTTTATTCTGTCCATATTTTATTTTTGTAGTGTTGAACAGTACTTTTATTCTCTCGGACAGTATTATTTATTCTAACGTTCAAATTAGGTACCTGCGAGTCTCACATTTTCGACTCGAACGTTGAATCGAATCAGGGGCGTCTTCACAATTACCGTTCGGGGGGGGGGGGGGTGCAATACACCTGACTTGTTCCGACTATGATTGCTCAAGTTCCGACTAATAAAATATTCCAACCACATTATCAATGCTTGCCTTTTTCGAACCCACGCCTTGATGTTGTAGTTGGAATATTATCCAGTAAGGATTGTAGTTCAAAACGGGAATCGGGGCGAGAATTTCCGGTACTACAGTGCGTGGAGAGTGTATTATCACTAAATCACCCGCAGAATGGCAATTCCACCCTAGGAATAAGTGCAAATTTGTTGCAAAGCATAACCAGCACCAGCAAAGTTTCAGCCAATGGACCTCCGGGTTAAACCCGGAGGTCCATTGGCTGAAACATTACTTGTGTTTTTTGTCGATATGTACAAAATTTGAAAGTTATAGCTTGGGTGATAACTCTACTCCGCGGGTGATTTAGTTACAATCCACTGTCCACGTACTGTAGATACTATAAGGGACAGCCACTAGCAACAGTTCATCGTCGACATGGTGCTGGAACTATAAATTGCTTTCAACAGTGGTAATGACTAGCAAGAGGGCGCGGTGGCTCAGTTGGTAGAGGTGCAGGCTGCAAGCCGAGAGGTCCTCGGTTCGAATCCCACCTGCGGCAACCGCGTTGTATGCTTGGGCAAGACACTTCACCCCCATTGCCCACGTGGGGGAACGGTGACGTTGCGTACTAAGGCGTACTGCACGTCGATGGTGCACCTATCTTCAACCAATGCTAACCCTGCTTGTGTGGAGTTGGTATGTTGGGGAGCTGACAGTTGCTCGCCGTTGCTCGGTGTTTCTCTCCGGGTACTCCGGCTTCCTCCACCCGTAAAACTATCACGGTCATGGTTAGCCATTGTGCAGAAATATGTGACCTTAAACATCAATAAATAAATAAATAAATAAATAATAAATAAATAAATAAATAAATAATGACTAGCAAGACAGGAATTAGCATGGGTGGTAGCAACGGTACAGATGCTTTTTATGTTAACAAAGCAGGAAATTACACCAGGTCTTTATTTTCACCATTATTCATGTTCAATTTCTATCTGAGCTAAACGTTTTGTGAGACGACGAAGATGGCCCGATACCCAGCTATGCTCCTGTGAAAAGATTCGAAAAAAGACGAATCGGACGGCCGAATTCGGATCGAAGGGAATAGCAACTTGAGATTCGAAATTGAATCGAATCTCGAATCTTCACAGGACACCAGTTCAAATGTGTCTAGAAGTCTAGATTCGTGTGGAGGACAGGTATGGTGGAAACGTGTGTCATTGTCAGAACAGGTGGTATGGAGTGCAGAAAAAATTGAGATATCCTTTTTAAAACTTTTTAAAATAAAACATCAATAAACAATTATGCTATGTTCTGTATTCATGAATGAATTCTATCTGCACCCTGACCCACCGTCATTACTATCCGAGATCTTCTGTGATCTTTTTGACAACACTTGTACACTGCAAAAAATATAGGTTCTCTTTAGAACCAAAACTGGTTCTAATCTTGTCCCTGAGATGGAACCACTTCTGTTCAAACAGTATTTATTTCAAATCAAATAAATTTACCAAGATTAGCATTCAATATTAACGGAATATTACATGAAGTGAAGTAGATTCAGCAGTAAACTTGGAGCCTATTCAACGCAGTCGCGAAACATTTTGAAACAAAGGAGATATGAACAGTTGGCATATCGAACCAGTTTTGTGTAGAACCAAAACTGGTTCGATATGCCAACTGTTCATATCTCCTTTGCTTAATAATGATTTGAGACAACCTCGTATAAGCTCTAAACGTACGACTGAAACTCCCTCAATTTATGTTTAATTATTTAATACTTAATGTTAATCTTTATAAATTTATTTGATTTGAAATAAATACTGTTTAAACAGAAATGGTTCCATCCAGGGACAAGGTTAGAACCAGTTTTGGTTCTAAAGAGAACCTATATTTTTTGCAGTGTACTTCATTCTATACGTTTACATTCTTACTATGGCCACGCAAGCTTCTGAATTCGATTCGATTCGTAATCATCCCTATGATTCGATTAGATTCGATTCAAGTCGTGCTAATTCGGAAATCATCGAATCGTCGAATATTTGAGTGGAGACAGGCAATACAGTTTTACGAAGGTGCTCTATTTATACCAAGGATATTCGATTCAAGATTCGTTTCGATTCGATGTCCTCGGTTTGATTCCAATTGGGATTCGATTCCATTCGAAATTTGAGATTCGCAAGGCCCTAATCGTTACATACCGAGATTTTATCATTATATTATTGTTACGTTTTTTTTTACGTTTGAGTGTGAAGGTAAATGTTTTAACAGCCATTATTTCTACTTTCTTTCCGTGTGAAAATATTTTCAAAAACCGAAACAGATCTTGACGACTTGTTAAAAAACTTAAACTTACACGCTAAAAACTAAAGTGTTAAAAACTACACTTTGTTCAAGTGTAGATATCCCAGAACTTGACAGGTGTAATTCCGCGACACTTAAAAGGAAACAACACAGATGACGCGGATCAGGCTCGAACTTTCGAGCCTGATCCGCGTCATCTGCGTTGTGTCTTTTTAATTATGTACCCACCAAGCGCAAATCAAATTATGGACGATTCTGGAAGAACCACCAATGCTGGACACATGGGAAGTGCCATTCATTCAAGTTTCAGATGTCTGACGATTGTAATGTCTAAGTGCTTAAAGCATTGCACTTTGAGTGTTAAAATCAAACCCTAAGAGTTAGAATGGGTTTAACACCTTGAAAGTGTCAGTTTTAACACTTTAGTGGTTAGTGTGTAATTTCTGTGAAATTCGAGGTTTCCTGAAATGACATCAGAACCAGTTAGATCGAGGTATCAATCTATACTCTCGTAAAAATCTCCGTTCTGAGGTTCTGAATGAAAGACGATTAGAAATACTACAATTTTGGCTAAGGTGACTACCAAGTATTCAAGGTTTACTTGTACATAATGTTGTGCCAATTATACTTACATATGTCTATTTTATATATCAAAGGTTTCATGTTGAGAATATCAGAGTTTTATATTTTTAAAACTGTTCAACTGTTGACAGTTATTATACATTTTAGTATGGTTTACATGTTTTCATAAGCTTATGTCATTTGTTAAGTGCTGATCTTTTTTTGATAATAAAACATTCACTGTTCTGGTTGTTTTGATCTTAAACAAACGTTAGGAGCTTTAACCATATTTGAGAGTATTTTCTATCTAAACATTTTTATCTGCTTGCATACATATATAGAACCATGCACACTTATTTTTGAATCGGTTAATGATGACTGGACGAGAGCGAGTGGCACGGGGATACCACGAGAGCCGTTAGGCTCTCGTGGTATCCCAGCGCAACTCACCCGAGTCGGTCTCTCACTCGATCGAACCCAGACCTTGTTGAGTCGGTCTTTCCGTTTCGCGGCAACCAGTTTTGAGAATTGATTTAGTCTCGTTTCTAGAGAACTAATTTAATTTAACATTCTCTTGAAAGGAGGTTTGCGTCGGTAAATCTGTGCCGCTTCATTGCCGAAGGGCGAATTAAATAAGATAACACAGAAGGCTTAGTGTCAGATCGATCGGTAGCACGTAGCGCTGGGGGGAACACTGTTGCTATTTATTTATTTACTGAGGTCTAATCACTCTTTCAACAGCCAATATCACCTCGTGTCAGACTGTTTTACGGGTGGAGGAAGCCGGAGAGAATCACCGAGCAACGGCGAGCAACCGTCAGATTCCCCAACGTACTGACCCCACACAAGTGGGGTTACCATTGGTTGAAGACAAGTACACCATCGACGTGCGATACGCCTTAGAACACAGCGCCACCGTGCCCACCCCCATGGGCAATCGGGATGAAGTGACAGAATGCAGTTACCTCTGGTGGAGATCGAACCGTAGACCTTTCTGTTTGAAGACCAATACTGAAACCACTCCGCGTGCTCCCATCACTGTTACAAAATTCCATTTGAACTGTACCAGTGCCAGCAGCCAATATCGTGACCAAATGGACAATGTTGCTTCAAAGTAATTACATTTTCCTCGGTTTTCAATAAAGAAAGTAAAGGTGAAGTTTCACTCAGTGGTGGCGCCAGGGGGGGGGGAGTCAGTGGGGGGCTACACCCCCCCCCCCCCCCCCCCGTCGAGAGGTCCACCCCCCACCCCCCATGTCGGAGATTTTTAGTCAGTGCGTCGGAGAGCCTCGTAAACCCACTTCACGAGACATTTCCGACAATCGAATGTAGATATCTCGTCTTGTCAGTCTCGAACCCGTGCAGCACTGGAACTTTGATAGAGAATAGTGATTCTCACGAAATTCCTTAATGTCGTTCGTCAAACTGGCTTTATAGATGAAATATTTCCCGACCTTATTATAATATGTTTACTTTAACCTTTTACCCTACGTAACGGCCAAAACCGGCCAGAGCTATTCTCAAAAATCGCCAATTAATTTTCATTATTTTTTTTTTATTTTTTGTCTCAAAAACATAGGTTATGACCCCTCGTTGGAACGAGCTCGTCGAGCTCGTTCCAACGAGGGGTCATAACCTATATTTTTGAGACAAAAAATGAAAAAAAAATAGTTATTCAAGAATTATTTTTGCAAGTGTCGTCTGCTTTTCAGGTTAGGTAAAGGGTTAAATAATTAACAAACATACTCAATTTGCTTCTATTTTGGTCCTCCAATTTACCAATTTTCACTCATTTTCCTTCATTTGGGAGGTCAAATGTTATAGCTCCCCTGTCAGAGAGGTCAGCCCCCCTGTCGAGAAATTCCTGGCGCCACCCCTGGTTTCACTGTACATTTTTCTGGATTAGATCATGTAACTGTTATGACTATCGACAGTTTTTAGCATTGTTGTGCATCAAATATTTTGTTATGTGAAACGGTAATTCCGATAGATACAAACAGATGAAGGTACTCGTCTATTATTTTCCACTGAACGCTGTACACTATAACATAAGTCTAACGAGAGATCTTTTACAAGTGAAAGGTACTTTTTATCGCATCGCACTATAGCTTTCCGCATGCCACTAACACCTATGTGATCATGAGAAATGCGGTTAAGGGTGTGTAATAAATTACACATCCCACTCGCAGAGAGTCTCTACGGCATCTAAACCTTACGAAACTATACTCAATTACATAGACTCTGAGGTGACCGACAGATCATCAAAAGGAATGTTAGTAAGCCACTTCGTTTAGTATTAACACGGATAGCAAACGATATTCAGTTTTCGTTTCATAATCCTCAATTATGGCCTCTTGTTGAGACGAGCTCGATGAGCTCGTCCCAGTGAGAGGACATAAACTATGTTTCTGTGGCAATACCGCCTGTCGGTTTTGGGCGTTAGGTTAGGTAAAATGGTAACCGGGTGTACACGAGACAGGCACAGAACACACGCAGTTATTCGACTGTGTAAAACCTTTCTTCTCATCGTTTCGTGCTTTCGCCGAAGATTTTTTATTAACTTACATTCCCGTTTTATTGGTGCCGCCGCCGTGAGGTGCACATGACTTAACAAACTTTCCCTGAGCGGTTAGTGCTGTTCATAACGTTCGTAGCAATAGTTCAGTTTGCACCTACTTTGTTTCTGGAAAACAAAACACTCGGTGTTTTTTGCTTTTAGTTTGTTTTGATGGGGTTTGTTCGTTTGTTTTTCGTTTTGTTTGCTTTTCTTTTATTTGTTCGTTTGTTTGTATCTTTTTAGGTATTGTTTTTGTTTTTTCTTCTTTAATTTTACGTTTACTCGGGAAATTAAAAACGGGGCGTCTTTTGCTGATATCCAATGAATGGAAGACTAACGCAGATTGGATCGATGCTGATTGATGTGAAATTAATTTTATCAATATTTTTAAGTGCTGTGGTTTATATGATTGACTAATTCCCCGACAAACATGTAAAGGAAACTGACTGGTGAAGTGTAAATAGAGAAAACCAGCATCCTCTTTGTTGATGACGTATGCCCTCATCATGTGTACAAAACAAATCACATGTGGAACATCAGCAATGCACAGACCTTGTCAGAAAATGGCTTGACTTGAACTCTACTAAAACTTAAATAAAATTATGTTGGTAATTTAAACACTTGGCCCATTTGTGTTAAATTAACATTTATAGTAAGTATCAGTTGTAAAATTAATAAATTATTTAGTTTAGTTTAAAGCGTAAGTTTTGATAAAGAGTACATTGAAATGTGATTTAATATAAAATCTCAATCAAGTTGTGTATTTTCGTTACGTTGCAGAAGAAAACAACGAACAACCATTACTAAAGTCTTCACATTATAAATGTATATTTGAGTATTGTCTCTATATCCCGATAAATTCTGTCTTTTGATTGCTCAGAATGCCTTGGACAAATAGCCATGGCAACGGGTGAGCCCAACATCCGATGTATACGAGAGCGTGCAACATCCATGGTATACGCGCACGCGAAACATCGGGGGTATATGGTTTCAATGAAAGCTTTTCGCTTCCGCTCGCCTCATTATAAAACTCGAACCCCAAAAAACACAAATATCAATAGATTTCCGACAATACAATCATAAAAATAAAATAAGAGCAAATAATTCGTCCCCAGAGTACAAATGTGTTATATGTGCCAGTAGGCACATAGAACACATTGGAACTCAGGGGACGATATGTCAACAAAATACTGTTTACTCGTTTCCTTAACGACCCAAGGGATGTAACTCTATCTGTTATCTTCTGCGATTATAAAAACAAAGTTATTATCACGAATTTGGTCCAAATGATCGTGGAGCTGAGGAATGTGTCCACAAATTTATTTCCTGAGGCTCGGTGTTTAAAAACCGACATCCAGGTATGAAATCTCCATATACCATATATGTTTGCGGAGATAACTTATATTGTCAATACCAACATTTAGGAGTTTGCATAGTAGTTCAGTTATATCTTAAGAAATAAGAGAAATATGAAGCGACAGCAACTGTCATCGTTGTATCTCCATTTTTCTTTACAGGAGTTTATTGTTTTTCAAATAAAGGTCACCTGAGGTGGGAGGGGGGGGGGGGCGGCAGGGTACGTATACGTCATCAGTGTGGAAGATGCTGATAAAGACTCTTCTGGGACGTTTTGTAAGGTGACTTGAATTATCTCGATTGCACGGCGTCTATTAAATGATTTGAAAGTATTATCGCGACAAAATATTTCTGGTATTGTCACAGGATGCTTCTGCCATACTGTATTTACATGTTTCTATACCTTAACCCTCCAACAAACACGCCTATTAGACGACGCATGTACAGCAATGTTTTGGAAAAACTACATAAGTACAGTATGTGGAGAGTGGATTATAACTAAATCACCCGCGGAGTGGAGTTATCACCCAAGCTATAACTTTTAATTTTTCTACATATTGACAAAAAATACAAGAAATGTTTCAGGCAATTGACCTCCAGGTTTAACCTGGGTGGCCAATTGGCTGAAACTTTGCTTGTGCTGGTTATGCTTTGCAACAAACTTGCAATTATTGCTCGGGTGGAATCTCCACTCTGCGGGTGATTTAGTGATAATACACTCTCCATGTACTGTAGTAGGACATGTACTACTTCGACCATTTTTTGGTGGACCCCCGTTTGCAGACCCCGGATGTGAAGACATAAAATATTAGATTGTGGGTACCACGTGGGTGTCATGTTAGCCCATGTTGTGACGTCATTTCCATGGTAATGGGTGATGTGAATGCGCATGCGCAGCTCGTATCATTACGGTAACACGTGTTTCCGTCATCCATTTTGTATGAAGGAGGCCGTCATCTTTGTTTCTATGGTGACACATGGCTGCTATGTGACCCAATGACCCACAATAGAAACAGGAGGCCTCTACAATGTGCGTTCGATTGAATAGGAGTGTGTCTTATTACCGAAGTCCTCGTTTAATTCGTAGAATTACTCAAATGACCCGAGAAGCACACAAAACTTCCGAAACTAACACGGATTCCCCCAGAATCCTCCGTTTTTGTTCAATAGTAGGCGCGTTCGATTGAATGGGAGAATGTGGAAGTACCGCAAACGACTCGGCAACTACACAAGTTACCCAATTCGACCAGACAATTTCACCAAATCAGCAAAACCCACAAGAACTACTTAAACCCTCAGAAGTCTCATTTTTTTTCCAATAGTAGGCACGTTCGATTGAACGGGAGTACTTTCAGTAGTTCTGATTTCTCCCCAATCCTTGTTTCATTCGAAGAATTACCCAAATGGCCACGACATGTACCCAGAATTACCGAAAGGGATGTTATTTGGCTCGTCCACCCGCTTGTATTTCGCAATCTGTTGTCGAAATCCTCCTTTTTCTCATTCTACGAGGGTGGTGGGTGAGGGACAATTTTTGAATTTTTAATTACTTTTATTACTGAACATCGTGGAATATATATTATTCAAAATTCGGAACATTTTCTACATTTGAGGCATTTTTTCAATAGTTTTCAGCAGTCCTTTCACAGGTGCAGATAATGGCTTCTGTCGTTAGGCACACACAGTTTAAGATGGGTACGTCTTGTAGCTTATGTCTTTTTTCTACATCATCGAGTCTATAGGGTAAGTTGTGAATGTAACAACATTCTGGGGAATATCTTTTGTGTTCTTCTCGGACATTATCTTCTGCCAGGGCCGTATATTCAAAAGGCTGACTAGTCTGAAGCCTAGGAGCCCGCAGGGACAGGGGGCACGCCATTTTTTGTTGTTTTTGTTTTTTTTGTTTTTTTTTTCGTTTTTGTTTTTGCTCCAATGGTTAAAGGCACTTTGCATTCTACGCCGTAGCGATACATGTACATATGTATTTATCCATATATATACTCTTATAAGTATACTATATATATATATTTATATACGGTACATTATTTTAATACTTATTTAAATGATATGTCAAGTTGTGAGTAGAATTCTTCAGGAGACCCACAAAATGGATATAGGGCTATGTACTGCGGCATAGTGCATACCGTACCAGGGTCAGGCTGTCAGCTGTAGTGGGGTGCAAGATTGAACTGCCGAAGGGGGGGGGGCGTCCCGAATTACCTAAAAGCCAAGGGGCCCGGTCATGGGTTAATACGGTACTGTCTTCTGCTTTCCAGTAGCGTACAACGACACCACAGTGGAAACATTTACTTCTGTTTTTGGTCCCCAGGTAAAAATATCCAGTTCTTTCTAGTTCGCTGGGGGTTATAGCACTCTCACTCGGTAACATCGCTTCAAACGTTTATAGTTTGTTTTTCTCTAAAGCGTACTTTATATGTTTGGGTTGGCGGGTATCAAAGTTTCTCTGAGCAATTATCAGTCGAGGACCACTTCCGTTAGGCTCATTCTTTCTTCGAAACCTCGAGGAAATATATTTCTCCTGAGAACTCACTCTCTACGATAGTCGTGCAGAGCCGACTGAATCAAACACAGAATCGTGAACATTTAACCACAATTCTCTGGTTGCAAATCCTTTAACCCTTTAACCAACGTAACGGCCAAAACTGGCCAGCGCGTTTCACAAAATTCACCGTTTAATGTTTATTACTTTTCCTTTTTCGTCACAGAACATACAAAACATACCTTATGACCACTCATTGGAATGAGCCCAGGAGTCATAAGGTATGTTTTTGACACAATTTTTTTTTAAGAATAGTGCTTCAAGAATTTTATTTGCAAGTGTCGTCTGCTTTTCTTGTTGGGTAAAGGGTTAAAAGGTTTTTCTCTACGACGTCATTTGTTTTGGTCGTATTTCTCTTTTTAGATTTGCCTTGTCCCACACTCGTTTCTTCGTCGCTCCACGGCTAGAGTCTGTTGCTCCTATTCATCATAAACAAACTTCATTCCAACGTCGTTCCTAAAAAGGTAAATTTGCAATTGATCGTTGAATTTGAACACATTTACTTCAGACAACATCTTCACACTTCGACGGATTGAACGATAATGACGAAATGGTTTGATATGTGCTCCTTTTTATATTCTTTAGGCCATGACGTCACCCGAAATGAAATCTCTAACCAAAATCTCGTTGTATAATAAATCATCTGACAACATGTTTACGACCATATGCATTGGAACACCACGAGATCGATGTAAAAGACAGAACAAGCAATACGGCCGAAACATGGGTAACGATCCGTGAATGCGTTTTCTATTATACTTCCAATGTTTAGAATACTTCGCAGAAAATTCGCGAACGGTCTGTGTCACTGTGGTATTAATATGAATCGAAATATTCTATTTCGTGATGACTCAAAAAGAAGGCCACCCAGTGCTCTCCTTCTTTTGTGGTCCGGGAGTGTGTTGGCTACGAAGGCCACGGGTCTGTGCCTCGGTAACCTTCTTGGTAACCTGTTTCTTGCGAACACTCCCAGTATCACATTTCTTAATACACGGTATGATCGGAACGCATTCTCAAACTGCCAAGTGAACATGTCAAATAATCAAAGTTGACGCTTCTGTTTTTATCCACTTCTATCTATTACGTTCTGAAATTCAGCATTTACGATCACGTTTATGGTAGTGGGTAATGGCTCTTCAAAATGAATCTTTAATTTTTCCCGTCTCAATAATTTGAAAAGTTGACCGAGAGACAACTCTGGAGTCAGGTCGAAAACAACCAGTGTGTACCATTTTATATAATCCTCTCTGTTGATGATACAGTACGTGGAGAGTGAATTGTAACTAAATCACCCGCAGAGTGGAGTTATCACCCAAGCTATAACTTTCAAATGTTGAACATATCGACAAAAAAACACAAGCAATGTTTCAGCCAATGGACCTCCGGGTTTAACCCGGAGGTCCATGGGCTGAAACTTTGCTGGTGCTGGTTATGCTTTGCAACAAATTTGCAATTATTCCTCGGGTTGAATCTCCACTCTGTGGGTGATTTAGTGATACTACACTCTCCATGTACTGTATGCTACCTTGTTTGAAGGATGTGGCCAAATGTACGAGCACAAGGGAAATAACATCAACAGAGAGGGGTTCATAAAAGGGTACCTTGTTGTGGTCAAAACGAGGCTGAAATGGTTTTGCCGGAATCTGCTGTTGTTCATCAACATAGGCTGTGGGGTAACTGATGTTGCGATTTTTGAAGTTGAAGAGACTCTTTGAAATGTTCCCATTGTTTCGGAAGTTGTCCTAGAATAAATCTTCTTGTGTGATGCTCAAATTTCCCTTTGGCACGAAAAACACTTTGGCTTCCACTCGATCGATCAGATATTTCAGCGTTGCTTTTTCTAGTGCTTTGACATACGCCACTCTAACGAACGAATTCCTTTTTCACAAACAGGGATAATATAGCGAACGAGCTGAGTCTCTCCTTTCTCACAAACAGAGATACATCTTGGATTTTAATCTTGAACATCTCCAGATTGCACATTAAGACAAAGCCATCTTTTGTCCTATTCATTTTAACGTGAACGCTAACTCCATTCAGTAGATGACACGTTTGTCTTTTGTCCTGTCCATTTTAATGTGAACGCTAACTCCATTCAGTAGATGACACGTTTGGAAGAATATGTCCAAGTGTAAGCTTCCAGTTATGTCTACAACTTTACTGCCAGCCGTAAACTTGTTTCTCGTGGCGAATCCCTCGTTTTCGTCCGTCACATCTTCCATGTATCCCGTTGTGTCTTTGTACCAGAGAGCTGTGACTTTTCGGCAAAGGATGCATAACTCAACAATGTCTTTGAGTATGCTCTATAGTGGTAAGTGCCATTGGAAGGCGGCACTAATCTCTCGTTCAGAATGATCGTCCCTTGGCACATAGAAGACATTGGAACTCAGGGGACGTGATGTCTACTTGATTGAAAAGAGAATGCATCCATAGATTGACGGAGCCCACCTTGGCGTCGTCTGTGATACAGTACGTGGAGAGTGGATTGTAACTAAATCGCCCGCCGAGTGGAGTCATCAACCAAGCTATAACTTTCAAATGTTGTACATATCGATAAAACACACAAGCAATGTTTCAGCCAATGGACCTCCGGGTTTAACCCGGAGGTCCATTGGCTGAAACTTTGCTGGTGCTGGTTACGCTTTGCAACAAAATTGCAATTATTCCTCGGGTGGAATCTCCACTCTGTGGGTGATTTAGTGATAATACACTCTCCACGTACTGTAGATCCACCACTGAAATCAACGATACGTATTTTTACGTAGAGATAGCGCGAAGTTCAGTTAGTCGTCCCCAGATCCAGAAATGTTGAGCTCTGTTGGTTTACTTTTCCCTATGGTAGCCAAAGGTTCTATTTACTGACCATGTTCTTCACTACGCTGTATTTGTGGCATCGAAAACAAGTGCAGTTCACAGTTTACACACTCGCACGACTTTTCGTTAATCAAAGACATTATTCACCGAAAGCGTCCTGCGTCTTCACCATTCCCATTCGTTTTTTTCGATTTGCTGACACCGCGTGGTGCTGGCGTTTTTATACCTCTCCGACCGAGCGGCTTCGAACCACCCATCACTTTGTTCACAGCACCGACGCCTGCTCGTTTAAGTCTCTCTTGAGCTGCCCGTTTCGCATTTTAACCTTTGATGACATCTTCTGCTGATCCTTTTTTTTCAATAGCTGTCTACGCACGGTTTTGAGAGTCGTTTTCAGTGAGGGTAGAACTGCGTTCCTAAGTCCTCTAAGTATATACGATCTAAATCCATGACCCATCTGCATTCGAGCTCCTGAAAACGCTGACAGTCCAATACAGCGTGTTTCATGTAAAAGCCTTCGTATAATTTGGTATTACAACAGTAAGACATTTTTCTCTTCAAATAAAATGTAGAGATCTGCGCTTTCTGAAATGTATTGCTTATTTCCAGGCTTGCTCCTACTTTTACCCTAAGAGAAGAGTGAAATCTGATGGCATTTCCACAACTCCATTAGAGATTTAACACACTCCAGACTTTTAGACTCCTCCCATTTCTCTACATATATATATATACACATATAGTTTCAGAAGTCCTATTAAGCATGCATTTCTTAAAGTCCTACATTGCGTTAGGAAGGAATGTTTTACAAGTCCTTGACTAAAACTCAATGTATTTTAAATGCTATTACGCATGTGGTCCCCTGAGTTCCAATGTGTTCTATGTGCCATAGGCACATAGAACGCATTGGAACTCAGGGAACGATGAGTTTTCTAAAGTCCTATATGGAAGTCTCTAAAGTCCTATATGGCAGTCTCTCTCTAAAGTCCTATATGGTAGTCTCTCTCTAAGGTCCTGTATGGCAGGATTTCTCTAAAGTCCTGTATGGCAGTCTCTCTCTAAAGTCCTATATGGCAGTCTCTCTCTAAAGTCCTGTATGGCAGGCTCTCTCTAAAGTCCTGTATGGCAGGCTCTCTCTAAAGTCCTGTATGGCAGGCTTTCTCTAAAGTCCTGTATGGCAGGCACACCTCTAAAGTCCTGTATGGCAGGCTCTCTCTAAAGTCCTGTATGACAGGCTCTCTCTCTAAAGTCATGTATGGCTCTCTCTAAAGTCCTAAATGGCAGGCTCTCTCTCTAAAGTCCTGTATTACAGGCTCTCTCTCAAGTCCTGTATGGCAGACTCTCTCTAAAGTCCCGTATGATGGCAGGCTCTCTCTAAAGTCCTGTATGGCAGGCTCTCTCTAATGTCCTGTATGGCAGGCTCTCTCTAAAGTCCTGTATGACAGGCTCTCTCTAAAGTCCTGTATGGCAATTCCTCAGAATGTCCTATATGGCAGTCTATAAAGTCCTGTATGGCAGGCGCTCTCTAAAGTCCGGTATGGCAATTCCTCAAAAAGCACTATTTGGTAATTCCTCAAAAAGTCCAAAATAGGAATTTCTCAAAAAGTCCTGTATGGTTATCCCTCAAACACTCCTTGTAGTAATTTCATCAAAAGTCCTATATGGCATGGATTTTTTAAAGTTCAAGAGTAAATATCTAGGCATGAATGTCTCTAAAGTCCCAGAGCAAAACTATTGACATACATTTCTTTAAAGTCCTACATTCTTGTTAGGCATGAAAATGTGTCTCTTTGAATTCTTCTCCAGTCTTGTCATCCACAAGCCATCCTCTACCAGGCCTGGTCTATACTAATTGAATTGGTTCATCTTTTTCTGTTAAATGTGTTGTTCACTCAATTTTCGACAAGTGTGATGTTGTTGTGCTGTTTACTAAAATATTCTGTACCAAAGATGTGTTGGTTACATTGTATTCCGGCAAGTGTGTTGGATTGAATAATGTAGATCAGGTCTGGTAGTCCTCTTATCTGACTGGAAAAAATCCATAGGAATATCGTCAGTCAGAATAAACAAAGTACTAAAGCACTCGAGTTTTCCTTATATAAGAAAACACCCGAGCTGTCACATCTCAGCATAAGAGGGCCACTTTGAATTTAAAACAAAAAATGAGGATCAAGACTGCAGAGAGCTGACCAATCAGAGAGCACGAATGAATTTTATCCAATCAGATCGCTTTGGGTAGCTCTATCAATTTATGAATGACATTCTTTGAAAAAACAGGTTGAGGAAGGAGAAGCAGTCAATCTGTTTCCACAACGAAATAGTGAGTTAAATAAACTAAGACTGTGATAATGGCTTAACCCTTTACCCATCGCATACGATATCAAAATTTATTATTTAAAATAGCATTTTTTTCAAATTTTTCAAAAAACTTCAATAAAACCATATCATGTGACCCCTCGCTGGAACGAGCTCGACGAGCTCGGTCCAACGAGGGGTCACATGATATGGTTTTGTTGAATTTGTTTGAAAAATAATATTTTTTCAACTGCTGAATTTTCATGTTACGCGGACGGATGCGGCTGATTCGTTGGGTAAAGGGTTAACGGCAGAACCATCAAAACAAATAGGTGAACCGAGCGTCGAGCAGCCATTCGAAGTAGAGATGAAAAAGGAAAAGTGGGATGAGTTGAAATCTCACCAGATTTCAAAAGGGTCACTAACTATACTAGAATTGTCGATGAAGTGGATCAAGAGTTGCAGAAGCAACAAATCGAGTATGAAATGTATATAATATATGCTCATTTTGTCGAGAAGTAAATTGATAAAGTGGCGGAAAAGAAATGTTATGGGTGTAGTGTGAGATGATGTCCCCAAGTGGCGTCCAACATGGCGCCGCAGGGTCACGTGAAATGTCCTTACCTCCCGGGAACTTGCTCGAACGGAGCGAAACATACTACTCGCGGAAGATCATTTATCTGAAAACGCCATGAATTTTCATTTCTTGAGAAGTATTTTCTGCATTCTGGACAAAGAACTAATCTCGCGACAGTTGCATGATTGTGCACAAGGGTGTAATTGAAAATAAAAATCCGACCAGGGAGAAGGGTCCAGAGGAAGATCCCTAATTTGAAAACGCAAGGAAAATTAGTTTCTTCAGTTATGTTTTTGAGATCAGTAAACATTAGAGAATATTCGATCTGAAACTCTTGGACGCACGCGAAAGTGCAATTAAAAGTAATTTTCGGGAGCTTTTGGGCGTCCCAGACCCTAAGGCCCCACTCTACAGTTTCGCATTATTGCATAGGGGTAATATTCTAAACATTGGGTATATGTTGAAACTAATGCTACGTAACTTGAAGATATATTTTTAGTATCAGATGTTTGATTACATTAGGCTATTTGTTGGTCAAGATAATTTGAAGTTTTGGTCACAGAGTTGGAGTGTGTTACATATGGGCAAATTACCAGATGAATTATGGGAAACAGTGGCTTCGAAAAATTGGCTATTTTTTTTAAATGTCATTTTACACGGGCTTGTTACCAGGCACGTAACCAAAAGATGAGACGGAAACATAGATTTTTTTTCATATTTTAGAAACAGGGAGTTATATGCACTAGCGTTAGGTAAGTGGGGGTAGTGGGAAAATTCTGCTTTTGACGCTGCTGGATGGCTGGAAATAACTGGTATCGGCATTTTTTCGTGCAATTTTGCAGGCTGAAGTCATGCATTTGATAATAAATTATTTCATTTAAGTTCTGATTGTTTATTTCTATTTAGTCAATAATGTTATTTATCTTAAGTGGATTTGGGGAATGTAATACAGTACGTGGAGAGTGTATTAACACTAAATCACCCGCAGATTGGAGATTCCACCCGAGAAATAATTGCAAATTTGTTGCAAAGCATAACCAGCACCAGCAAAGTTTCAGACAATGGACCTCCGGGTTAAACCCGGAGGTCCATTGGCTGAAACATTGCTTGTGCTTTTTGTCGATATGTACAAAATTTTAAACTTATAGCTTGGGTGATAACTCCACTCTGCGGGTGATTTAGTTACAATCCACACTCCACGTACTGTACATGTTATGGGTTAGATAACTAAGTTACAGAATATTTGCATTTCAAGAGAGTGTGTTGCATGCCATTTTTTGGAAATGCCTGGAAAACTGCGGAGCGGAACCTAAACACCGGGAATACGCAACTCGAGAAATGGGTTTTATTCAGTAATTTAACGGGTACTTAGAAATCGAGAGCATAAAGCCTCCCGTACTCCCGATAATGTTGTTAAAACCCTCTGTGCTTCCGATCAAATAGATAGTAACATGTCACGGATGTATTTGTGAAGCATAGTCGACTTATAATGAAATGTAACGCTAATAAAGAGGGTTGTTAAAGGTATTAGTCGATATTCCCGACGCGGATGAAGACTTGACCTTTAACACCCGCTGTCGGTTATTACATTATGATTCGTGGGTGTGTCGTTCGATTCTCGTATTTTCTTATGTACGATGACTGTAACATTAAAGTTAGAGACCGTCACACGGGTATAATCACACAGGTACAGTTAAAACTAGAAGTCTTGTCATGAAATGCGCACAAATAGCACGTCGATCTGCGCGTTAATCTACGCGTTATGACCATAGTAAGGCTGTCAAATTCTGTACATGTGGCCTGTACACAAGCAATGTTTCAGCCAATGGACCTCCGGGTAACCCGGAGGTCCATTGGCTGAAACTTTGCTGGTGCTGGTTACGCTTTGCAACAAAATTGCAATTATTCCTCGGGTGGAATCTCCACTCTGTGGGTGATTTAGTGATAATACACTCTCCATGTACTGTAGATCCACCACTGAAATCAACGATACGTATTTTTACGTAGAGATAGGTTTGCGCGAAGTTCAGTTAGTCGTCCACAGATCCAGAAATGTTGAGCTCTGTTGGTTTACTTTTCCCTATGGTAGCCAAAGGTTCTATTTACTGACCATGTTCTTCACTACGCTGTATTTGTGGCATCGAAAACAAGTGCAGTTCACAGTTTACACACTCGCACGACTTTTCGTTAATCAAAGACATTATTCACCGAAAGCGTCCTGCGTCTTCACCATTCCCATTCGTTTTTTTCGATTTGCTGACACCGCGTGGTGCTGGCGTTTTTATACCTCTCCGACCGAGCGGCTTCGAACCACCCATCACTTTGTTAACAGCACCGACGCCTGCTCGTTTAAGTCTCTCTTGAGCTGCCCGTTTCGCATTTTAACCTTTGATGACATCTTCTGCTGATCCTTTTTTTTCAATAGCTGTCTACGCACGGTTTTGACAGTCGTTTTCAGTGAGGGTAGAACTGCGTTCCTAAGTCCTCTAAGTATATACGATCTAAATCCATGACCCATCTGCATTCGAGCTCTTGAAAACGCTGACAGTCCAATACAGCGTGTTTCATGTAAAAGCCTTCGTATAATTTGTATTACAACAGTAAGACATTTTTCTCTTCAAATAAAATGTAGAGATCTGCCCTTTCTGAAATGTATTGCTTATTTCCAGGCTTGCTCCTACTTTTACCCTAAGAGAAGAGTGAAATCTGATGGCATTTCCACAACTCCATTAGAGATTTAACACACTCCAGACTTTTAGACTCCTCCCATTTCTCTACATATATATATATACACATATAGTTTCAGAAGTCCTATTAAGCATGCATTTCTTAAAGTCCTACATTGCGTTAGGAAGGAATGTTTTACAAGTCCTTGACTGAAACTCAATGTATTTTAAATGCTATTACGCATGTGGTCCCCTGAGTTCCAATGTGTTCTATGTGCCATAGGCACATAGAACGCATTGGAACTCAGGGAACGATGAGTTTTCTAAAGTCCTATATGGAAGTCTCTAAAGTCCAATATGGCAGTCTCTCTCTAAAGTCCTATATGGTAGTCTCTCTCTAAGGTCCTGTATGGCAGGATTTCTCTAAAGTCCTGTATGGCAGTCTCTCTCTAAAGTCCTATATGGCAGTCTCTCTCTAAAGTCCTGTATGGCAGGCTCTCTCTAAAGTCCTGTATGGCAGGCTCTCTCTAAAGTCCTGTATGGCAGGCTTTCTCTAAAGTCCTGTATGGCAGGCACACCTCTAAAGTCCTGTATGGCAGGCTCTCTCTAAAGTCCTGTATGGCAGGCTCTCTCTCTAAAGTCCTGTATGGCAGGCTCTCTCTAAAGTCCTAAATGGCAGGCTCTCTCTCTAAAGTCCTGTATTACAGGCTCTCTCTCAAGTCCTGTATGGCAGACTCTCTCTAAAGTCCCGTATGATGGCAGGCTCTCTCTGAAGTCCTGTATGGCAGGCTCTCTCTAATGTCCTGTATGGCAGGCTCTCTCTAAAGTCCTGTATGACAGGCTCTCTCTAAAGTCCTGTATGGCAATTCCTCAGAATGTCCTATATGGCAGTCTATAAAGTCCTGTATGGCAGGCGCTCTCTAAAGTCCGGTATGGCAATTCCTCAAAAAGCACTATTTGGTAATTCCTCAAAAAGTCCAAAATAGGAATTTCTCAAAAAGTCCTGTATGGTTATCCCTCAAACACTCCTTGTAGTAATTTCATCAAAAGTCCTATATGGCATGGATTTTTTAAAGTTCAAGAGTAAATATCTAGGCATGAATGTCTCTAAAGTCCCAGAGCAAAACTATTGACATACATTTCTTTAAAGTCCTACATTCTTGTTAGGCATGAAAATGTGTCTCTTTGAATTCTTCTCCAGTCTTGTTATCCACAAGCCATCCTCTACCAGGCCTGGTCTATACTAATTGAATTGGTTCATCTTTTTCTGTTAAATGTGTTGTTCACTCAATTTTCGACAAGTGTGATGTTGTTGTGCTGTTTACTAAAATATTTTGTACCAAAAATGTGTTGGTTACATTGTATTCCGGCAAGTGAATTGGATTGAATAATGTAGATCAGGTCTGGTAGTCCTCTTATCTGACTGGAAAAAATCCATAGGAATATCGTCAGTCAGAATAAACAAAGTACTAAAGCACTCGAGTTTTCCTTATATAAGAAAACACCCGAGCTGTCACATCTCAGCATAAGAGGGCCGCTTTGAATTTAAAACAAAAAATGAGGATCAAGACTGCAGAGAGCTGACCAATCAGAGAGCACGAATGAATTTTATTCAATCAGATCGCTTTGGGTAGCTCTGTCAATTTATGAATGACATTCTTTGAAAAAACAGGTTGAGGAAGGAGAAGCAGTCAATCTGTTTCCACAACGAAATAGTGAGTTAAATAAACTAAGACTGTGATAATGGCTTAACCCTTTACCCATCGCATACGATATCAAAATTTATTATTTAAAATAGCATTTTTTTCAAATTTTTCAAAAAACTTCAACAAAACCATATCATGTGACCCCTCGCTGGAACGAGCTCGACGAGCTCGGTCCAACGAGGGGTCACATGATATGGTTTTGTTGAATTTGTTTGAAAAATAATATTTTTTCAACTGCTGAATTTTCATGTTACGCGGACGGATGCGGCTGATTCGTTGGGTAAAGGGTTAACGGCAGAACCATCAAAACAAATAGGTGAACCGAGCGTCGAGCAGCCATTCGAAGTAGAGATGAAAAAGGAAAAGTGGGATGAGTTGAAATCTCACCAGATTTCAAAAGGGTCACTAACTATACTAGAATTGTCGATGAAGTGGATCAAGAGTTGCGGAAGCAACAAATCGAGTATGAAATGTATATAATATATGCTCATTTTGTCGAGAAGTAAATTGATAAAGTGGCGGAAAAGAAATGTTATGGGTGTAGTGTGAGATGATGTCCCCAAGTGGCGTCCAACATGGCGCCGCAGGGTCACGTGAAATGTCCTTACCTCCCGGGAACTTGCTCGAACGGAGCGAAACATACTACTCGCGGAAGATCATTTATCTGAAAACGCCATGAATTTTCATTTCTTGAGAAATATTTTCTGCATTCTGGACAAAGAACTAATCTCGCGACAGTTGCATGATTGTGCACAAGGGTGTAATTGAAAATAAAAATCCGACCAGGGAGAAGGGTGCAGAGGAAGATCCCTAATTTGAAAACGCAAGGAAAATTAGTTTCTTCAGTTATGTTTTTGAGATCAGTAAACATTAGAGAATATTCGATCTGAAACTCTTGGACGCACGCGAAAGTGCAATTAAAAGTAATTTTCGGGAGCTTTTGGGCGTCCCAGACCCTAAGGCCCCACTCTACAGTTTCGCATTATTGCATAGGGGTAATATTCTAAACATTGGGTATATGTTGAAACTAATGCTACGTAACTTGAAGATATATTTTTAGTATCAGATGTTTGATTACATTAGGCTATTTGTTGGTCAAGATAATTTGAAGTTTTGGTCACAGAGTTGGAGTGTGTTGCATATGGGCAAATTACCAGATGAATTATGGGAAACAGTGGCTTCGAAAAATTGGCTATTTTTTTTAAATGTCATTTTACACGGGCTTGTTACCAGGCACGTAACCAAAAGATGAGACGGAAACATAGATTTTTTTTCATATTTTAGAAACAGGGAGTTATATGCTCTAGCGTTAGGTAAGTGGGGGTAGAGGGAAAATTCTGCTTTTGACGCTGCTGGATGGCTGGAAATAACTGGTATCGGCATTTTTTCGTGCAATTTTGCAGGCTGAAGTCATGCATTTGATAATAAATTATTTCATTTAAGTTCTGATTGTTTATTTCTATTTAGTCAATAATGTTATTTGTCTTAAGTGGATTTGGGGAATGTAATACAGTACGTGGAGAGTGTATTATCACTAAATCACCCGCAGATTGGAGATTCCACCCGAGAAATAATTGCAAATTTGTTGCAAAGCATAACCAGCACCAGCAAAGTTTCAGCCAATGGACCTCCGGGTTAAACCCGGAGGTCCATTGGCTGAAACATTGCTTGTGTTTTTTGTCGATATGTACAAAATTTTAAACTTATAGCTTGGGTGATAACTCCACTCTGCGGGTGATTTAGTTACAATCCACTCTCCACGTACTGTACATGTTATGGGTTAGATAACTAAGTTACAGAATATTTGCATTTCAAGAGAGTGTGTTGCATGCCATTTTTTGGAAATGCCTGGAAAACTGTGGAGCGGAACCTAAACACCGGGAATACGCAACTCGAGAAATGGGTTTTATTCAGTAATTTAACGGGTACTTAGAAATCGAGAGCATCAAGCCTCCCGTACTCGATAATCAAATTTGTTGGTGTGTATGAAGGGGAGGGGGGGGGGGGGGCCTGTTTAAAAAAAAATGTTACCCTAAATTTGGCACCGCATCTTTCTTTTTATTTTTCCTTATATCGATGAGGTTCGGCATCAACCCCGGAGACGGCAAGATTGCCTTAGCAATCCGAACACAGGGTTTCCAGAGTGAATTTTTAAAAAAGAGAATAATTTTTTTTTATCTCTGGTTTTTTACCTGGCCGGCTGAGCCGTCAATGAAGGGTTTACGTAATTTTTGGTACAGTGCTTCAATAAAACTGCCGGTCCGTGAGCAGCACAAGGCCTTTTTTCTCGTTTTCAGTATGTGTTGTGTTTATTGAGTAGTCAAGACTGTTGTTAAAACCCTCTGTGCTTCCGATCAAATAGATAGTAACATGTCACGGATGTATTTGTGAAGCATAGTCGACTTATAATGAAATGTAACGCTAATAAAGAGGGTTGTTAAAGGTATTAGTCGATATTCCCGACGCGGATGAAAACTTGACCTTAACACCCGCTGTCGGTTATTACATTATGATTCGTGGGTGTGTCGTTCGATTCTCGTATTTTCTTATGTGCGATGACTGTAACATTAAAGTTAGAGACCGTCACACGGGTATAATCACACAGGTACTTTGTTAAAAGATACCCATCTCATTATCTTGGCTTATTCAAATCCAAACTAGTTTTTTGATAAACTTTGGTAGTCTGTGTTAGGAATATGTTTGGCGAAGAAACAAATGCATAAAATGCTTATATTGCTACACATGTCACCCCCTCCGAACATTTCTCAGAAAGTTGAGAGAGGGAGTGGGAGAAAGGTGGTGGCATATTTACCAATGTATTTTAACGCCTTCATACCACCAATGTGGGTGGGTGGGTGGATGGGTTGGGTGGATGGATGGATGGATGGGTTGGGTGAGTCATTGGCTTATGGGGTCAGCGCTTTATCTAACGCGAAAAACAGACGACACTTAAAAACAAAATTCTTGAACTTTTTTTTTCATTTTCTCTGCCAAAAACATAGCTTATGACCCCTCAGTGAGCGTGTTCCAATGAGAGGTCATAAGCATGCTTTTGAGATGAAAAAATAATGAAAATTGAATGAAAATTTTTTGTGAATAGCTGTGGCCGGCTTAAACGGTGTTAAATATAGTCAAATAAAACTTGGTTTTCGCTATCAACTCTTGCTCGTATGATTTATCACTTCTACGACCTTTGAGAAGACGGGCACAGTTTTGGCTCAATGCTAAACAAATTTCCTCACCGGGCCGTTTCGGAATTTGAATTTTTTTAAATATGGAGCCAAACTGTGCATTTTTCTCAGTAGACGTTGGTAATGCCTATACTTTATGTATTGTAATCCTACCATGTCATCATGTCTAACAAGGTTCTCAATACGAATGTGTCAAAAACTTCTACTCCTGGGGAGGGGTATGGGTAAGGCTTAGGAGCCCAGCCCCCTCCCCCAATCTCAAGGGGCCCCTCCCATGAATTCAAATCCCGTTTCAAAAGTTTTCACCCATCCATCACATGTTGCACCCAGATTGATGCAAAAACACCGATACAGTGTCTGGCGTTGTGGAACGTTTACAGAAAATTATCTCCAGTTGGAAGCAAATTTTACCCTATATTCACTCATTGGGGATTGCATGGTCTGAGGTTTGTGGCTAGGAATTTATATTGAACAGTCAATTCTTCACAAAAAACGTATATGTTCCAATAAGACCCTGCCGAGGGCACAAAACCCACATCGAGAAATAAAGAAAGGCAACTTTCAACGATAAAAAGTTTAGCAAATAAACCTCTCGTGAACCCCCGCCACTTCATTAGACAAATAATCTAGAAATCAGACAAAGGTCGAAATCACTACATCTTAGTTCAAGTCGTTTTTTGTTTTTGTTTTTGTTTTTTTTTTATTAGAGTTTAACGCCACATTAACAGCCGGCGTCATATCATGTCGGTGACAGTTTTACGGGTGGGGGAAGCCGGAGTACCCGGAGAGAACCACCGAGCAACGACGAGCAGCTGTCAGCTCTCCAACATCTTAACTCTGAACGACACAGACAAGGTTAGATTGGTTGAAGACATGCGCACCATCGACGTGCAGTACGCCTTAGTACACAGCGTCGTTGTGCCCCCCATGTAGGCAATCGGGGTGAAGTGCCTTGCCCAAGGACACAACACGGGAACGCGAATCAGTCAGTCGCTGAAATGGTAATCCATCCAACTACTAACCGCGCTCGACGTTGCTTAACTTAGGTGATCTGACGAGAACTGGTTAGTTCAAGTCATATGCTGATTTGTAATTTGGGTATAACAGTACAAAATATTGCCCATAGGCGACCATTATAACGTTCGTGTGAATAAATATGATCGCATCAATTTAATTTGGGCATTCAAATACCTTTGTCAAATATAGCCCTTCAGACAATTTTTTCTGTTCCGAAAACTGTGGGTCGTGCAACAAATAAGAGGAGAAACTACCGGTCACAGGCATATATTTTTTTAACCCTTTACCCAACAAATCGGCCGCATCCGCCCGCGTAATATGCAAATTCAGCAGTTGAAAAAAAATATTATTTTTAAAAAAATTCCAACAAAACCATATCATGTGACCACTCGTTGGAACGAGCTCATCGAGCTCGTTCCAACGAGGGGTCACATGATATGGCTTTGTTGAAATTTTTTGAAAAATTTGAAAAAATGCACCAATAGTCAATTGTATTTATAGGTCCCAATTTACTTAACTATTAGCTTTGAGTACAAAATCTGGAGTTGCCCCCCCCCCCCCCCCCTATTTTTTCACTTGTGACTGCACATGCTACTGGGCCGAATTCTCTCTTGTTCTGTCGGACTGAAGAACTTCATTCCTTAGTGTGGGACAGCGATGAAGTAATTAATTTCCAGTCGTCCTGAATATAAACATGAAAAGTAAAATGAAAAAGAAATGTGAATACGAACAATTGGCTACTTATTGTAACAGGAGCCTAATATTCTGAATACTTGCAACTTCGGGATTACGTCTGAACAAAAAAGGAAAAAAATAATGACCACCATTCACTGCAAAAAATATAGGTTCTCTTTAGAACCAAAACTGGTTCTAATCTTGTCCCTGGGATGGAACCAGTTCTGTTTAAACGGCATTTATTTCCAATCAAATAAATTTATAAAGATTAACATTAAATATTAACAGAATTAAACATAAATTGAGGGAGTTTCAGCTGTAAGTTTATAGCTCATACAAGGTTGTCTCAAATCATTATTAAGGAAAGGAGATATGAGCAGTTGGCATATCGAACCAGTTTTGGTTCTAACCAAAACTGGTTCGATATGCCAACTGTTCATATCTTCTTTGTTTCAAAATGTTTGGCGACTGCGTTGAATAAGCACCAAATGTACTGCTGAATCTACTTCAGTTCATGTAATATTCTGTTAAAATTGAATGCTAATCTTGGTAAATTTATTTGATTTGAAATAAATACTGTTTAAACTAAACTGGTTCCATCTCAGGAACAAGATTTTATTACATGCCCATGCAGTCTCTCTTATGCAATACGGCGTGCAATACGGCTGTGCAATACGGAATTCCGTATTGCACACCAACCTGTTCCAACCGGGACTTTTTTTATGCAATGCGACTGCATAAAGTGCATGGTGTTTACCACCGTTGATAGAAAAGAAAATTAAGTCAGTAGGTGCTTGGGTCATGTAATAAATACAAAACCACATGTATGTTTCAATGAATCATTTTGTATTCAATTCGTCAGATGTGCGTAGAAAGAAAACATCTCGACCTTCGGTCTCGACGTTTTCTTCCTACGCACATCTGACTCATTGAATACAAAACGACTCATTGAAACATACATGTAGTTTTGTCTATAGAACCAGTTTTGGTTCTAAAGAGAACCTATATTTTTGGCAGTATTGCTGGTGTGAAATATTTTAATTGGTAAAATTTAAATCCTTTAATATGAAATACATCACAAGTAAGTAAATATTTAGAAAAAAAAACACCCGCCGACAAACATAGAAATCTTAAAGTATATGTGCAGTTCGTGGAGAGTGGATTGTAACTAAATCACCCCAGGAGTTGAGTTATCACCCAGGCTATAATTTTCAAATTTTGTGCATATCGACAAAAAAACACAAGCAATGTTTCAACCAATGGACCTCCGGGTTTAGCCTGGGGGTCCATTGGCTGAAACTTTGCTGGGGCTGGTTGTGCTTTGCAACAAATTTGCTATTATTTTTTGGGTGAAATCTCCACTCTGTGTGTGATTTATTGATAATACACTCTCCACGTACTGTATATGATGATGGCGGGGGGGGGGGGGGGGGAACTGCCTTTTGTCGCGAAAGTTAGAAAATTGTTATTAACATCATGCGTAGGGTTAGTGCTGCTAAGACTTTTGTATCTAAAACATAGCTTACGAGCCCTCATTGGAACCCGACACTGAGTAAATGTTAAACAATCCAGCAAGAGGATCACAGATCCAGAAGTCGAGTTTTGACATTAAATTCTTAAGAAATAAACTATTTGTAGCAACAGTGACCTTGACTGCAGTGTTTGTGCATGAAACTCTACCCATGGCAACAAATCAAACAATGAGATTTACTTTTCTAAAGAGGTTAGCAATTTAAAATGTGAAGTCTGCAGCCTCTACATCAGCAGATTTAATATTTTCAATTGTTCAGCCTTTTGATCAGACAATGGACTTTTCCCAACAGCAGCTGGTACAGGGATGGATCTGACCATTCAAAATCTCCAGTAGGGAAAGAGTTAAAATGGCAGTAAAAGTTCATGGATACAAAAGTTGCAGTCTGCTTTCTTAATTGGTATAATTATCTGTACACAGTTTACCTATTCTCCTGGACTACACAAGCGTCACAAAATATTCTATTTATAGTAACAGTGACCTTGACCTTGGAGTCCCAGACCCCGAAATCAATAGGCGTCTTCTCTTCCTATAGGACAGGCCTCTGGTATAAGTTTGGTAAAGGTGCGTCAAATAGAACTAAAGTTATTTCCCGGAAACCAATTTGTCATAAAATATTCTATTTATAGTAACAGTGACCTTGGCCTTGGAGTCCCAGACTCCGAAATCAATAGGTGTCTTCCCTTCCTATAGGGTAACCTCTGGTATAAGTTTGAGAGCTTATGTTTCATCTCCGAACGTAATGGATGAGTTGATATATCTAAACAGAGAACTGATAGTTCCCACAGCACCGGATTTTTATATTTAGGGAATGATCGTTTCGTTTTGTCTATTTCTTGAGTTATGAACCCCAAAAAACAAAGTCCAAACTGTGTAAATGTGTTAACCCTTTACCTAAAATGAAAAGCAGACAACACTTTCAAACCAAATTCTTGAATAACTATTTTTTGTCAAAAACATAGGTTATGACCCCTCATTGGAACGGGCTCGACGAACTCGTTCCAAAGAGGGGTTATAACCTATGTTTTTAGACAAAAAAAAATTAAAAAATAATAAAAATTAATTGAGATTTTTGCGAATAGCGCTGGTCGGTTTTTTGCAGTTACATTGGGTTAAGGGTTAATATAAGAGGTGTATACACGAGTCACTGGTGATAAAATCATAGCTGCGGTCTGCAGCAAGACGGCCAGACAGCCAAACAGCCAGACGGCTACAGACTGCAGTTATTATTTGATCTTCCCTGTATATTTATATTGGACTGACCCATCTCACTGTAAATGTACACAAAGGCAATATCATTCCAGGAAACGATTTTTTTTTGTTCGTTTTTGTCATTGAACAAGCTAGTAATTTGAACAAAACTACCGCAGGCATTAGACCCCGATGCCGCCGCCATGAGCCGCCGCCGCCAGCCATATTTTTCGTAAGCCACCGCCAGCCACATTTTTCGTCAGCCACCCGTATTATAAATCAACCGCCACGAAATTTTGCGCCGGTGTTACAGGAATGGAAGTCTGTAGGAAAATTAGTCCCTCTGGACTATTATTCCGTTGAATTATAGTCCTAGGTCTAACATTTCTAGAAATAGTAGTCCGCCGGACTACTATTCCTAGAAATGTTAGACCTAGGACTATAATTCTGCGGAATAATAGTCCAGAGGGACTAACGTTCCTACGGACTTCCATTCCTTTTACACCGGCTTAAGCCGTGTAAATTGTCAAAATTTCATAATTAACTCTTCACCTAACGCCAGTAGCAGACGACGCTCGTAAAAAAATTCTCCTGTAACTAACAATTTTCATTTTTTGCTTCCAAAACATGGGTTATGACCCCTCATTGGAACGAGCGCGTCGCGCTCGTTCCAATGAGGGGTCATAACCCAATTTTTGGAAGCAAAAATGAAAATATTTTCAAAAACAGTTTCGTACTGGCCGGTTTTGACGGTTACGTTAAGTAAAATGATTAAACGTTAGAAAAATGTCTCCATATGTCGATTCCCTTGCCCTAATTCCAATTAGTCTACCTTCGTAAGATTTATACATCTGCCTTTCTAGTGCATTTCAGTTTTGCTTCATTCCACCAATCTGGGATAGCCGTGTTTTACACCTCTCAGTCAGCTGAGTCGCCATGAGCCGCCAGCCGTTAAAGTTAAAACTTAGCCAGCTGAGCTGGCTAGCCAGCCATATATTCCTTCAGCCAGCCACGAAAATGAATTTACATGGCTTCGGTGTCTAGCAGGCATTTCTATGATCAAGGAAAGTTTCACACTTCTACCAGAACAATAGCGGCTGGGTAGACAGGAAGACCCCAAAACTTTACCTCCCAAAGGGTTATTAATTCTAAATCGTTAAAATCACTTTGAAATCGAGGTCTTTAGTTTTGTGGCCAATACAAAACTAAACACCTCTATTTTCCAGCCCATAGAAATGATGTCGCTCTGAAGAGGATGAAGACAGTTAGTAGTGGAGAGAAGCCTGTCGAAATTGCCAAAGTTAAAAATCACTATTTTCAAACTAAAATGGAAATAACTAACCCATAGCCAAAATTATCTTAAACCATCGAGTAATTTCAAGATTGCTTTCTTCGGAAGCATGAACGCATAAATCATGCTATAAGAAGTTAATATCTTTTTTTTAAGTTTAAAGCTACTCCAGTCAGTCTTTTGTCATTAATTTATAAGGAAATATATACAGATAAAATTAGAAACTTTAAACAAAATTGGAAATCTTAAGAACTTTGTCTATCAATAAGAATTTAACATTATTTTAAAGATTATATCCTAAACTATTTGGCCATATGAACGCACATTTGATGGAAAAAACAATTTTGGGTGAAATGAAAATGTCAATGAAACTGTAGCTCAACTTGTTTAAGACATGTACATGTATAGTGTGTGACACAGCAATGACAAACATCTAGGTAATGACCTGATAACAAAGGTACATGTAAAGTATTGTAACGGTCTGTACATAAATGCTGACCGTAGTCTGTAACAAATATATGGGTAAAGTATTGTAAAATTGGGGTGACATTTGGATGCTAAACTAGAAAAGAAATCTTTGAGTCCCAGAGTGGGTCTGACTGAACCCCAAAATATTTGTTCTCATAGCACAGTGATAACAAAGGCACCCCAAAAACACTCGTTCCTGTCACAAGGTGATAACAAAGGTACCCAAGAAGTTCCGTGAAGATCGGTTCATAAATACAAACTCTAGCCCGAGCCGTATTGACATGTGCACTTACTGTGTATAAGTAGCACTGAACAAATCAAAGTTCATCTAATTTGCATAATTTCTGCACGACAAAAAAACCTGTATTATATGTGATGTATTCCATGTTACTAAACATTCCTACAAAAAATTATTCAAATCAGAACTTTCATACAGAAGTTCTGTACAAAAAACTGATTTCACTAATTTTGGTACAAAAGGCTGCTGGTGGCCATCTTGAATATTAGACCGCACCCGAAAACACTCGTTCTCGTCCCACAGTGATAACAAAGGAACCCAAGAAGTTTCGTAAAGATCGGTTCATAAATACGGCCTCTAGCCTGAGTCGTATAGAAGTTGTGTACAAAAACTGATTGGACCTAATTTCGGTACAAAATAGCCACTGGCAGCCATCTTGAATTTTGGCCCGCACCCAGAAACACTCGTTCGCATCCCAAAGTGAAAACAAATGTACCCAAGACGTTTTGTGAAGATCGGTTCATAAATACAGCCTCTAGCCCAAGCCGTATTGACACATGCACTTACTGTGTATAAGTTGCACTGAATAAATCAAACTTCATCTAATTTGCATAATTTCTGCTCGAGAAAAAAACCTGTATTATATGTTATGTATTCCATGTTACTAAACATTCATACAGAAATTTATTCAAATCAGAACTTTCATACAGAAGTGCTGTACAAAAAACTGAATGCACTAATTTTGGTACAAAATGGACGCCGGCAGCCATCTTGAATTTCGGACCGCTCCCCAAAACCCTCGTTCTCGTCCCACGGTGATAACAAAGGTACCCAAGAAGCTTCGTAAAGGTCGGTTCATAAATACGGCCTCTAGCCCGAACCGTATTGGCATTTTTAGTTACAGTGCTGAAAGTAACATTAAATAGATCAAAGTTAGTCTAACTGGCATAATTTTTGCATGAGAAAATAATCCGTATTATATGTGATGTATCCCTTGGTACTAAACATTCACACAAAAAAAATATTCAAATCAGCACTTTCATATGGAAGTTCTGTGCAAACATCTGATTGCACCTAATTTTGTACAAAATGGCTGCCAGTGGCCATCTTGAATTTCAGACCGGACCCCAAAACACTCGTTCTCGTCTAAGGTGATAACAAAGGTACCCAAGAAGTTTCGTAAAGATCGGTTCATAAATACGGCCTCTAGCCCGAGCCGTATTGGCATTTGCAGTTACAGTGCTGAAAGTAACACTAAATAAATCAAAGTTAGTCTAATTTGCATAATTTACGCACGAGAAAAAAGCCCGTATTATATATGATGTATCCTATGGTACTAAACATTCAAACAAAAATTTATTCAAATCAGAGCTTTCATATGGAAGTTCTGCGCAAAAATCGAATTGCACCTAATTTTGTACAAAATGGCTGCCAGTGGCCATCTTGAATTTCGGACCGGACCCAAAAACACTCATTCTCGTCTCACAATGATAACAAAGGTACCCAAGAAGTTTCGTAAAGATCCGCTCATAAATACGGCCTCTAGCCCGAGCCGTGTGTACGGCGCGACAGACGGAAAAGGGATGACGGGCCATGACAATACCTCAAATTTGGCTTCGCCAAAGTTGAGCTAAAAATGAAGTTTTACATCTTTCTCCCATTGACAGCTATTGTAAAGTGGAAACAGAAAATAACTTAGTTTTTCGCACATGCGCATTCAGGTGAATAGAAATAGTTGTACACGATTTCACCAAATCGCCCCTCTTTTGTCTCGCTTTATTCAGAAATGATACAAGATTTCAGTAAAATGCTTTTAAAGATTTTTTAAATCAATATTTGTTTTCTCGAGGCAGCTTAGTTTCGGAAATTGCATCATTTCCGAGTTGAAACTTTTCAAGATGGATAAATGTACTTCAAATATTTAGTCATACCTTTAAACAACACTTAATTCAGAACATCGTCTGCTGCACGTGTGAAAAGTTTAGAAAAGTAAAGTGAGTCATTCCGTCGACGAATTAAACAGGCAGTCTCATTTCAAATATTTCGCTTTGTGACGTCGAACAGGCAGTCTCATTTCAAATATTTCGCTTTGTGACGTCGAACAGGCAGTCTCATTTCAAATATTTCGCTTTGAGACGTCGAACGGTAACATATGCTACTAGGGCCTGAAACACAGAAAACCTCAGCCGCCCATGATAAAGGTCATTTTCCAAGGCTAATTTTGACTCACAATCTTCCCAAGTTCCAGATATGTTGATATAGGGGAGAAACGAGGAGACAGCGCACCCTCCCCCGCCCCCATCCCGTTCCGACAATTTTTGGGGGTAACATCTACTCTACAGTGCAACTACTTGTTGGAAATGTATGGTCTTGCCCCATAACCGACAGAATAGTTATTACGTAATCACCATCAAATAGCCCATAATGCGGAAAATATCGTTCACAACGCGTCTTATACGAAAATGACGTCAGAAGTCAACGTCGACGCCGTAACGATGTAAGCGAGTTGGTTTCGGAAGTAGAATTGAACAAAATTTCTCTTATTGTTTAATACCTGTCTCTCTAATACAAATAACAAAGTACATTTCGTTCCAATGAGAGGTCATAAGCTATGTTTTTGAGGCAAAATTGAAACAAAATACTAAAATTTGGATGGCGATATTTGTAAACAGTGCTGACCAGCAGCCAGTACTATAAAACTTTTACGGTCGTATTTTCTGGAATTATATTTTCTACCTATTAATATAACTGACGGAAATTAATCATTAACATTTTAAAAGATGTTACAATTTGCCAACTGGCAAATTGTAACATCTTTTAAAATGTTAATTGTTTATTTTACCTATTAAAAAAAACTAACTAGAAAATACAATTCTAGAAAATACAATTGTAAAAGTTTTATAGTATTGGCCCCAGCTTTGGTCGTTGGGGTTGACCAAAAGGTTAAATTACACGTACGTATTAAAAGAATCTCAATTTCATCACGATTTGGCATGATGTTTATGACCCTCGTTAAACCTCGGCTCTGATCGATTTTAGTAAACTCCGTACATAAATTTGATATGAAATCACGACTCATTGGAGGCCCACAATATCTATGAAATATCCCTACTTGTAGCGGGTTTCAAACTTGTGAATTAATCCCCCCCCCCCTCCCCCTCTCTTTGCATGTGTAACAGACGTGTGTCTCGGGTGAGATAGCAGAGAGAGACAGATGTATCCGATGTATCCCACCCCACCCACGTGGCGTTATACATTTATAACGTTATTATGGACGTTATGCATATCCTATCAGTTTCTTGCTACCAACTAATTCATACTGACGTCATCGGAATGCAGTGTGAACAAAGATCGATACTATAAAACTATTCAACCCTCAAGCTGCCACCGTTCCTAATCGATTTCGTGGTATATACCTTGGGTATATACATAACTTTCAGATGGTGTCATCAGTTTCTCAAAACAACGAATACCAAATGAGTTGATTGAATCAGCACGTGACTTCCGATTACCTCTGGCTAACGTTATCGCTGCATGATGGGGGAGAAAAATCATCCTCGGTGAGTCTGAAGGTGGGAATGGGGAAATCTCACCATCGGGGCAAGATATTTGAACCAGACCCTCGGCAAGCCTCGGGTTTGGTTCAAATATCTCGCCCCTCGGGTGAGATTTCCCCATCCCACCTCCAGACTCATCGGGGATCATAATATTCACCAATCTAGCTTTCGTTGACGTATTTACTCCAGTTTTGTATAGTCCCTTGGAGTTTTCAAGATCAGGGGCGTAAACGTTAAAAAAACAACTGATTAATCTCTTTTATACACGATGATCCAAACAGAAGGACGATGAGCTTGAATACTGGATAACAGCATTTTAAATCCTCCACACTAAAACTGTTTCACCAGGTTAAATCCTCCACACTAAAACTGTTTCACTAGGTAAGTGAGTTCTATAATATAATTGTGGCTCGTAATCGCATAAAGTGAGCTTAAGTTTGAAAACATAATACTACTTGATCCTTTATAATCGCTACTTTTAAATATATCTACCTCCGGTCAGGTCACAGGGTGCCGAGAGAGACAAGTGTCATTTAACTGGTTGTTACACAGAGTTCCCGAAACGAACCTTCACTAAATGATTTCATGGTAGTGTTCTATTTTTTTCTTTGTCTGCAGGTGAGTCTTTAAGGAGGGGGGGGGGGGTAGTAAAGGGTGACACCGCTCCCACCGACTCCCGCCCTCTCGATAATTTTACAATCTGGACGTTTTTGTCTGGACTGGAATCTCAGTTATCAATTCGCCGTTGCTATTAATTGCATATTTTCTAACACGACTAGGCTTGATACATGGATATACGTCACACACAACATACTAATGGGTGTCTGTAATACCAGATTCGGGCGCTTGTGGCCCGACATGACCAGGAGCCAATACTATAAAAATCTTACAATTGTATTTTTCAGAATTGTATTTTCCACCTGTCAATCGCTGAGATATATCAGTGGTTCATTCCCACTAGACCAATTCCAAGTAGACCAACTCCCACGAGGCTAATTCCCAAAAGACCAATTCCACTTAGACCAACTGGTGTGTTCTACTTTAAAAATAATTCTATATCAATAATTTGATATATTTATAAATATTTATAAATGTATTTAATGTTATTAATATTCAAGTCTGAAAATAAACAGTCTGTCGTTTGCAGAATGAGGCCCCAGAGGGGGAATTTTCTGATGCTATCCCATACAGTGGGCCAGTTTATCCTCTGGGTACCTCTTTCTGATTATGTTTGAGACCTTGATTCAGGTTGAGGTTCACAGAGAGTAAATTTAGTGATGCTACCCTGCTGTGCAGGGTAGCATCACCAAATTCACCCTCTGTGAACCTCATTTTTCAGATGATAGTCTGCTCATTTTCTGGCTTGTCGATATTTTATAGATGTTGGGCAGATTTTTAGAAATAATTGTTTTCCGAATTATCCTTAATCAACCCTTAATCAGAAACACTGTGTAGTTGGTTTAAGGGGAATTGGTCTAGTGGGAAGACAGCATTTCAGTTAGCGTTTCAAAAGACAGCAATTTACTTATGGTAAATTGCTGCGTCTTTTGAAGCGCTAATGATCCCTTTCAGTCAGTTATTTCCATAAACAGAAAATACAATTCGAGAAAATACAATTGTAAATGTTTTATAGTATTAGTTCCATTTTGGAGTAATGGTGCGGTAGGGGGCGCGGTGGCTCAGTTGGTAGAGGTGCAGGCTGCAAGCCGAGAGGTCCTCGGTTCGAATCCCACCTGCGGCAACCGCGTTGTGTCCTTGGGCAAGACACTTCACACCGATTGCCTACATGGGGGCACGATGACGCTGTGTACTGAGGCGTACTGCACGTCGATGGTGCGCATGTCTTCAACCAATCTAACCCTGCCTGTGCTGCGGTGCAGAGTTCAGAGTTACGATGTTGGAGAGCTGACAGCTGCTCGTCGTTGCTCGGTGGTTTTCTCCGGGTACTCCGGCTTCCTCCACCCGTAAAACTGTCACGGTCACGATTAGCCATCGTGCATAAGTATGTGACCTTAAACACCAATAAATAAATAAATAAATAAATATAATGGTGCGGTACGTGTTAATTAGAAACTGCTTCGCGACAACTATATGTATATTTCTAATCAACGAATAGATTATTTTTAACTATTGTTGTGAATGACTAATATTCCTACATCACTCGACGAAGGCATGCCTGGATCATATAGTCAGTGGCGTAGGGGATGGGCCCACGGGGCCCTCATTGCGGGGAGGGGGCGGCTAGAAGGGGGGGGGGGCGTCTTGAAGGACGTCCCAACGCTGGAAGAAAGAGGGAAAGAGAGAGAGCGAGACTGTGTACCAAATACACATAATTTCAAACTCTCACTTCCACACGACGTACTCTTTGTAGTCTATGTATTATTCTTTTAACCCTTTACCTAACGTAACGGCAAAAGACGGCCAGCGCTATTCTCAAAACTCGCCAATTAATTTTCATTATTTTTTCATTTTTTGTCTCAAAAACATAAGTTATGACCCCTCGTTGGAACGAGCTCGTCGAGCTCGTTCCAACGAGGGGTCATAACCTATGTTTTTGAGACAAAAAATGAAAAAAATTAGTTATTCAAGAATTATTTTTGCAAGTGTCGTCTGCTTTCCAGGTTAGGTAAAGGGTTAAGTGAACGCTACATCATTGTAACTGATAGGGGTGAGAAATGAACAATATACATACATGGTGCCTCTCAAGTCACACATGTTGGGCGTGCATGTGTGTATCGTTGGATGGTGGGGGTGAAACTTAAAACATGTAATGAAAAAATCTACAGAGTCGTACTTTTAGAATCGATCCTATAGGCTATACCTACATTTAATTTATGGCGTATGTACTACGTGAAATCCTGTATGCTGTGCACGGTAACAACACTAAATTTGCTCCTGTTTTAAAGGCAACCACCATTATGAAAGGTCCCCCGTCTCTATCTCGCGGGGGGTGGGGGGAGCTCAAGATTTTCCGCTACGACACTGGATATAGTTGGAATATTTTATCAGTCGAGACATGAGCCATCACAGTTGGGACAAATCACGTGAGGTCACGGTGGCGTTGTGAACTAAGGTGTAATGTACGTCGATGGTACGCCTGTCTTCAACAGATTTAACCCTGCTTGTGTGGAGTTAGTAGGTTGGGGAGTCTGAGAGTTGTTCGCGGTTGCTTAGTGGTTCCCTCCGGTTACTCCGGCTTCCACCACCCATAAAAGGCCCTACACGAGGTAACTCTGGCTGTAGTAACTGTTTGTTAAACTCCAATGAATAAACAAATAAATCTATTCTTATATTTGAAAATTCGCTATTTACTTGCAATTTTTGTAAAATAAATAATAATCTTTTAGACTTTTGATATAAGGTTGTTGCGTTGTTACAGTTTTCGCCCAATCACCTCAAACTCCTGCTCAGCTTTTCAGTTTACTATTCCTGGCTACACGCCTAAAGTGTGCTTGCAGGCGTGTAGCCAGGAATTTTATTGGGGAGGTAACAATGTGGCAATCGAAGACGAGTGACGATCATCAAAAGTGTTATAAAATGAGTATCACAGGGTGCTATATGGTGGCATCTGGGAACTGTTAGGTGAAGTAAGTAAGTAAGTAAGTATATCTTTTTTCTGTGAAATGTGCTATTTTTGTTGTA